>JAEIFV010001616.1:0-32066 GCA_018904265.1 Lordiphosa collinella | reverse complement strand
CATTCTTGATACCATCTTTTCTGGTCGTGTTTTCCAAAATTTTTTTAGACGTAGAGCCTTATGAGTTTTTGCATATAGATAAAAGGTTCTTTAGATATAATTTAGGCTGCGTTTGTGTAAAACTTTTTTAGAAACTAAATATAAATTTATTTGCACATTTTCTCTGTATGTATGTGTTTCTGAGAAAATATCAGTAAATTATAAAGTACTTTTCGAACACTTTTCTATTGTACATAGGTTTGTATAAGACTGTCAGAATTTATATAGTATCTGATTTTTGTACATATTTCTTGTACATAGGTTTGTGTAAAACGCTATCGGAAATTATGTAGTAATTTGTTTGTAAATTTTCATGTGTACATTAATGTATTAACGTTTAGTTGTGTTTTCCTGATTAACTTTTGTTTGGGAGGGATTTTGAGCCGCAGACTTTTAAGGGGAAGAAAAAAAAAAAAAAAAATTTTTTTTTAATAGTTTTAAAAGGGGGGCACCAACTAGTGTGAAATATCTCAAAAAAATCATTTTTGCTTTTTTCATAATATTTCGGGTAGATTAAAAAAAAAAAAAAACACCTTTAAAAATAACATATTAAATTTCAAATCGTATTATCTCAAATAGTTTTTTTGAGTTATAGCAATTTAAAGAGCAGCCGCTCGGCAGCTGAAGATCATTTTTATCTTTTTAAACGCGTTTTTCTCGAAACAGCATTTTCCGAATTTGCTGTTCAGTGATTACTCAAAACAAAATGATCCGATCCTATCAAATTTTTTTTTAAAATGTTCTATATATAGTTCTCCATACAATGACCTATCGGTTTTTGATTTGATCAAAAATCGAACACTGCAGGCAAAACTTGACAAAAATTTTGGGTAAAATTTGACTTTTTTTTTTAAACGCCTGCTATATTGTCAATTTTTGAATTTTTTTAAAATGTAGGTCATTGTACAGACAATATTATCTAGTTTTCTAACGAGAATTTTTTTTTAATTTCATCCACGGAGAAGGGGCCGGAATCACTGCAGCAGTGAAGGAACTTTTTTCGCGCCGTTGGAGATCGACTATAATCCTTAAAAATATTTAATTTTTTCTTCAAAATTTCACTGTATATTCTTTAAACATGGTAATATATTTCAAAATTTAAATAATAGATAGTTTTTTTAATAAAAATTTCAAAATCACCTTTTTTAGGCTATCAACATCTAGGTGTGCCCCCTTAATAACATAATCCTCCAATGGCCTCCTCCAACATCATGGTATACCAGTCCCTCACGAAAGTTATTTCAAATCCTCCCGGAATAATTTCAAATGGGATCTGCCCAGAGTTCGCCTTTGAAATTAAAAAGGAAAACAGTGCTCTGGCTGTTCACCACAGCCTCTGTTGCAGAGTCTTGACGGCGTCCAACAGGCGCTCCATGAAGTTGGCACAGACACAAGGTTGCCATTCGTTTTCCTGCGCAAGCAATGGGGGATTTAGAACACTATAGATGTATGACTTACACACTCCTTCCACAGATCTTGCACTAATGTCCGATGAATGCTATGCCCATGGCATCGTGGCCCACCATTTAAGGGCTACGTTGCGATTAAATTCAGATAATTCCGAGCGATTCATTTTGTCTTTTCGCACTTGTAGCTCGGCCCAGGATGAGGAACTGGCGCGCTGAGGGGGAGAAGCAACTGAAGTTAGAATTTGGTTCTGCCCCGTGACATTCTATACTCAACTCTTTGGCGTTTGGATTCGGCCAGAGCTGGCGCATCGAACACTGTCAGGCCGTTTACTCTGTCCATACCACCGATGTGCTGGCCAGGTTCCGCTGTATGCACACTGGGACTCGGCCGTTGACTGTTGGCATCTGCAAACATACAAATTGTAAGGGGTTTTGAGAGTTTTGATCATTCCTGTACCATATCCGACAGACACTGCTGGCGCAGTTTCATTAGCCACGTCTTGTGCATGATCTTGGTCAGATTCTCCGTATTTAATGGATCCGGCTGCGGTGGGCGGATGCAGGTCATGTACAGGGTGTTGCGGTACCTGAGTCATTGGCAATGCTCCAATTGTCCTTCATCTTCAAATGGAGCGCACATCATCAGCTGCAGCACTTCTCGTGTGCACGCCACATCAATCGTTTTGAGACATGATTCGCTACTCGGATAGTATTCTCTCTATGCGTGTGTCGGCTGCGACGCTGGCAAAAATATGAGTTCCTATCCAATGGGATAGGCTTTTGGCGTTTTGGGCACCACTGAAATAGACTGTAAAAACGCCTAAAAATGGCAAAGTATATTAGTAGTATTCCTAAAGTGATTTGCCTTCGATTTTGATTTCATGAAGCAAATTAAAAAGCAGTTGACGGAACGACCCCGATTTCATTTTTGATTTGCATTCATTTGGAGCAAAAAATTAAAAGCAAAAACTGCCGAAAAATTTGTGAAACTAGTGTCTTGAGCTTAAAGGGGGGCAAGGGTACAAAGGTGAAATCATTGAACTACAGTATGTCAAAAAAGTGTTTTGATACAGAAAAGAAAAACACAAGTATTCCACTTATTTTGCAAAAACAAAGCGCTTTCCGTAAATGGAAAAAGTTTTTGATTGATTTCTGATTCTGTACTTATTGTTCTTAAAATAATTATCCTAAAGAAAGTAACCAAATCCATTTACAGGACTGTTCCGGTTTTCACTTTCGACAAAATTTGTCGAATTTGACTTTGCTTAAGTGATTGTTGTACAAAATTGACGGAGTATGTCGGCTTTTAACCAGGGATTAATACCGGTACCGGAACCGTTAACCGAAATAAACCGTTTCAAATCACGTACCGGAACCGGAACCGATACAAATTTTTTTTTGAGAACCGAATACCGTTTACCGTTATTATTGGAACCGATAGAACCGGATCGAAACCGAATCGTTAATACCGGTACTGTTTCGGTTTTTTTTTTTAATTTTGCAGAGTATTTTTGGTCAGATGTTTGTAACGCAAAGAAGGAATCATAAGACGTCATTTACACGATGTTATATATTCTTGCCACTTTTTTGAGAGGGCGTTAAATTCAAGCACCCCTCTGTTAAATGACTTGCACGAAAATCTCACAGCTTCTATAAGGTGCATAACGAATGTTCGTACATTGATTGATTTGTTTTACATACATACATACAAATGTATTTACATTGGCAATAAAATAAAATATGTATGTGCATGTACATTGTACGTCTGCATGTATTAAAAACCAGTGACTGGGACGTCAGTTTTTCATGTGACGAAAACTTTAACACAGGCCAACGCCACATATGTACATAAATACATACATATGTTCAAATTATCGATCCTTTCTTTGTTAGACGAGTACTCTTATCGCAATATTAGTAGAGTATCCCTTACTAATATACCATTACATGTACATACATACGTACATACATAAGAAATTCAGTTTTCTTTCATCGTTTATTTGTTAAGATTTTTGAAAAGTGTGAGACTCAGTTCGCGAAATCGTAAGCATATTAGTACCAACTAAGGTGGCCACAACTAAATTTCAAGCGAAAATCTAGTTTTGGGTGATTTTTATTCCATTGGGTTACACTGCAAGTTGTAATACGTCCTCTCTAGCTAAATCACTCGATCAGGAAATATAAAAGCGAGAGAATCCTTTTTTGAAATCAATGCTTTTCTAGGTGGCATGTTTTTGGACCCAAGGTATAACGTAATGCCAAATCTTGAGCAAAAAAATCTTGTATTACTCAATCAACAAATATTTTTGCTCAAATTTCGTCGGTTGCTGATCAATCACCTCTTAATGATTATCTGAAAGCGGCGACGAAGTTGATGCATATGTGATGTTACAAGAAAAGAAATTTGGTGATAAAATCACATTAGCTTTGTCAACAAAAAATCTGCTGGATTCCATTAACATTTTTCTTGCAAATAAACGTATTCGAAAGCATGAAAACATTCTAAAATGGTGGTCAGAGTCCTCTACAAAGTTCCCAGAATTGTATGAGGTTTCAAAAGTTGCAATTTCTGTAACATAATGCGAAATGTGAAAATCGATTTTAATTTTACTTTAAATGTCAATCGACTGGAACTTTTGAATATTGTTTTTTTTATATTACAAAGGCATTTACTTTTTACAATACTTTAAATTTTTACTTATACCGATATGTACCGGTACGTACCGGTATACCGAAATAAAAAACTGGGTACCGTATCGAAACCGAAAACCGAAATAAATTAAAAAGCGAAATAGAACCTTTTACCGAAACATTAATTTCGGTTCGTACCGGTACCTGTACCGGAACCGAAAATAGTTTCGGAATTAATCCCAGCCTTAAACCTTTCTTATTGAGTCCGTCGTCTTAAAAGGAAGTAAAAGTTTTAAGGTCTTCAATTTGCTAAATCAAATTTTCTCCTGTTTATGCTGTTATTAAAAATTCACAAAATGACCAGCGCACATATGAGAAAACAAAAGATCTGGCAACACCAGCGCAGCGTTAAGTTGACTGCGCCTCGGCATTTCATGAATTGACGGCAAATTCATAGTCAACATTCGTGAGTAGTCGAGTTCATGAAATGGTGTTTATGCACGCACTTTACGACCCATTTCATGAAATGATTTTGCAAAATGAGCCTGGCACAAACGTTGTAACAGATTATCTTCATAGTTCACTAAAAAATGCTACATGTACCAATTTCTAATTCGCTTAAGTAAAACCCGGAACATGCCAGTTAGTCTTATCAATTTTGAACTTTATAAAACGAGATTCGGATGTTCCAAAAAGGGATTTAATTAGCTTCTTTAGCAGATTTGGGTTTAATTTATTTACCAAATGAGCTTCTGTGCTGAGAATATATGAGTTTTGGCATTTTGCCAAAACACTTTCTTGGCACTTTAAAAAAGGGATTTTTATTGGTTTACCATTTTTTAAAATGTTAAAACTAAATGGATTTGGGTACTTTCTTTTTAATCCTAGAAGTATTTGGCTACTTTCTTTTGAATTCTAGTTCAAAGAACCATACAGAATCAGAATAAAATAATATAAAAATTTAAGCATTTTTACGCACTTTTAAATTTTTGGTCTCGGTGGACCTCTCTGTGGAAATGCCCATATTTAAATTTGGCGCCGATAAGAGCGGTGGCAGTCATCTACAAATATTCTTACAACTGTCTTTGTTTGTCAACTGCTACTACCGAATTTTTGAGTGTTTTTTTTTTTTAATTCAGAAAATCTAGAAATTCAGATCGATCGAAATCCAACAATTTTGTTCTAAAAAAATCCCTAAAGATGTTATTGAATTTTGCTCCCTAAAGTCATTTTATGGGTATAAAGAGTTAATGAATATTGCATAAGAAACCGTAACAAACTAGTTTGTGTCTTTCCACATTACAAAATAGCTAAATTGGCAACACTGACGAACGGAAGCGCGTTGCCCTTAGCATGAGTGTTGGTAAACGTTACAGGTTATACTTCTTCCTCTTTCGTTTCGTCGTTCGTGAAAGTGCAGCTCGCTCAATTTGTTTAATTGTTTAATCATATTGCAGACACACAAGTTAAATAAATATTGTTGCTAAAATGTATGTTAATGTATAATTCAATCATAAATTTATCAAATGTGGCATCAAAAACCCCGCGAGTGATGAAATAGTTTTGCGGCTGCTGCAGAACCGTTAGGTCGGCCATTTTCATTTCATTTTTTTTTTCATTCTCAGAATTGACGTGGTGCTTTTGACAAGTTTCTGGCAAATTCGATTAAAAAAATAACAAAAGTATTAGCAATGCCCAACGAAGTTGAGAAAAAGTTGTGTGTGGTTTGTGGAAGTTCGTCTGGCTTGATGTGCCAACGTTGCGGCGAATCATATTGCAGTAATGATTGCCAGCGCAAGGATTGGCAGCGCCATAAGTACATCTGCAGGGCCATGCCGTAAGTGATTGGCAGTGTATACTTACATTCATTAGTAGGAAAACATTTAACCGACTTGCATATTTTATTGTAGGCCTTTGGTTGCATACAGGCCCCCGGCGTCTGACCAGACCTTGAAGCCTATCCAGCCCCCGGCTGAGAAGCGCATCCAGGCCCAAGCTTCTAGTGCGGCCACCAAGATGGAGCAACTGTCCTCAAAGTGGCGTGAACAATTACTCCCCCCTGAAGGAGGAGACTTCAATGAGTGCCGCGTCACTTTCATGGAGAAAAATGGTGTCATCTGGGTGGTGAGCGTGGTCCATTCGGAGAGTCTGGAGTTGTTTACGGATAAGATGATTGCCGCCATGCAGAATCATAAGCCTTGCGAAATGGATGGTATCACCGTGGGCTCATTGGTGGCCGTAATGGTGAATGGAAGATTCTTCCGCGCTCAGGTACTCGCCTTGAATCTTAAATCGCAGCAGGCTCAAGTGCGTCTAATTGACTTTGGCGGTGAGCCCAGTATTCCAGTCGGAAACATCTACCTGCCCTTGCCTCTCATGGCCGAGACCAGAGCTTATGCTTTTCGCGTCAAATTGCCCAGCAATACGGGCGTTCAAGCTAATGAGATTCTGTCCTTGCGCCTGCTGGGAACCAAAACACACACTGACATCTATCAGGTTCAGCTTAAGCCCAATATGACCATCCCACTAAGCTTACCCGTAGAGATGCTGCAAAATCATCCGGAGGTCAAGGTGATCAAGCTCTTTCAGCGAGATCTGCAGAGCAAGGAGCCGCAAGTGGCCCTGCTTCAGTTAAAGGTTTTAAATACTTTGAACGAGGATTTGAATAAGAGTCTGACCGACAAACCTGGCCAACCCTTCACTGGGCCTTTTTCGGATGCAGAGTGTACATCCTTTGTGGCTGCCCGCACCAAACTGGGCTACCGTCGCGCCTTCCTCATGGATTTCATTGAGAAGCCCACGGCCAGCTACCTGGTCTATGAAATGGACGAGGGTCGAATGTCTGTTGTTCGTGAACTGCGTCGTATACCCAGCGAGTTTCAGGGTCATCCATTGCGCGTGTGTGCCATTACCCTAAGTGAGAAGCAGGAGCAGGTCTCTGCTGGTCGTAAACTGACCATTAAATTTAAATCCGAAAGCTTGCAGATTTTAGACAAGGAAAAACTGCGTAAAGCTAGTGCAACTTTGTTGTCCAATGGAAAAGCCATGTGCGTGGTGGGTGTCAACACCTTTCTCGGTCAGGTGGCAGAACTGGGTTTGCAGTATTGGCGTGATTCCATCAAGAACGGCGACATGGTATACATCACTTGTGTGCATGGCCGAGGCGAAGTGTCCATCTCTTCAGTGGAAACCAAACATTATGCCGAGATTTTCAAGCACTTGGGCGACAAGTGCATTCCCTTTGCCGACACCAACCAAATACCAATTGGCTGCTTAGTTCTGGTTGTGTGCCCTATCCTGGGTCGATTCCGTGGCGAGCTCACTGGTGCCAAGAATGGTCAGTACTTGGTTCGAAACATCGATACAGGCTCTGAACACCAGGTGGCTCCAAAGCTCCTGCGCATGTCCTGTCGCTTTATCGAAAACCTGCCCGTCAGTCTCGCACGCATTAAACTGAGGACCATCTGTGACTTTCCTTTGGTTGGTGTTGCTGCCAAAAATAATGCTGTCATTAATCTGCTTAAAGTACTAAGCACTCTGAAAGAGACAATTCATCATTGAATATGTCGACTCCAGCTGCATCGTTGCTGATCTGCTGTCGGGCGATCAGACATTCGTGACAAAACTTTTCAGCAAACCTTTATATCCGATCCCGGAATGAAAAAGCCATCGCCAACCACTGTCACGCCGTCGGCAAAGTCCTCAGCCATTCGACAGGCAGAATCTCTACCACCTCTGCCGCCCTCACCATCCAACTCCCCCACCAAGCTAAAACAAACTGGTGACGACGAGGTGAAGGCCATTGCGCGCTTTTATTTCAAGGATGTGGAAGTTAAGTTGATGCCTACTGGCGACATGGTCCCCTTAATGATACTAAATACATCCGGATTGAACGAAACTGGCTATCTCACAGCCTGTTTCTTTCCGAACAAGAAGGTGGCCGAGTCTATTAAGGAGTTGCTTGACCGGGTTGAGTTCAACGGCCAGTGTGAACATAATGCTGTGCCTGGATATATGCCAGAGTAAGTATAATTAAAAACCAATTAACACAATAGTAGACTCACATTCAATGTATTCGCAGAGTTGGAGAAATTTGTCTGGCCATGTTTATGGAAGATCAGAGCTGGTACCGTGGCGTCTGTAAGCAGATTATTGACCAAAAGGCCCTAATTTTTTATTGTGACTTTGGGTACTCGGAAATGGTTGACATGGCCCATCTCAAGCCAATAGCAAAAGACTTGCTGCAACCTATATATGCCAATAGATGCTTTATAGTTGGTAAGTCATCTGCCTGCCTTACACTGAAAAATAGTTATCTAATTGTGTTTCTTCTGTGTGCAGGCTTCGATAAATCGAAGGATTTCATTAAACTGGAAAATTTTTTGGATCGCAAACCTAAATTAATATGTCACGTACTGGAAAGCGCAGAGCCAAATTCACGTAATATCATTATTCCCAATATGGACCAAGTATTGTCCACAAATTAACTAATCTACGAAAACAACTAATCTAATCTAATTGACAATATCAACAACTTTAACGACATAATCTTTTTCGGTTGTTTATAACTACTTAAAGTGTAATTTTTCTCGTACTCAATAAAAATCATATTAAAAGATCAAGAAAAAATATTTTATTATAAACTACCTCTTGATATTCTTCAATTAATTCTATTCATTAATTTGTACTACTTCTATTATTTTTATAAATATAACTCATCCATTAGCTATTGGATTAATACTATTAATTCAAACAATTTTAATTTCTTTAATTTCAGGATTACTAACAAAAAGATTCTGATACTCTTATATTTTTTTTAATTTTTTTAGGGGTATATTAGTTTTATTTATCTATGTAACTTCTTGAGCTTCTAATGAAATATTTAATTTATCAATAAAATTAAGATTAATTTCTTTATTCATTTTTAGATTCTTAATAGTTTTATCTATTTTTATTGATAAAAATATCTTTGACGTTTTTTTAACAAATAATGAAATAGAATCAATTTTTAATTTAAAATCTTATTTAATAGAAAATTCTTTTCTTTAAATTAATTATATAATTTTCAACCAATTAATTTTATTGATAAACTATTTATTGATTACATTAATTGTTATTATAAAAATTACCAAATTATTTCAAGGACCTCTTCGATCTATAAACTAATGAATAAACCTTTACGAACCTCCCACCCATTATTTAAAATTACTAATAACCAGCTCTCATTAATATATCAAGAATGATGAAATTTTGGATCTTTATTAGGTATGGTTTTAATTATTCAAATGGTATTTTTCGTGGTATTAGATTTTGGCAGTAGATTTTAACTGGATATTATTTTTAGCTCACACATATTGTCGAGAGCAATTTTTTACGCCGTCTTAAAGAGTTAATCATATGGTTGATTAACTACGTAAATTACCATGCCAACGCCGTGCTCATTTTTTTATTTGTATTTATCTACATGAAGGCCGGGGGTGAAAAAATGGGAGAGGAACGAGGTGTATATTACGGTGGCGCGGTCAAAAAAACTTTTGTGGGGATGCGACAGTAGTGTAGGTGTAGTTATAGTTAAATGTAGCGTGTGACGCCTACCAATCATACTTTCCAGATCATATCAAAATATGGAATGACGGGTTAAAAGTCCGCGTCTTTCGAGGTTGATATAGTTAAAAATCATATTTCTTAAACTAGGCGTCCTATAATAGTTTGCAATGCGTCTTTGGAAAGAGAAAAAAATGTAACACCTTTCCAACAGTGTATTACATTGCATTCAATCTCGGATAATAATTGGGGGGGAGCTACATGAAAAAACAAATAGATCAGTATAAATTTAGATGCTGCAGTAGCTGCTGAAAGCAATGCTGCTACTGCGCTGCAGCAGAGAAGTTTCTTTCGCTTATATCTTGACTATCGTTCATCCGATCTTTACCAATCCTTTGGTGGACCGATAAAAAATCCCGATTACTAAATATGTCCAAAAAGTACGAACCTTCTATCTATAAAACTGCCGAAGGTATGACGTTTTTTCTAAATTTCGTGGGCGGGAGGGGGCGTGGCAATAGTTAAAGGTAAGCTTGATCTGCCTGTAAGCTATAAAGCTTATGTTCCATACATGTTAAACTCTATCTCATACCATCTCTGAGATCTATTTATTAATATAGACCAGGGCGGCCACCCCCAGGAGAGAAAAAGCGGGGGTGTTGTTGTTTTACGCAAAGGGATAGCCTGCGCGTATTCATTTTGCGCGCCCATAAGCAGCAAAAACCAAAAACAAATCATATCGTGTCTATGTTTTGTTGTTGCCGCGCTCTGACCTGCAACAACAACTTCATGTTTTTTTCCCCCTCTCTCCGATGACTCTCGCAAACTCGAACACAACAACAAAATGCTTATGAACGCGGCCGAACGCTCTCTATCTCATTTTGTTGTTATTGCTTGAAATATATTTGGTGTATGTGTATTGGTTTTTACGCGCTGGTAAGCTCGTTCTGGGCACCCCTGGTATAGACAGACGGACTGACAGACGGACGGACAGACAGACAGGCGGACAGACTGACGGACAGACGGACATGGCTATACAATACATATTCTAAAAAAAATTATTCAATAATTTACTCTAAAAACTCAACAATTTTTCGGTCGACAGTGCTATTATGGCGCGACTCATCACCATATTGCGAAAATTTCGTTATCCGAAAAACTTTAATAACTTTGCTAATTATTGACCGATTTTAGAAAATAGGCATACGTTCTAACCGTGAAGATGTGTTGTTCTTAAACAATAAAACAAATATTGGGGGTTTCTAACCAAATAGTGTTCAAAAACGTCACCAAAGACAAAAAATAGGAAAAATAACCAATCAAAAATGGTTTACGTAGCAAATACTCCAAGATAAGAAATGAATCCTGATCTGTCATATATGGTATCTTTAAAGACCTAAATTTCTTCTTTCCAAAACCGGTAAGAAAATAAAAATCATTTGATATATGACAAAGTTATGGGCGTATAAGTGAGTGTTTGTGCGAAAAAAGGCTTTTTTACCGTTATTCAAAATTTCGATGTGCACTAAAAAATTCTAGTATGCCACAAAAATCTACTGAACCATATCTACAACCTACGCTACGACTTATCCCAGAAGTTTTGTTTTGATTTTTTTTTGTCACACCGTGTTATGAATGATAGTTATGTTTTACCTTGAGGACAAATATCTTTTTGGGGAGCAACAGTAATTACTAATTTATTATCAGCAATTCCTTATTTAGGAATGGATTTAGTACAATGAGTATGAGAAGGATTTTTTACTTGTCATTTTATTTTGCCATTTATTGTTCTTGCTATAACAATAATCCATTTACTATTTCTTCATCAAACAGGATCAAATAATCCTATAGGTTTAAATTCTAGTATTGATAAAATTCCTTTTCAACCATATTTTTCTTTTAAAGATATTGTAGGATTTATTGTAATATTTTTTATTGATTACCTTAGTATTAATTAATCCTTACTTATTAGGAGATCCAGATAATTTTCTGCTTTTGTTGTATCAATTGCTATTTTAATAATTCTCCCATTTTATATTTTTAGGAAATTCCGAGGAATTCATTTTTATCCAATCAACCAAATTTGTTGTTGAATTATAGTAACAACAGTAATTTTATTAACATGAATTGGAGCCCGACTGTTATTTATTTTTAAAATTAAATAATGAATCCATTAGTTAATAAATGATGAGATAATTTATTAAATTAGTTAATGAGCTTGATAAAGCATATGTTTTGAAAACATAAGATAGAAATATTATTTTCTATTAACTTTACTAAAATTAATTAACTACAATAATGAAAATAATAAAATTTTAAATCCAATAAATAATAATAAATATTTTAATAAAAAATAAACATTTTCAAGCTAAATATATTAATTTATCGTAACGAAACCGAGGTAAAGTACCTCGAACTCAAATAAAAATAAAAGAAAAAAATATTAATTTAATATAAAACAATAAATTAAAAATATCACAACCTAAAAAATTACACAAAATAATATTTTTTTAAATAAAATTTCGCATATTCTGCTAAAAAAATTAAAGCAAAATCTACTCTTCTATATTCAACATTAAATCCAGAAACTAATTCTGATTCTCCTTCAGCAAAATCAAAAGGTGTACGATTAGTTTCTGCTAAAAAAATTGTTAATCAAACTAAACCAGGGACCGTAACGGTTATAATTTTTAAAATAAAAAATTGTACAATAACCATTATTTTTTGATTTTTATCAAAAATTGAAAAATAACTTATTTTTGATTTAAAAAAAAAATTACGAAATAAGAATTAAATTTCAATTTTTATTTAAAAATCATAACGTAACGCTTATTTTCAATTTTTATAATA
The DNA here is from genome assembly GCA_018904265.1 of Lordiphosa collinella. Taxonomy (NCBI): domain Eukaryota; kingdom Metazoa; phylum Arthropoda; class Insecta; order Diptera; family Drosophilidae; genus Lordiphosa; species Lordiphosa collinella. The sequence continues at coordinate 19,593 of JAEIFV010001616.1, read as the reverse complement.
AAAATTAAAAAATAAAAATTATTTGTCAATTTTATAAAAAAATCGAAAAATAAGGATTATTTTTCAATTTTTATTATAAAAAATAAAAATTGAATGTAAATATCTTTAGCACCGGGTGGAGTATTACCAAAATTTAAAAACATTCATGATGTGTGGATCAATACCTTTCATATGATACATCGCATGTCCTGAAAGGACCAGCATTAAGGATCCTTATGGTTTAACTTCATGTGAGCAACAAAATTAACAAATCGGTGGCAAGCAACCGGGGTATGTGTTTCGAAAAGTGACTTATATATATAAAGGACTCGTGGAGACACCACCCCCTTCCCCATCCCTCTTACCCCATGAAGCTGTAAAATTTAATTCATGATATTCGTCATAATTATAAGCAGGGATGCAATTCGGTTCTGAACCAACCCTTACTCGAACAGCTAATGCTAGACGATTAACCAAACCTCAAAGCGTACCGCCACCCCTCAAGAAATGCCGAACCTTTCTTGGAAGTTGCTCATTAAGTTCTCCTGAAGATCAATTGGCTTAGGCACTTGATGTGACAAGGACGCTACGATGACGACACGTACCCAGTGCGGACGGCCTAAGTTACAGGAACGATCGGTCGACAAACTAGTTTTAGTATCCATTTGGGTGTTAGCTATAACAGACTACTAAAAACAAAATCACTTAATGTAGTAGTAGTAGTATTATTTATTTCTATTTTCAATTTTTTGTTTTTTTTTTTTATAAAGTAGTATAAAAAAACTTATTCTGAAGTTTAACAATTTAACAAAAAAAGGAAGTTGAATAGATAATAAAATAGGGGCTGTGGCAGTTAGCCGTTAGCCTAGCAAATGTGACTATGCTTTCCTGGTTTCCAAATCACGTATCGCCGTAGTCCATATGGAAGCTTCGGCGATATTGGAGGCTCTCCCGCAAGTAGGCAGTAAGGGAGCGCCAATTGCTTCCTTTGAGCAGTGCGTGTGACTCCTGGCGCGACAGTGTTGATTTTCCCAAGTGCAGAACCCTAAGTTTTTTCAGTATGGGGCACCGGGCAAGAAAGTGTTCAGTGTCCTCTCTCTCTCCGGTATTGCAGAGTGTGCACTGGCTGGGCGTGGTACTATACGGGGTGTAGTTTAGGTTCATCAGTTCTGTTCTCGCTCGGAAAATAACGGATATGGCTGCTGCTTCGATGTCATCTTGGAAGTAGTTCCTAGTCGAAAGGTTATACTGCAGTTGGCTTTAGGTGATGCGGGACTGACTAGCTCTAGCTTCTGCCTCGAAACTGGCCCTCTCTCTGTTGTCAATACTTCGTAGAAGCTGACCTTGCCAAACGCTCCATGTGTTGTAATCGCTCAGATTGCATTTGATGTTGTGTTCCAGTGCCATGGATTCCCAAGTGCGGAAAAACTGCGTTTTGGTCTCTTGCAGGTACGTTGTAACAACTCTTGGGAGACGAGTGGGGGGCATTCGCATGGTTTTGGTAACGTAGTCAAAATGAATTTGCATTGTATACTGTGACATGGTGGGAAGTCCTGTTTCTAAATGTATTGCATAGTTGGGGGAGTAGTTGTTGTTGGGGGAGTGAAGTTGAGGTAGGTGGAACACTCGTTTGACAAAAAAAAGAATAAGCTTTTCTACGTCTTCAAATTGATCAACGCCCCAATTTTGAGCAGAATAGCACATAATTGCTCTTGCAGTGGCTACAAATAGGGCATATTTGGTGCTGAGGCTGACATTCCTTTTCCTAAGCAGCTCTTTCCAAGTCGAGTTTATTGCAATTTTGAGGTCGCTAAGTTTTTGATTGAGGTACTTATGAAACTTCATGCGTGGGGTAAGAGTCACTCCCAGGTATCGATATTCGCTGACCACTTCAAGATTCGTTCCGTTTAATTTCCATGCATCTGCTATACTATCTCTACTATCTCGAATGACCATAACTTTTGATTTTGCGCAGTTTACTCGTAGGCTCCACTTTTGGCAGTATTCAAATAAGGCGTCTATCATTTGTTGCATTACTACACTCATAAAAAAAAAGTCCCAAATTAACCCTTAAAATTAGAAATTCGCCTTTGAAATCTGTCCTAAGGCGACTAACCCCAAAATTTAGAAAAATAATTTCTAAATATTATGGAAAGCTTTTCTTAACCAAAGGGCTACTTTTCTTAGAATTAGAATCTCTTTCTGATTCATAGAAAACTATTTTCTTAAAATAAGAAATTTTTTTCTAATATAGAGACAAATTTTTCTTAGTAAGAGTAAGAGGTATTTTCTTTAAAAGCAGAAAAAATTCAACCCCGCCGGTTCAGGTCCAAGTCCACCGCCAGTCCAGCTCCAAGTCCACCACCGGTTCAGGTCCAAGTCCACCGCCGGTCCAGGTCCAAGTCCACCACCGGACCCAGGTCCAAGTCCACCACAGGTTCAGGTCCAAGTCCACCGCCGGACCCAGGTCCAAGTCCACCATCGGTTCAGGTCCAAGTCCACCACCGGTTCAGGTCCAAGTCTGCCGCCGGTCCAGGTCCAAGTCCACCACCGGTTCAGGTCCAAGTCCACCACCGGTCCAGCTCCAGGTCCGCTTCGCTTGAACAACACCCCAGCTGCTATGGTTAATTTTTATTAAATAAAAAAATATTTTCAGGGACTGACTGGGATTAGAACCCAAAACCTTTGTCGCGCGCAACGACGGCGGCCGCTTAGACGGTTAGGCTATTTCACAGCGTTGAAGTGGCACGTCTGAATGGGCTACTTATATTTTTGCACTGGAGCAAAAATTTCTTAAATCTAACGCCTTTTTTTCTAAAAGCAATGGTTGCTATCGCCATATTTTTAAGAAAATTAGTTCCAGAAAATTTTCCTGTTTTTAAGAAATTACAGTAGTCTCTTTAAGGGCTACTATTTTCTAAAATTAAAGGTTAATTTTGCCCTATTTTTAAGAAAAAGACTTTAGAAAAATGCGCCCTAATTATCAGAAAAATCTGGCCTTATCTTGTTTTTAGAAAAGTTTTTTCTAAAAAAATTTTTTATGCCATATTTTTCTTATTTTTAGGAAACTTTTTCTGTTTATTAGAAAATTTTTCTAAATACCAGGGCAAATTTTAAAATAGGGCGATTTTCTAAAATTCAAGGCGAATTTTTTTCTGAGTGTATAGGGCTCTCCGCTAGTAGTACCATGTCGTCGGCGTACATTAACACTTTTATGTGCTCTGATCCCAAGTAAACGCCCCCTGGCAGACATGACGTTATGTCATCTACATACTTATGTTATAGCTGCGAAATATTCGGCCACTGCTCCAGTCGTTGCGCAGTGAAAAACCCGTCTATGTACATCATTAATTTCCGCTGAGCCGAAATAAAGAAAAAAAATAAAATAATTTTCAACGGGGATTCGAACCGACAACCCAAGATTGTAAGGCAGCATACCTAACCACTCAGCCAACTTACATTTTCTAAACCGAGCAGTTAAACTTTAATATAAGTATCTTTGTAAAGGCTGACAAAAGCGAAAATTGGTATCCAATGTCTGCAACCTGGAACATTCGCTTCTTTTCACATGCGTCAATTATAATATCTATAAGTCTTTGATATAAGTCACTTTTTTGCTTGCCACCGATTTGTGAATTTATTTTGCTCACATGAAGTTAGACCATAAGGGTCCTTAATGCTGGTCCTTTCAGGACATGCGATGTATCATATGAAAGGTATTGATCCACACATCATTAATGTTTTTAAATTTTGGTAATACTCCACCCGGTTCTAAAGTTATTTACATTCAATTTTTATTTTAAATTTTTATAATAAAAATTTAAAAATAATTTTTATTTTTAATTTTTACTAGCTGAATACCCGGCGTCGCCTGGATCCTTAAGATACTTATGAGAGCGACTGTATTCAAGCTAGTGTTGGCTGCAAGTCGCCATAAACATTTTGGACCGTTCGATCTTTTTCTCTATTTAACCATCTTCATCTTCATTATAATCTAAACTTAAGAATATTTAGCAAATTTCGTGACTTTTTTGACCGCTTTTTTTATCCCCCCTATTTACTTTTCTACAATTGCCGTCTATCAAGTCTTCACAATAATATAGGCTCAAATCCAAAACTTCCAAATTTCGCAATATTCGCAATATATTACCAACGCCTGCATTGTAATATAAGCACTAAGCGCTTTCATAAATACTCAGAAGGTTATTTGGTTATTTTGCAAATTTCGCTATTTTTGGACCTTAGAAACCTTCGCGGGCAAGCGTTGCCCAAAGTTTTATGGCAATCGGATGAACGGTATTTTTTTTAAATATCGAGTTTTTATGACCATTTCCGGCCCATTTCTTCAATTTAGACACCTTTGCGGGCAAGCGTTCAACCATTCCTCAAAGCTTCATAAAAATCCAACATTTTGCAAATTTCGCGGTTCTTGGACCATTTTCCGCCCATTTTTTCTTCTTGGAAACCTTTCCGCGCAATCGTCGAACCACTATCCAAAGATTTACCGAAACCGCAAATTTATTAATTTTCGCGGTTTTTTTGGCAATTTTCTGTCAATTTCTTCAACTTAGAAACCCTTCCGAGCAAGCGTTTAATTCATTCCCCTTGCAATTTGATAGCAATCGAATGACGGTTATAATTTGCGAATTTCGCGATTTTTGGACCTTAGGAACCTTCGCGGCCAAGCGTATAACCATTGATCAAAATTTCATCGCAATCGGATGAACGGTATAGTTTTTAATTATCGCGGTTGCAAATTTCGCGGTTTCTTCTACTTGGAAACCTTCCCGGGCAAGCGTCGATCAATTTTCCAAAATTTTAGCGAAAACGTAAATTTTGCAATTTTCGCGGTTTTTGGACCGTTTCCCGCAAATTTGTTCAACTCAGAACCTTCCTGGGCAAGCGTTCAACCATTCCCAAATTTCCATTGAAATCGGATGAACGGTATAATTTTGCCAATTTCGCGGTTTTTGGACCATTTCACAGACATGAGACATAGCCTATGACACTTTCCTGATCGACATGAACTTACTGTGAAAAATTCGTGAAGATCGGTTCAGCGGTTTAGACGCCCATAAGGGACAAACATACAAACATACTTTCACTTTTATATAGATGTATAGATTATAAAAATTAAAAATAAGCGTTACGTTATGATTTTTAAATAAAAATTGAAATTTAATTATTATATTGTAATTTTTTTTTTTTTAATCAAAAATAAGAGTTAAAATTAATTTTTATAATAAAAATTAAAAATAAAGGTTTATCCTGCACCCTGAATTAGTATATCTAAGATATTTTCATTCATCTAAATTATTTTTTTAAGGTTAGATTTTTATAAACTCATAACTCTTATTTGCAACTGGCTGTGAGTCGGGGCATAGCTGGCCGAACAGGCAAATAAAATTCCCCTAACGAGTCGGAGTCGTTATTAGTTTATTATTTATTCTTTGTGTATTTATTTAATTTATAATAAATACTACCTCTGTTCCGAAAGTTCCTTATTTGCTTTTATATTGCTCTTTTTCGTCACATTTATTTTTTATTATTACATATGTCGTGGCGCTGTGAATATGTTAGCAGCCTGAGTAGGCTAGGCGTAGGTTGTGGGCCTACTCTTTTTGCTTCGTCATGACGTCTTGTCAGTAATGGCAGTGTTGGTAAAAGAGTGTCGTAAATAGAGTTGCTCAGAAAGGTCAAATCTAGTGAGATGGACCGAGCTGCTGCTGGACGTATTCCCTTGAGTGTGAGTGAGATGGCAATGATTGCCCTCAGAATGTGCTAAGTCATTACGTTTTGACAAGGAGAGTCGACAAGTTTGACAACAGAGAAGATGGCACTCACTTTCTCTCGGGAATTCGTTTAAAACGCACAGCTCTTGCCTAAACTAAAACTAATATAAAAAAACACAATGGAAAACCTTTCGAAAGAAACTAACTCGACATCAGAAGTGGGATCGGTGCCACCACCTACGTTCTCCGAGGAACAGTGGCGCGTTATACTTGAGATGCAGAACCGCAATTTTATACAACTTGCAAAAGTTATGCAGACATCGTCGAACGTGCAGCAACCAACCAAAATCGTCACGCTGCCTAAGTTCAATCCCGAGGTCAAGGGCGTGGATGCGTCTCAATGATGTTTAACTGCTGACATCATATTATCGGAGCAGCCTTTAGAAGGAAGTCGGCTCATTATGGTGCTGAGCCACTCGCTGGAGGGTAGCGCTTCGCAATGGCTAACCCAAATATCGTATCCCGGCATGAAGTGGGAGCAGTTTAAGGAATTATTTATTCAACGTTACGAAAACGAAGAGACACCGGCGGCCATGTTTTTGAGTTTGCTTAACAGCCGCCCGACTGACAGGGAGTGTCACGCAGTATATGCAAGTCGTCTGGTGACATCGTTAACCACGAAGTGGCGAAACATGAGTGTCTAAGAAATTGCCGTTTCAACCGTGCTGGCACACATGGCGAATTTTGACAGCCGACTACAGCATATGATTTTCACCTTGAATGTCAAGACCAGAAGCAAGCTGCAGATGGAATTAAAGGCATTTACTTTCGACAAGAAGCGCAGATGCACCCGTGAGGATACGACTGAACCGGATCGCAAGAAAGCAAAACCGTCAAGCATCATATGCCATTTTTGTAAAAAACCAGGACACAAAATGGCGGACTGTAGAGCTAAGAAGCGACAAAGTGAGGAGGTGAGACCGCAGCGGGAGAAGCCGAATGTGACCTGTTTTCGGTGTGGCCAGCCGGGACACTTTTCCAACCAGTGCTCGAACAACGGGAAAGGCAAACATGGAGCTATTCAACAGAAAACAGTGAATCAATGCTTTGTGTCGGAGCCAATGGGAAGCATGGAGCAGCGAGGTGAGATCTACCCAATTTGTTTTGACTCTGGAGCGGAGTGTTCGATTATCAAGGAGAAGATTAGCAATAAGTTATTATAAAGGGTATAGGCGATGGTGGTATCTACAGTACATTGCAGATATTAAGTAACGTTGCCATTAATGAAAATACTATGGAAATCTTATTCCATGTAGTGCAGGACGAATATTTAAAAAAATGATATTGTTGTCGGACGTGAGATTCTCAATCAGGGTTTTAATGTTATGCTGTCACCAGATAAGATCGAAGTTATAAAGTCAAAATCGGTTAATAGTTGTTCCGTGTCTGAAGAGAATGTTGAATTGGTTGACGTTGACACTGAATTGATTGGAAATGACAAAGACGCACTAATTAAATTACTTGAAAAATATTCTTCATCTTTCATTAAAGGGATTCCTCGTACACGAGTTAGTACAGGAGAAATGGTAATTCGCTTAGTTGACCATACACTCAGAAAAAAATTCGCCCTGAATTTTAGAAAATCGCCATTTTAATTTAATTTTAAAATTTGCCCTGGTATTTAGAAAAATTTTCTAATAAACAGAAAAAGTTTTCTGAAAATAAGAAAAATATACCATAAAAAATATTTTTTAGAAAAAACTTTTCTAAAAACAAGAAAAGGCCAGATTTTTCTGATAATTAGGGCGCATTTTTCTAAAGTCTTTTTCTTAAAAATAGGGCAAAATTAACCTTTAATTTTAGAAAATAGTAGCCCTTAAAGAGACTACTGTAATTTCTTAAAAACAAAAATTTTCTGGAACTAATTTTCTTAAAAATATGGCGATAGTAGCCATTGATTTTAGAAAAATAGGCGTTAGATTTCAGAAATTTTTGCTCCATTGCAAAAATATAAGTAGCCCATTCAGACGTGCCACTTCAACGCTGTGAAATAGCCTAACCGTCTAAGCGGCCAGTCAGTCCCTGAAAATGTTTATTTATTTAATAGAAATTAATCAAAGCAGCTGGGGTGTTGTTCAAGCGAAGCGGACCTGGAGCTGGATCGGTGGTGGACTTGGACCTGGACCGGTGGTGGACTTGGACCTGGACCGGTGGTGGCGAACTGGATCTGGACCCGGTGGTCGATCTGGACCACCTCACCTGGTGGTGGATCTGGACCCGGTAGTGGATCTTGGACCTCATGGTGATGGATCTGGACCACCCATCCTGTGGAGGATCTGGACCACCCGGTGGTGGATCTGGACATGGTAGGTGGATTTGAGCCGGTGGTGGATCTGGACCTGGACACACCCACCCGGTAGTGGATCTGCACCTCCCGGTGGTGGATCTGGACTACCCACCCGGTGGAGAATCTGGACCACCCGGTGGAGGATCTGGAACCGGTGGTGGATCTGGACCACCTGGTCACCTGGTGGTGGATCTGGACCCACCCGGTGGTGGATTTGGACCTGAACCGGTGGTGGACGTGGACCTGATGGTGGACCTGGACCCGGTGGTGGACCTGAACCGGTTGTCTTAAACAATTTTTTCTGCTTTTAAGAAAATACCTTTCTATTATTAAGAAAAATTTGTCTCTATATTAGAAGAAAAATTTCTTATTTTAAGAAAATAGTTTCTATGATTCAGAAAGAAATTCTAGTTCTAAGAAAAGTAGCCCTTTGGTTAAGAAAAGCTTCCCATAATATTTAGAAATTATTTTTCTAAATTTTAGGGTGAGTCGCTTTAGGACGGATTTCAAAGGCGAATTTCTAATTTTAAGGGTTAATTTGGGACTTTTTTTTATGAGTGTACGAAAACGGTGCAGCGGCGGCCGTATAGACTTAGTCCTGATGAGAGAGAGATAGTTCGAACAAGGTTGAGGGAGTTAATGGAGTGCAATATAATCCGGCCTAGTTGCTCTCCTTTTGCTAGTCCTGTGCTTCTTGTAAAGAAGAAAAATGGTTCTGATCGTATCTGCGTCGACTATAGAGCATTAAATGCGAATACAGTTTCAGACAAGTACCCGTTGCCGCTTATTAGTGATCAAATTGCCAGACTACGTGGGGCAAATTATTTTACGTGCCTCGACATGGCAAGTGGTTTTCACCAAATACCAATTCATCCAGATTCCATGGAATATACTGCTTTCGTAACGCCTGACGGCCAATACGAATACGTTACGATGCCCTTTGGCCTTAAAAATGCGCCTTCTGTTTTTCAGCGCGCAATTAATAAGGCGCTAGGCGATCTTGCTCACTCATATGTAATTGTTTACATGGATGATATCATGATAGTATCACCGACAAAGGAGCTGGGTTTTGAATGGTTAGAAATTGTTCTCAACGTTCTTACTGAAGCCGGATTTTCTTTTAATGTAACAAAATGTAGCTTTTTGAAGACCGCTGTTCAGTATCTGGGTTATGAGGTACGAGCGGGAGAAGTACGGCCAAACTCACGGAAAATAATTGCTTTAAGCTCCTTGCCTCCACCACAATCCGTTTCAGGAGTAAGACAGTTTATTGGTCTGGCTTCATATTTTTGTAAATTTGTGCCTGGTTTCTCCCAAATAATGAGACCGCTATATGCGCTTACCTCAGAGAAGGGTTGTTTTAATTGGAACGCGAAGCATGAGGAAGTTCGACAGAAAATAGTAGCCGTTCTCACGGATGAGCCTGTGTTAGTGATCTTCGATCCACAATATCCGATAGAGTTGCACACCGATGCGAGTTCCTACGGATATGGTGCTATGCTCTTACACCGCATCAATAATAGAAACCATGTAGTAGAATACTTCAGCAAAACAACATCCTCGGCTGAGTCTAGGTACCATTCCTACGAATTGGAAACTTTGGCGGTTGTTGAATCCGTGAAGCATTTTCGTCACTATTTACTTGGTCGCGATTTTGTAGTATTTACTGACTGCAATTCCTTGAAGGCATCACGCACCAAAATGGATCTAACTCCTAGGGTACACCGCTGGTGGGCATACTTACAATCTTTCAATTTTGACATCCAATATAGAGAGGGAAAACGCATGGCTCATGTTGATTTCTTTTCAAGAAACCCTCTACCGTCAAACTCTACTTCAGCTTTATGTAAAATTCCCGAAAAGCGAGTAAATCTAGCAGAAATTTCAAGTGATTGGCTTCTCGTGGAACAGCGATTAGACTTTAATATAGTTGACATTGTCACTAAATTAAAATCAGATGAACTTCCTGATAATTTGGCTAAGACTTATGAATTAAGGCAGGGCGTGTTACACCGCAAAGTTCAGAGGAATGGAAGAACTCGTTGTTTGCCCGTTGTGCTCCGCGCATTCAAATGGTCAGTGATAAACCAAGTGCATGAATCAATAATGCATTTAGGATGGATGAAGACGCTTGATAAAGTTTACCAGTATTATTGGTTTGATAAAATGAATAAATATGTTCGCAAATTTGTCGACAATTGCATAACTTGCAAATCTGTTAAGTCCTCTTCGGGAAAAATTCAAGCCGAACTTCATTCTATACCGAAAGTTAATGTACCCTGGCACACTGTGCACGTGGACATAACTGGAAAACTGAGTGGTAAAAGCGACCAGAAGGAGTATGTAATCGTTCAGGTTGATGCTTTCACGAAATTCGTTTATTTGCATCATACTTTAAAGTTAGATGCTGAGAGCTGTGTGAATGCAATTAAATCATCCGTTTCTATATTTGGAGTACCGACGCGTATCATTGCGGACCAGGGTAGGTGTTTCGCAAGCGCAAGATTTTCTCAGTTCTGTTCGTCACAAAATATAAAACTTCACTTAATTGCCACAGGAGCGAGCCGTGCAAACGGTCAAGTAGAACGGGTGATGAGCACCCTTAAAAACTTGTTAACAGCGGTTGAATCGAGCCACCGATCATGGCAAGATGCTCTTGGCGAGGTACAACTTGCGCTGAATTGCACAACTAGTCGTGCAACTAAAGCAAGTCCACTAGAGATGCTAGTTGGTAAGGAAGCTCGTCCCCTAGGGTTGGTTCCACCGTGCGATACAGAAAGCGAAATTAATGTGGGAAATATAAGAGATAGAGCCACAAAGAGTATGGAATCCTTGGCTTCTTATGATAAATCGAGATTCGACAAAAGTAAGGCAACAGTTGTGAGACACAAAGTTGGAGACTATGTGTTAATTAAAAATGAAGAGAGACATCAGACAAAGCTAGATGCAAAGTTCAGGGGACCATTTTTAGTAGCTGAAATTTTAGATGGTGACAGATATATGTTGAAATCATTACGAAACAAACGGACATATAAGTACTGCCATGACGATAATCGAAAGATGCCAGAGGGTCATGTACCAAACGAATTAGATATTGAAAATGAAGAGATGAGCCTGCCTAAGAGTCCAGAGGGGACTGAGAATGAGCCGTCTATTTAAGACGATGTGGTATCCGTCTTGGTGTGACGAAGAGCTATCCGTCAGATATGACGATGACGATGTGGTATCCGTCTAGGTGAGACGATGAGCTATCCGTCAGATATGACGATGATGATGTGGTTTCCGTCTAGGTGAGACGATGAGATATCCGTCAGATGTGACGATGTGGTTTCCGTCTAGCTGAGACGATGAGTTCAGTTGGAACGATGCGAAAGCCGCCAAGTTTTGCGAAGGCCTAAGAGTGTGGCAATGTGAGGTATACAGGCGGAAGACCAGTGAGTGGTATTTTTGTGACAAGAGAAAGTAATTAACATCAGAGAGATTTGAATGTAATGGAAATTGTGGAAATGTAATTAAAGAGAATACTAAAGATGATTTATGTAATGCGAATGTAATAGAAATCGAATAAGTTACATTAGAAATAAATTCTGTACAAGATTAAATTGTTCTTTGTGATATCCTAACCAGTACACGAGGACGTGTAAACGTCGCGGCCATCCGTGTCGTGGCGCTGTGAATATGTTAGCAGCCTGAGTAGGCTAGGCGTAGGTTGTGGGCCTACTCTTTTTGCTTCGTCATGACGTCTTGTCAGTAATGGCAGTGTTGGTAAAAGAGTGTCGTGAATAGAGTTGCTCAGAAAGGTCAAATCGAGTGAGATGGACCGAGCTGCTGCTGGACGTAGTCCCTTGAGTGTGAGTGAGATGGCAATGATTGCCCTCAGAATGTGCTAAGTCATTACGTTTTGACAAGGAGAGTCGACAAGTTTGACAACAGAGAAGATAGCACTCACTTTCTCTCGGGAATTCGTTTAAAACGCACAGCTCTTGCCTAAATTAAAACTAATATAAAAAAACACAATGGAAAACCTTTCGAAAGAAACTAACTCGACATATATATTCAATATAATTTGGAAATTTAAGGTATTCAAAAAAGTGGGCGTGGCACGAAAGGGGGCGTAAAATACATTAGATGCCGTTTTTCTTTATAACTAAAAATTTACCAAATTAATGAAAACAATGTTAAGTCACAATACAAAACGCTTATGTAATTGTTTAATTTTCACTATTTTCATACATTTATTCAACTTAATATTAAATATAAATAAAGTCAATTTTTAAAGTCTTGCTTCGACTCGATTTGTGGATATTTTAAACGACTTTCTACAGTTACTAACATAACGTCATCTACATTGTGTGGCATTACGCGTCGTGCGACATGTGTCAACAATTGCACACATCGTTCGGTGCCCTGAATGTGGGATGCAATTTCTGGATCTGCCAGTGGTATTTCCCCAGAACTTAAATACCCCAATAAGTGCTCATGTGGAATGTTAAAAGTTAACGGAGGTTCAAATAAGATGTCGTCGTTATCTAAGTCAACCAAATTCATATAATCTGTGCAGTCGAAATTAATTATATTCTTATTATAAGACCGGAGCTTAGACGGATCTTGTAATTTTTCGCGATAGTAAATAATTTTATTAATTGCATTTTCTCGAACAGATTTTCTTTCATCGAAAAGCATTGCTAACAAAATATTTTCTGTATGGGCAAAAAATGAATTGTTTTGTATTGCTTTATTCACAATTTTTTGAAGATTTTTCAGCAAAAACTGTGCTGACCGAATAAAATTAAACAAAAGTTTACTGCCGTAAAACACAGAGTTATAAAATTTGACATTAAAATACATTGGTATGTAAACTTTCATAATGAAATTAGTCAAAATTTTTGAATTGTTTGATGGTAAACGACTAGCGACATAAAGGCGTAAAATTCTGCTTGGTTTTTTCAACCAGCGCGAATGAAGCATTTTTTCCGGTTTCATGTTGGCGACATCCTCTGAACACGAACCTTCCGATACAGCTTTGGCTATTCTATATAGATAAAAAACGTCAGTGGAAAGATTTTTTTCATCTTTACTTTCAATAGTTAGAGGCATATTCCCAAATGAAATGGGTTCAAAATGAGGTATAGTCTGCAAGAAAATGTTTGCTTTAAATTTGATGAAGTTGTATTACAATTTGTTGCTTACCGGAAGTTGTTCACATGACTCAAGTAACTTCGCCAAAGTGCCACAAGCAGTAGATGGTCCACTTGTCTTAGAATTTTCTAAGGCATTGTACAAATGGCGTAGTGGAAGTTCGTTTTAATGTAGCAAACAAACTAACCAATGTAATGGTTTACTTAAGGAAACTTCAAACTTTCGAATTATTTCATTTTCAATTCCAGTATTGGTAGGTTCTCCATCACAGCAAATTCCTAGTAAGCCTGCTAGACTTCATTTTTTTTCCTCGAAGAATTTGCAAAGCTTATTTTGCTTAGTATTGGAGTCTTCAGCGTCAACTTTTATGTGACCGAATAACTTGCTTTGCGGTTCCTAAAGAATCACAATATGCGACTCCTTTTGAACCCTCGGGTGGTATTTTCCATCAATTTCTCTTCGGGTCAAAGCATCATTTTTTCTTCCATCGAATGAAAAAGCTTGTAAAGCTAAATCATTTTTCTTCATGCGACGAATATATTTTCTGAATTTTATTTTTTCTCGACCCACTTTGGACTTATCCATAATAATTTTTTCGCCATTTTAATCGGTAAGCCCAATGTCTCTCTGTCTGAAATGCCGAATCGATCACACATCATTGTGAAATTACGTGTATCATATCGTTTGCAATAAGTTCCTCTTTTCTTCAAGATCAGATCAGTTCTTGCAGCTGGCATTGCAAGCTCGATTTCCGATTCACCATTTACGTGCACGGACGGAGGTCCTTATGTTGAATCAAAGCTGTATGGCAATTGGCTTGATTGTTGTTCGACAATATTTGGCACACACTCGGAAATCGTATTTTTTCTGCAGCTTTGTTGATCAATCATGAAAGTCTTAGCTGATCCGGTATTAATCCACAGGAGCTCGGGAATAATTTTTTGCAACCGCACTTAGCAATATAGAAAAGTTCCTTTAAAGTTTTTTCAAATTTAGTTATTAAATTTGTTCTGGATATATTTTTTTATCTCTATGATATTTTTTAAGAAATTATTAAGCTTTTTCAAAATGCTCTTTTTATTTATAAGCTCAATTTTTGTTTTTTCCCAAATTTCAATTACTTTGTTTGCTACTATCGGCGTAAAACTCGAATAGGAGTGTTGCTTTTTTGTTTGTTCTTTTTTCCTGTCACTTAAGTAGAAATAATATTTAAGTACATCCCGATAACTTGGCAAATTTAATTCTGTTAGTTCACTTGGTATGCCAACTAAAATTGCGATATGCACAGAATTATAACTTGACATAGACATCAATATAATGCTCTCAATTTCCGAATAGGAGTCAATTGACATCGCAGAGGTTGCCATAGCTAAGTAATATTTAATTTAAAAAGTTTTCTTTAAACAACCGCAGCTTTCTTTTTTGGATGACAAATACTAAGTGAACCACGTTTCTAACAAAACATTTGGAGCTCATGTAATCTTCAATCTATATTAAATTCTAGTCGATGGTATTCGATGGCGCAGATATGTAAAGTTGAGAGAGGGATAACTTTCCTATGGGAACTGATGCTATCATACATACACTTCTTTTATATGCTTTTACAAGATTCTACAAAGTTTGGTCAAAATCGGATGACTATAGCATATAGCTCCCATAGGAGCGATCGGTCGAAAAACTAGTTCGAGTGAGGAAAACTTTTTTGTTTTTATTTATTATTATTATCCTTATTTCCTAGTGCGACAAGGGTAACCTTATATATTAATGCACTAGTCACTACAGAAAACGTAATAATTGACAAAAGTATTAACCTACTTAAGACTAAAGTTACATCAAAGACCAATAGAATAATAAGATGAGCAACGCCATACAAAATTTCTGCACACACTTTTTTCGTGCTGGCTTTTCAAACTGGCTTTTCGCTCTCTTTATTTAAAAGCCAGTAGGAGAGCGCTCAAGAGCCAGCGCTCTCTCTCTCTCTCTCATACGCATACAGCGACATTGCCGACTGTTTGTGTGCACACGTATTCTCATGCTTCGTAACTGCAAGCATGTGTTTGTTTTCTACAGCACATATACCCTTCACTTTAAAAGTTCTAAGTGTTTTTGGAAGACGCTTGGTGCCCCATATTATAAAAAAAACTAATATTTTGTATGATAATTAAATGATAATTATTAGAATATAGTATATTTGATAGTAATAACCGGATATACTTATATAATGATACATAATATATATACAAATATTTTATACATGTCATCACTTTTGAATATTAGGGTATTAAGCGTGCGACGTGTAAAAACTATGTTTAGCACGGGCTAGTTGACTTTGATGTCATACGAGAAGTATACGAATTAGAACAAGGATCAGTAACGAGAATGACTAAATTAACAAGAAGTCACGTTAATCCAAGTAGATTAGAACTAATGCGGGTATGTTTGGCAACTCAGACATTTAGTCACACTGTTGCTGCGGCAATTAGAACTTGTAACCAAAACAAGCAACTCCATCGAAATAGTTCCGAAGTGGCAGCCTCTACTGCTGCATTTGTCCAAAGAATAAATGATTATTTTGATTGCTTGAATAGCAGAGTACTAACGGACAAAAACCCCATGAAATGCGCACTACAAGTTGATAATATTGTTTGGAAAAAACTGAAGGAAATGCAGGAATACCTAAAGAAAGTAAAATACCAAGGAAATAATATACATTGTCTTGATGGCTTGCTCCAAACTACTGAGGCTATGTTTGGACTGGTCAATGATCTATTTAAAGACTACACGGATCACTTTTTCTTTTAAACCAGTCGAGTTAATCAGGATCCGCTTGAAAATATATTTGCCTGCGCTCGTGCAAAAGGCGGTAACTGTAGAAACCCTTCAGTTAATGAATTTAATATAATAATTGCCAAACTTATATCTTTGCACATTTATAAATTTTCTCAAAAGACAAATTGTGAATCAGATGATGATGTTATGTTGCCAGTAGAGTTTAATTTAATTATATATCAGCCTGGCATTGAAAAAAAAGAAATACAGCAGCAAGAATACTCTGTATCCTTTTCCGAAATTGTACAAGACAATGAGAGGTACTTTGACAACAATATGGATAATTTTTTTTAGTAATATTGTACCCATTGAATTAACCTCGAGTAGATATTTTTGTGGATATATTGCAAATGCATCCACATGTGAGAATTGCAGATCGTTACTCATAAAAGATAACAAGCAATTAACAGCTCCATCTGAGCTTTTCATACATGAGAAAAACTACTCGAGCGACTCGGACTTTGGAAAATTAAAAGCACCATCTGATATTTTTTTAATGTCTGTAAAATTCACATAAAGGTTTTTGAAAATATTTTTTAAAATAATAAAAAACAAGTGAATATTAGAAAATTTATTGTGGATCAATGTATAAAGTGCACAAACGAAAGTATTGATTACTCATTATGGTTTGATATAAATAATGAATGTTATGTGCATAAAATTGATATATTAAACAAACTTATTAAAGTTTTACTTTTTAAGCATTGTAAATGGACTGTGATAGCGGATAGACAGAAAAAGCACGCCAAGCTCAGTATTCTATCTCATAAGTAAAGAACAACAATATAGATTATAAATTGAATGTGGACTAGGCCTATTGGTGATACCACAATAAACAAAACGCTCCAGAAAATCTACCTCTATGGTGGTGTGGAAACGATTTTAGCCAATATTTATTATGTACACTATTTATATTTTTTTACTGTTATTATAACTAAGAATTTAAATAAAATATTAAAATTAAACACAGTATATATTTTTTTGTATTTATTATAAAGATAAGGAATATATAAATACTTATAAAGGCATTCAACCACTAAAAAATGTAAACAAGCTGAAATCAAAACAAACAAGCACATTGATATGCACATGTATACAAATACAATGCATACAGGTGAGATCACTGTTTCTGCTCCTGTCCCCCTCTTTTTTATAACCACGCGCAAACACAAAAAAATATAAAAATTGAATTTTTCGGCAATTGTACGCTTGCAAACAGAGCACACATATATTAACGCATACATTCAAATTCATCATTTGTGTTTACGCACACAAGCAAGCGCATTCTATTTTTAGATTTTTACGCTCTCGATTTTGTGAGAGCGGAGAGAGTGCGATTGTCGTTGCCACTGAAAATTTAACTTCATATGCAACACGATTGTATGGGCGTTATTTATCTTATTATTCTATTGGTCTTTGGTAAGAGTGTGGTGTAGTGCTAAAGTGGGTAGGTGAACCATCATTAAGTGGAACCAGAGTTGATGTATTTATAAACTTGGGGGGGGGTTGTTCCTTTTTTGTTATTTCGAGGCGAGCCCCAAAGTCTGTGCCAGCTATTAAAATCACCTGTGATAATGGTGGGGGTGGATAGGTCATTGTAAACATTCTGTAGGTTGTTGATGGTAAAGTTGTTTCTTGGAGGAATGTAAGAACTGATTACATTGAAGGTTGTTTTTGAATGTATTTTAATAGCGATTGAGTCGAAGTCTTGCTGTAGATTGATTTCGTTGTGTTGGATAGATGTGTGGATAAGGATGGCAACGCCTCCTGATGAATTGGTGGAGGAGTTGTAGGGATATAATTTGTAGTTAATTGGGGGTGGGAATGTGTCTTTGTGAATGTAGGTGGGTTTCTTGAAGGGATATAATTTTTGGAGAATATTTTTTGATTAGGATTTGTATTTGATCGTAGTTATTTATATAGCCATTACAATTCCATTGAATGAGCTTAAGGATCATGATTGAAATATCAAAAAGAGGGTGTTTGGTTTGTAGAGTATCTTTTTAAGTAATGTTTCGTTATTGGGAGAATTAATGTGTCGGCAAGCCCACATAGTTTCCCAATATTATTAGTAAAAAGAATAGCTGAGCTCCTCCTTTGAAGGCCGTCGTAGGCGTGATGCTAATTAAGAGATTTTGCCGTAATCTCTTAAATAAGTACGACG
This sequence comes from Lordiphosa collinella, assembly GCA_018904265.1. Lineage (NCBI taxonomy): Eukaryota > Metazoa > Arthropoda > Insecta > Diptera > Drosophilidae > Lordiphosa > Lordiphosa collinella. The sequence goes on along the minus strand of JAEIFV010001616.1, from coordinate 1,403 downwards.
ACAGAGAGGGCTATGCAAAGGCGAAGCTCAGCTAGAAAGAAAAACAGTTATAGAGTTATTTTAGATTAGGTTTTGGTTTGGTTGTTGCTTTGAGAGTAGTTTTAAGAGAGCTGTTGTTTTTGTTGAAGATTTTTATTTTAGCGTTGCTATCAAGAGTACTTTCGAGAGCGGCTGCAGATGTGCTGGGCAACGTGTTATCTTCGTTGGACAGCATGTTGCTGCTGACGGGGGGTGAGGTGATGTCCGAGTAGTCCATGAGGGGGCGTTGGGTTGTAGTTGTGCTTATTAGACTTACGTTATCGGCACTATTGGGCGCCGATGCTGCGCTTGTTGATGAGTGTGTGACGGTGGAGTAGGTTGTGGATGCATGTTGGTGGCGATTGTTGTAAATTTGGACAGCAGTTTTCATGTCAGTTTTTTCGATGACTCTGATGGCTTGGATCTCTTTGTGCTTGATGAAAGTTTGGCATTTGCGATCATAGGCGTTGTGGTGGTAGTTCTTTATGTCAGACTCTTTGCAGTTAATGCAGCGGTTGATGTTTCGGCATTCTTCCATTTTCTCAGGGTCGAGGTGATCGATGTTGGCGCAATTGAGACAGAGTTTTTCACTTCGGCATGCCTTGGTTGGGTGGCCAAGTCTGCCGCAGTTTTTGCATCTGACTGGTAGTGGGATGTAGGGCTTGATGGTGAGTTTTTGGTATCCAATGTATACATATTCGGGCAGATTCGGGGTGGTGAATGTGAGTATAATCAGGCCAGTCTCTTTGAAGGTGTCTTGGTCTCGTTTTTTGATTTTGTAAGATTCGCATACGTTCTGAGATTTCAGTTCATGGGTAATTTCGGCTTCTTCAATGTCTCTAAGGTCATTACAGTATATAACGCCTTTTGAGTTGTTTAGTGTATTGTGTTCAGAAATATTTACTTGAATGTTATTGTTGAGTGACGTTAGTGTTATGAGCCTGGAGGCTTGCAGGAGGGTTTTGGTTTTGATTAGAATTGTTCCATTGCGAAGTTTGTTGCATTCGTCGACTTCTCCCATTGCTAGGTTGTCGATGATCTTTTTGATGAGGAAGGGTGAAATGTTGGCGAGTGAGTCGTTGCTATTTATTCTTGACATTATCAGAAATTTTGGGCCGGCTGAATGGTTTTTTAGTCTTTTGGTCGTATCAGTTGAGAAGAGCAGCTGTGGTGCTGCCTTGTTTCTGTCGGGGGCTCCCCCATGTTGTTGTTGGTTGTGTCAACGGTGCACTTGATTGGTTGATGTTTTGTTATTGTGGTTTGTTTGCGATTGTGTTCTCTTAATTAAGATAATTAAAGAGAAAGTTGTGAGAGGATTTAGAATGTCTTCCGACTGGTTTAGTAGGCACGTCCGTTCTCAATGGGAGTTGGTTTGTGACTGTTGA
>JAEIFV010000165.1:0-477878 GCA_018904265.1 Lordiphosa collinella | reverse complement strand
GTTCACCAGCATAAATCAATAACCAAAAATCGACTAATTTTGTTAGATTGTGCTGGTGAACGGGCGTGATGTGCAATCATGATTGCTAATTTTCGTGATTGTGTTAGATGTAAATCCATCAAAGTATTTCTTTGTTAGATTGATTTGATTTGTGATTGTTATCGATAGCAAACAACTGACAGCAATAAACAAAGAATTAATTTTGTAGAAATTAAAACAAAATGGGCAAGGAATCGTCTTTGCTTTTTGCAGTTTGGACGTTGGCAAAACGAGAGTCCCTCTCATCAGTAGGTGACCGTTTCGACATACCAAAAAGCCCTCAATGGAGTAGCCAATGTTCTTAATCTAGGTGCCCACACCCACGCACACCGCGTCCCATTCACAGCGTCCCATTTGCAGCTTTAAATACGTCTCACATGTCTGCCACACCACCGGCACCCGCTTGCCCAGGTCTGCCCTAAAGATGACTCGCTTCACCGAGGTGTGTATGACTTGTGCCTGCTCCGGTATGGCTGCAAGAAGGCCCCCAAGTTGATTTCTTAAACCTGGCCGCATGAAACTCCTCAATGGAGAGCATCTGCAAGGCGTTCTCCTCTTCGCTTACAAGTAGCCAATCTGGGCAAACCAGAGACAACCAAGTCGCCACTGAAGAGGTCGAAATTTCGCCACATCGGCGTTTTTGACGACAGTCACATCCAATGTAATGGATTGTACTTGATGTTATTCATATTTTATTATTTATTTTATTTGGTCAAAAGTTCAAAACTTCCGCCAATAAAAAATATCGATAATTTGTTTGACTGTAAATTCTATCAAAAACAGTTCACCAGCAGTCAAACACTTTTATTGTGATTTTTGATTTATGTTAGATGATTGGTGTGTGCTGGTGAACACGCCCATTGTTTCTTTATATTACAAAGGAATAAAATGATTTGAACTTATCTCAGACTTTTTACAATACTTAAAAAAATTGTACTTATACCGGTACGTACCGGTATACCGAAACACAAAACTGCGTACCGTATCGAAACCGAAAACCGAAATAAATTAAAAACCGAAATATAACCTTTTACCGAAACATTCATTTCGGTTCGTACTGGTACCTGTACCGGAACCGATAATCGATTTGGTATTAATCCCTGGTTCAAAGTTGACCAAAAATAAACATAGGCACATGTTTCACATGATTTGTTGAGAACGGATTATGCGAAATAAAAAATGAAAACGGGGTTTTGTTAAGAACTGATGTGGCTATGGTGTGAACTAGGATGTTAAGGATCGTTCAATAAATAACGGACTTTTTTCCCGATTTCATTCTTCCAAGCTCCTTTATTTATTGTCCGATCTCAAATATCCTAGTTCACAACATAATGGTGGGTGTTAGGAGTAATTTATAAAAAAAAATTAAAATCGGTCAGCATTGATTCTTCTTATCGTGTGAAAAATTTTTAAAAAAAATGGTATCGAGATATTCGATACTACCTCTGTTCCGAAATATGATATACATTCCTCATTTTTGTTTGTTCCAAAATATGATATACAAATGAAATTTCCTTTCTTATTCGATGAAACATCGGCACTGAGTTCACCAGGCTGATACTGTGTCCGTACCTTATGCCAAATTTTTGAAACAAACAGTCTTGAAACATTAAAGTTAGCTGCTGTTTCATTTATAGCTCCTCTACGAAATTCACACCTTTTTTCGACTAGCATGAACTGCAGAATTCCGTTACCTTGTTCGCTTGTAAAATGCTGAGATTTGGAGTAGCGGTGTTGTGGTACTGATTCTGCTGCAATATTTGCCATATTGGCTTCAAAACTCTAAATTTTTTTCAACTTTTGACGAGGAAGTACTGAAAATTGACCACAACAATACCAAAGCCAACTATGTAGTTGTTTAGATGAAGGCTTTGTTATAATGTAAAACCAAAAACAAAGTGATTTTAGCCTTTACCATACATAATCTAGGCGAATTTCGGAAATGAATATCATATTTCGGAACAGAGGTAGTATTAAATAATTTATTTTCAAATAGAATTTATATTAAGGGGTTACATAGAGTTAATTGGCTTGAAAAAAAACCATTTTCAAAAATTTTTCCTGAGAAGACCTTTACATTTATTAAAGCAAAAAAATTTTACACATATTATGGTAACTTTTAACTGTATTTTAATACTTTTTATTTGCAAAAATTATAATTGGAGCTCCACTCAAAAATGGAGCCTTGCGGCGTACACGATATCTCTGGACTGGATCTTCCAAAATTAAATAACCAAACGGATTTCGTTAAAGAATTGTAAAATCTGCACATTAAATAATATCGTGTACGCCGAGAAATCGTGTACGCCGACTTTGAAAACACTGTTTTGAGAAAAACGCGTTTAAAGTGTCAACAGACAAATTTGCGTCTGTACAAAAATATGTGTATTTTTGAAAATTTTTGCAGGATTGACTTAAAAAATTTCTGTGTGTATGTTTTCTGAGAGTGGCCCGGAGCCGTATTTTTGGCGAAAACTGAAATAAACTATGTAAAACATGAGAAAAACCCCCGGAATCACCTTAAAACAGGCCTGTCCTTTGCTATTCAAATATTTTCTTAATTAAATTAATAATTGTAGCAAAATTCCTTACTGATCATTCAGCAAGCTACGATTAATCAAAAAAAGACTGAGAATAATGGTAAATTAAGGAAACATCATCTAAACACATGTTATTTCCAGCAAGTCATCTTTCTAAATGTAAGCAACGCCAACATCAGCTCTTCAATGCTGCCAATAGGCGGTGTGAAGCTATCCTAAATGATAACGACATATTGCAACTGTAAGTCGTTACTTTCACTAACTCGTGACAACTACTTAGCAGCTGCTCATCTCTGGCATAGTGCCCTCTCTGCTTGACAGACCTGGAGCAACGCGATTGTCAGAAAATTAAAATTGAGCTCGAATTTCAAATATATTAAATCAAAATGGAGGAGAAATATAATGATTGCAGCACTCAGTTGCTCAAGGAGCCGCTATCATTTTCGTAAGTCATATGCGTGCATCCTCCTCATACATACTCAAACATATTCAAATCCCCAGAGAATTGATCGCGTCAGGTGCACAGTTCGAGGTTGACATGAACCAAGTTAATGGTCGGGCCGATGATTTTGGGGCTCTCGACGATCAGGATGATAGTGACCAGGAGGTGGATGTCAGCAACGAGAAACTGGTCTCCCCCTGGACCAAACCATTCCCTGAACTCAAAAGCCTGATGTTCAAAGTGTCCGAATATCTGTACAAGCGCATCACACGCTTCGGGCACGAGGAGCGCGGCCCGGTGCCAGACAAGGCTCGTGTGGCCTTGCGCTATAGTGGCTACTGGGAGGGTGAAACTGCACCATTCGATTCCTCACTGTTGCGTGGCACCAAGTTTGAGTTCGAAACCGGCCAGCAAATGGTACTTGAAGGGCTGGAGGCGGCTGTACGCACCATGTATCCGAACGAAGAGGCCGAGTTTATTATCTCTTATCATATGCTATTCCATGAGCTGGGCTGTCCGCCCCGTATTAAACCCCGTGCCGATGGTCTATTCAAAATTGAAATTATAGATTTCACATTGATAGGCGATGCTCAGGCTTTGGAGCAGCTGCAACGAGAGGATCGAGATAAGTTTGCGATGGTGTTTCCCAAGGCAAAGGAGTTGCACTTGCATGGCAAGGATTGCGTAAAACGCAGCAGATACAGTAGTGCGGTGTCGGCCTTTGAGAAGGCCATAAACTCATTGAACTATTGCCGCCTGGCAGATGAAGAGGAAGAGCTAAAGCAAACGGAGCTGCTAATAACACTCTATGTAAGTTTACACCACAGATGTTAAATAATAATCACTTATCTTAATAATTAGATATTCTGATTACTTTTATTTAAAATTACCCTTGCAGAGGGTATTATAAGATTGTGCTGATGTTTGTAACGCATTGAAGGAAGCATCTCCGACCTCATAAAGTATATATATTCTTGATCAGCACGACGAGCTGAGTTGATTTAGCCCTGTCCGTCTGTCTGTTTCTATGCTGTCTCCTTCGTCAGTTTGAAAGCTGTCTTCACCAAACTTTGCACGAAGTCTTTTGGTACATATAGGCTGCACATTTGTCGGAATTGGCCGGATCGGATGACTATAGCATATAGCTGTCATAGGAACGATCGGTCAAAAAACTAGTTCTAGTGAGAAAAACTTTTTTGTTTTCAATGGAAATGTCCTCAAAACTAGCATGTATTTGTTTTATATGCTCCCACACAATTCAACAAATTTTGGTCAAAATTGGATGACTATAGCATATAGCTCCCATAGGAACGATCGATCGAAAAAATAGTTATTGTGAGAAAAACTGATTTGTTTTGAATGGAAACGTCCCTTACGTTGGCAAATATTTATTTTATATACTTTTACACAATTTTTCAAAGTTTTGTTAAAACCGGATGACTATAGCATATAGCTGCAGTATGAATGATCGGTCGAAAAAGAAGTTCTAGTGAGAAAAACTTTTTTGTTTTAAATGGAATCGCCCTCAAAAAAATGTACATGTTAGTTTGTGATGCTTTTCCATGATTCCACTAAGTTTGGTCGAAATCGGACATCTATATAGTATAGGTCCCATAGAAAAGTAAGGTCCGAAAAGTAGTCTTATTTAGAAAAACAAACTGCAAGAGTATACAAAACTTCGGCCGAGACGAAGTTAACTTTCCCTTATTTATTAGATTCTCTTGATTACTAATTGAGTACGATTAGAAATAATAAAAAAAAAATTACCGAATACTTTTATTGATTATTCTTGATTTTTTTTTTCAAAAATTTAATGAAGAAATTAGAAACGAGCTGAAAATGCTGATTACAATTTTTTTTCCATTAAATTATTTCAAATAGCTAAATACTCAAGCTTGTCAATAAACGCAATTCTCTTGCGAGTGATCCATCCATGCCCAGCTCAACTCGGAGCTGGTGAATGAATGAATATTTTGAAACTCGTTCTTTTTTTACATTTTGATAAGTTAACCCATGCACTAAATGCACAAATTATCAACGCATGGATCTCCTTACATGCTTACAATTGTAACCCTCCCGTTTGGGAGTTCGATATTTAATTCTATTTTAGGATGTTCTCTGCGCTTTTGTTCAACTCAAACTGATAGTTGCACTTGTTCAAAATGTCTTTGAACACAAGCACTAATCAATTAATATATTTAAATTAGTTATATGCTTCAATTACCATTAAATCCTTATGAAATTTGTTCAAATTTTTGCTCAACTATTTTTTTAAGTCAATACCATTTTTTATTGAATTTGTCCATTAAAATTTAGAAATAGTTGAAAATTCAAGCTTGAGTCAATTACACTAGGCAACAAGGTCCAGTATCTTGAATGATTGGTAGTGATTCTAGATGATTTTCGTGTGCTAAGCAAGACTGCGTTTTCAGAAATTGTCCATCACGTCGAGATTTTTAGTAATTTGAGGTTAAAAGTTGCTAAAAGTGCCTATTTTGACCCTTATTAGGAGCGTCTTTCGGGGAATCCATTCTGTTGCTTGGACTCTCTTTGATACCATCGGAAAGTACCACTCCTTAGCTTTGAAATGAACCATCCCAAACAATTCTGCGATTTTTCAATGGAGATATACCTCTCTTAGCACTTGTGTAAGACTCCAAAAATATCCTATTTATTGCTGGTGCCCCAAAGGTACTGATGTATAAAGAAAAACCCTAGCTGGATTAAGTCGGATTAGTCAGCATTTTTATTTATGGGGATTTTAAATTTTGGGCTAATGTTCGCCTTTCTGACAAAGAGGCACCTTTTTTATCGCTTATATCTCTAAAAACCATTCAGAATTTGGTTTGTATGTCTTCGGCAAAGTTGTAGAGCTTGGCCTAGTCTACAAAATTGCCCGTAATAATTTTCTAAAAAAAATTCCGTCTTCATGACCAAAAATATATAAAACCTAAAAAATTCAATTTTATTCACCTTAATAAAGGCTATACATCCATTAATCTGGAACTATAACCCCTGGTATAGAAAAATATTGTTTAATTCTTTTAGACTTTAACCCCCGCTGGTTTAACAATATTACTCCAAGCTTTTTTTTTAGATTTTATTATAATAGTCCATTTAATTCTTCGTCAGACAAATGTTGTCTAGATAAATTTGGTTACCGTTTGCCGATGTTTCTAAGCACACATCGGCTATCTAGTATTTTAAGTATCATAAATGCCCCTAAAAGAATGCTTTCTGAATATTTGATGGGAAATTTAAATCAAATTTTTTAAATGCTAAAAATGAAACAAATATAAATTCTTGGACCAAGATTAACACTTTCCGAAAGTGAGGACAAATGTTGCATTTTTACTGGGTTTGGCCAGTCGCGTTAAAAATATTATTACAATCATGGATATCCAGTTATGTGTGCTCAATTGTGGTCTTCGATAGCAGCTTCCAAAGTATTTAACGGTTTTGTTATCAAAGAGAAACATCGACTGAGAATTACGGGAGTGTATTAAATCTGCACTGATATAGTACTTGAATGACAGTAAGCTTTATTGCATTATTACTGTCTTTATCCCCTTCGGTCGTTTTCTCGATTGTATTAATAGTCATTTTATATTTCAAAGCAAACGGATTGTAACTGACCCACAACAGCCCAGCAAACATGTCCTATCGCGGAAGAAAAGGATGCTATTCTGCCAGTAGTTAACGTTTTACTCATCACCCTCCGGGAAGAAATGTGCTACTCTGCGACATTTCTAGGCGGTAAGAAAGCGTTACTTCTAGGGAGATAAGAAAGCGATTTTTTTGGAGATAGGAAATAGTTTCTTCTGGGGGATAAGAAAATGTTTCATCTGAGATATAAGAGAGCGATTCTTTCAAAGAATTTAATTTATATCCACAAAGAGGAAATTTGTTAAGAACAACCAAATATTAGATTCAAACCTTAAATTATAACCAAGAAAGCAAATGAATTTTGTAATGTAAAATGGCTTGACACAGCCCCGAAGGGCCAAAGCCGAGCTTCTCTCAATCTCTTGGCTTGGCTTGTGTGATTTTAATTTTCGCACAAGAGAAAGGGACCTACAGTTTTACGCCGAATCCGAACGGCAGTTTGAGAAGCTTTTCATGGCTAAATACTACAAAGCTGGCGCCAACAGCAGAGAGGGGTGACCGGGTGTAAAGTTTATTCAAAGAAAAAACTTTTCATTAGATGTTCCGATGCGGGATCGAACCCACGACCTCTTGCACAGCGGTCGCGCGGAGCCACCCGGCCACTCTTGGCTTTTTTGGTGATGGGTTGTTAGTGAAAACCTTGCTGGAATTGGAACTCGGTTCCCCGGTGATTAAAAACACTCTCGACTTGGCTTCTTAACATGGCCGCCACGGTCCATATGCGCAATCTTCCATCAAATTACCCTAAAGAACCCAGTCAATTGGCTTAGACTGTGCAAGACCTTTTTGTTGTATTTTTAAGAATGAGCATTTATCTTAATGCACTTTGGTCCGACGCCGATTGCACAATGTAGCACTGAAGTAAGCTGTATAGTGTCAATTTGCCAATTTGAAGATTGGACTAAGATAACGATTTCACATATCGCTAATTTATCCCTTATACTTTGTTTGTTTAAATCGCCAAACTATCACCAAATTTTACCCTCAAACTATCGCCAACTCTTTAACTAGAGAGATAAGAAACTGGTCAAATTGCTTGCAGGTAGGGTCCATAATTTGGGTTTGAAGTCGTGCGCATTGAACATATGCTAAATAAAATGAAATGGTCTACTGTGGTGAAGATAAATTTATTGTTGACTTGACAGGGCACTAACCTAGCCCTACAGGGTAACAGCACTGGAACAGGAATTAATCTTAGTTAAAAATCGTGAAACAATCGTATATGTACAAAAAATAATGTGATAATATGAAAAATAAATTTAAATTTCGCACCAAACATTAAGAAAGTATACTATTAGGGGCATTTAACGGGTGCCAACTAAGAAGTTGTAAGTGGTCGGAATGCAAACATTATGACCGGCCAAGCTGTCCGAAAGCTAACCCAACTTTTTAACATCAAAAACATAAGTCAACGAGATTCAGCCAGAAAATTTTATTGCAGCCAACAACACATCAGTAAAGTGCTGAAAAAGAATAATATTGTTGCCAGACGTAAGCAAAGAGCACCAAGTTACACACCTGACCAAATACAAACTGTCAAGTCTCAATATCGGTGGATGTGTCGTGCCAAATTCTTTGTTTTAGGCAATAAAAGTTACTTTAATCTGAGTCGCAACCATGTACCGATGTATCGTCAACACCTGCTGATGTGAAATATAAGTTCAAGTAAAAGTTTTAGCCCAAAGTTAGCTTTAACTTTTTTTTGGGTGTTTGTTTTGTAATTGCACCGGTGAATTAGATCGTTACGAAGAAACAAGTTAACTCCAAAAAAGGTCCTGGTGGGTGCGTTTCTGTTTGGCAAAGTTACTTTCGGCGCATGCGTGTAAACATTGCGATCTCCGAGAGGGCAGATCGAAGCCGTGGTTCAAGCCAAGTGGTATTGCAGTCAACAAGAAAGTGTACATAATCGAATGTTTAAAGAAGGTTTTGATTCCTTTTTTAAGGGAAAACCATTCCAACAATAATTATGTTTTCTGGCCTGACAAAGCTTCATTTCATTACGCTAAAATGACGACGGAACGGAACCCAAAAAACTTGCCGCAGTGTCGTCCAATTGAAGATTTTTGGAAGTCTGAGTGCTGCAGTTAAAAAAAAACAACTGGAAGGCCAAAAATATCAAAGAACTGACCAACAGGGTTCGCTTATGTATCCGGAAATACGACCCCAAGGTCGTACAGGGCGCCTGCATTTTCCGAAAGCTACGTCGAGTGGCTGATAACGGTCCTTTCGACCAAATCCATTGATACAACTCTTTTTGTATATGTAGTCATAAATAAACTGTAAAATTTTCATAAAGATCCGTTGAGAATTGAGGTTATGGCGGCATTTTAAAGTTTGTGCAGATTTTTAGTTGTCACCCGTTATGCCAACTCAAAAGTTATGCTGGGTTTATACTGCGGCACAGAGTGTCACATTTCAGTGTCACAATGTCACTGAATATAAGCCCAGCATTATTTTGTAAACACATTAAAAAAGAATACTAGATAACCGATGTGTGCTCAGAAATATGCGAATAGCATCGGCAAACGGTAAACAAATTCGTCTATACAACAATTGCCTGACGAAGAATTAAATGGACTATTATAATAAAATCTAAGAAAAGAAGAAAGAAAGTCGGTCAAGACCGGCTATAACAAATTCTGTACCTGAGAAGTGCTGCCCATCAAAGTTGCGACCGGTGCTGCCCATAATTGTTTGTTTTCCTTATAACTAAACTATCGTTCATCCGATCGTTACCATTCCTTTGGCAAAGATTTAAAATAAACTTGATCTGCCTCTAAGTATAAAAACATATGTCCCATACACGTCAAACTTCTATCTCTTACCATCTCTGAGATCTCTTTTTTCATACGGACGGACTGACAGACGGACGGATGGAGTGAGCCAAATGAGCACAAAGCGTTTTTTTTTTGCCTAATCTTCAGATTTTGAGGGTCCCCGAGGAAAACAAAGTATAAGGGAGTGTTATACGCGACTTGCTCTACAGCAGCCATGCCCAGCCGTATGCTCTTTGGGTGCGTTTTGTTTTTGTAATTGCACCGAAGATAGGAAATTTATGATCGTATACATGCAGGGCGCGAGGCATACGAAACGACACACATGCAAACATTTCGTGCGTAGATCTCTTATTTGATTGGGGTTTGCTCGTGCAAGCAATCTGACCAACAACGATGTATTGGTGATTTTCTTTGTGAGTATTGGAGAGTGCTCTGCCGTATGCTACTTTTGGGCATGTCTGCTCTACAGCATACGCTGGGTCATTTCCCAGGTTTTTTCGCACTGTAGCATGGTGTAGTCAATAAAATAGTCGGATTATTTTGTGGTAATTGCCAATAATCACGATTTTTTTTATAATTTTAAATCGTAATCAAGTAGTATTCAGACATTTTTATATCGGCGAATTAAATAATCATTTCAATTAATTTTAATAAAATCTAACTGATTACTAATCATAATCGCAATTTAACAGCTATGGATTACATACATATACCACCACCTATTCTTATATTTCTCATATAATTTTTTTCTTCCAGCAAAACCTGATGATCTGCTATAACAAGATGCAGAGACCGCAACGTGTTTGCATAATGATGAAGGCCATACGCCGTCTAACCAACAATCAACCTTCCTGCAAGGCTCTATTTCAAGAGGGACGCGCCTTGTCATCTTTGGGCGAGTATGAACGTGCTCGTATCGTATATCTGCAGGCTCAGGCCAAGCTGCCTACCAACAAGGAAATTCAAGATGAGATACTCGCCATGGAGCAAAGAATCCACAAGTATAAGCAAGCTTCGCGTGAACTTTGGACACGTGCCCTAAATGGCAAGCACGCGAAGCCCACAGAGTTAAAGGAAAAATTGAGTCCCTCTGAATTGGCTAAGCAACAGAAATTTAAAAAGAATTGCGATGCCATGATCCAGAAATTTGCACAGGCATCAGTGCAATCGATTGGTTTGTCCAGAAAAATGTATTCGGAGAAAGAATTTCAAGAGCTAGGCCAGCTGGCCAAAGAGAATAATATGAAATTGAGCTTATCGCCCATACATGAGGATCTGCTGACTTTGGCTAAGATGCAGATCGAGTAAAAACCGAATGCTACATAATGAACTATGTACAACTGAGATCTTCCACCGTGCCTTAAATTTAGAAATTAAAAATACATATACAATGAAGTAATACCTATAGATAGAACATAGCTTTAATTTCTATTGTTCCTGAATGAAATGCGAATTCATCTTTAATTTTAAAATTTATGAAATACAAATAAATTTCAAAATTTCTCTTAAACTGAGAATTATATGAGAATTAAGAAAATAATTCCACAATTTTAGAAAAGGCTCTGAAAAAGCCTAGTCGGAAAGAGAGTACTGAACAGAGCTGTACAAAATTTTAATCAATTTGGCTTTTAGTCAGACCACGCAAATAACAGTTGACCTTTAAGCAAAAAGTCAGAGATAAACCGGTCACATAGTTGAATAAATCGGTCTGTTCTGTGTTTCCGTTTTGCTCTACTCATTCGTTGACCGTTTCGTCGCGAGCGAAAACATAAGTCTCCCAGTCGGGTTTGGCGGAACGTGGTTCCTAAAAGAATGAAATCTGGCACTCTTATTTTTACAAGGAAGAATGCACTACCAACTTTTGCAGTATGGTAGAAGGCATATAATATGTATGAAAACTGATGAACGTTCGTGATCGTTCGATTTTTGCAAACAGTTTTTTGCAAGTACTTTTTGCTTCTTAGCAATGGTTCTATACGAGACGTTCTTCTGGCGTGCACTCAAGTCCGACTGGGTATGTTAGTGAGCAGACCGCAAAGGAAAAAACGGTCAATTGTTATTTTCGGCAGGGATGCAAGCCAAAAAAAAAATTTCGGAGCTCCGGCTCGCTGGTTCGAACTAAAATTTAACAATGGTTAAGGTTCAAAAATTTTAGGTTCAAGGTTTTTGGACAAAGGTTTTGGTTCGAACCTTTGTTCGTTGCTAGTTTTACCCAAATTATCTATACATCTATATAAAAGTGAAAGTATGTTTGTATGTTTGTATATTTGTATGTTTGTCCCTTATGGGTGTCTAAACCGCTGAACCGATCTTCACGAATCTTTCACAGTAATTTCATGTCGATCAGGAAAGTGTCATAGGCTATGTCTCATGTCTGTGAAATGGTCCAAAAACCGCGAAATTTGCAAAATTATACCGCTCATCCGATTGCAATGAATATTTGGGAATGGTTGAACGCTTGCCCGGGAAGGTTTCTAAGTTGAAAAAATTTTGCGAAAAACGATCCAAAGACAGCGAAAATTGCAAAATTTAAGTTTTCGCTAAAACTTAGGGAAATTGATCGACGCTTGCCCAGGAAGGTTTCCAAGTAGAAGAAACCGCGAAATTTGCAAAATGTTCGTTTGTTATAAAACTTTTGAGGATTCTGATTTTAAGAAATGGGCGGGAAACAGTCAAAAAACCGCGATAATTCAAAAACTATACCGTTCATCCGATTGCGATGAAATTTTGATCAATAGTTAGACGCTTGGCCGCGAAGGTTTCTAAGGTCCAAAAATCGGGAAATTCGCAAAATTATACCGTTCATCCGATTGCAGTCAAACTTTCGGGAATGAATTGAAAGCTTGCTCGGAAGGGTTTCTAAGTTGAAGAAATTTGCAGAAAATTGTCAAAAAACCGCGAAAATTAAAAAATTTGCGGTTTCGGTAAATCTTTGGATAGTAGTTCGACGCTTGCCCGGAAAGGTTTCCAAGTAGAAGATATGGGCGGAAAATGGTCCAAGAACCGCAAAATTTGCAAAATGTTCGATTTTGATGAAGCTTTGAGGAATGGTTGTACGCTTGCCCGCGAAGGTATCTAAATTAAAGAAATGGGTCGGAAATGGTCATAAAACCGCGAAATTTCAAAAACTTTACCGTTTATCTGATTGCCATAAAACTTTGGGCAACGCTTGCCCGCGAAGGTTTCTAAGGTCCAAAAATCGCGAAATTTGCAAAATAACCTTAAGAGTATTTATGAAAGCGCTTAGTGCTTATATTATAATGCCGCCATTGGTAATTCTATATTACACGGTCCAAAATATTGCGTAATTTGCAAATTTTTGATTTGAACCTGGATTATTGTAAAGATTTTATAGACAGCAATTGTAGACGGGTAAATAGGAAGTATTAACCAAATGGTCAAAAAAGTGACGAAATTTGCAAAATATTCTTGATTTTAGATTATCATGAAGACGTTTATATAGAGAAAAATATCGAACGGTCCAAAATGTTTATACCGACATGCAGCCTGCACTAGATTTAGAATAATCGCTCTCTTAAGAATCATAAGAACCCGGGCGACGCCGGGTATTCAGCTAGTATAAGATAACGATCAATTTTATTCGTATGCAAAAAAAGTACAGTTTCTTTATTTTTCACTTATTAACATCTTTTTTTAATTCTTTAATTTAAATTTATGAGAAGTATGTATTCGAGTAGTTTTTGTCTATGCTACTTCTTTGATCCGACAAAATGAATTTAAAGGTGGAAAAAGCCCAACTGAGACGTGATTAGATGGCACTGACAAGACAGTTAGTGCAACAGCTTTAAGCTGTTTACATTGATAAGATGTCCAAAACTTTCAAATGTTGGACTTAGACAGTTCTCTACCAATGCCATAGAAGGGTCTAGTAATATCATTGTCCAATTCGACAAAAAAATTTTTTTTTTTGCGAACAACCAACAGTAGGGTGCACTTAATAGAATTCACGACTAGATAAGGTTTTTTGTTTATTTTTTTGCTAGGCAAATGGCCCACCACGCGCTTTGAAAGTACGACGCTGCTTTAATTTTTGAGTTGTGTAAAATCGAAAAATGAACTTTAAAAATCTGTGGAAAAATTTTTTCATTTTCAATCAAATGGATAACGGAAAAGCAGATAAGTATGACGTAATCCGTATAGTTTAATACAAATATAATATGCAATGGTACTGGTAAAGCTGCATTGAAAATTATAAAATTTTTCAATTTTTTTAACAATGAATTATGGTGAAAAAGTAATATGGCCTAACGAGACACGGCAAAATTTTTTTTTCGGAAACAAAGATAAACCTTTCATAGTATCACAAAAACACAACAAGAAAGAAAGTCGGTCAAGCCCGACTATAACATACTCTGTACCTGTGAAGTGCCCATAATTGTTTTTTTCCTTATAACTCGTAAGCCGTTCATCCGATCTGTACCATTCCTCTGACGGATCGATAAAACATCTTGATTACTAAATTTGTCCAGAAAGAACGAACCTTCTATCTATAAAATTGTGGGAGATATGACGTTTTTTCTAATTTGCGGGGGTGGGAGGGGGCGTGGCAAAAATTAAAAATAAACTTGATCTGCCTGCAAGTATAAGAAGCATATGTCCCATACATGTCAAACCTCTAGCTCTTACCATCTCTGAGGTCTGTTTGTTCATACGGACAGACGGACGGACATGTCTAGATCGACTCGGCTGTTGATGCTGATCAAGAATATATATACTTTATAGGTTCGAAGATGCTTCCTTCTGCCTGTTACATACTTTTGCACAAACTTAATATACTCTGAGTACCTATGGTACAGGGTATAACAATCGTGAAAAAGTTCAGAATTACTTATAAAGTCCCCACACATAATAGCCTCTGCCTTTTTAAGACCTTCGACTTCAAAGCTTTTAAATGATTCACAAAAAGAAGAGTTTACCATTACATTGGTAATATTTTTCAAAGATTTCGAAATGGAATTGAACTTAATAGTAAATTATATAATGAATATTCCCAAATGAACTACAAATCGCGTCCGACCAAAAACAACCCTATTCCCATACGATTTGTGTCGGTTTTTAGGTCGAACCCGATTTGTAGAACACATGGGATTCAATTAATTACAAAATATATATATATATTTTTTATTAACACTGTAAAGCATGGGCTTAACCAAGGTTCAAACCAAAACCTGCGCCCAAATACCTCGAACCTCAAATTTCCGAACCTTAACCATTGGTAAATTTTGGTTCAAACCAGCGAGCCGGAGCTCCGAAAAAAAATTTTTTGGTTTGCAGCCCTGGTTGTGACATGTCTTTTTTTTTTTTTTGTCGCCATTGCGCCGATAGAGATGTGAAGAAGCATGCACGAAGCATGCTCTGTACAGAGTTGCTTATACTTTTAGGTTTATGCAATGCTCATTTTGCAAAACCAGTTCATGAACTAGGTCCAAAATTACGAGCATAGGCACCAATTCATGAATTCAACTAACGAAATTGACTATTACTACATTTATGCTATGAAATCCATGATTTCATAAATTTGCAAAATCAAATTTGTTTCTGTCTATGCTGCTTTTATGAAAAATGACCAGCGGATATATGAAAAACCAAAAGATCTGGCAACATCATCGCAGCGTTTAGTTGGCTGCGCCTCGGCATTTCATGAATTGACGTCAAATTCATAGTCAACTTTCGTGAGTAGTCAAATACATGAAATGGTGTTAATGCTCGCACTCTCAGACCCATTTCATGAAATGATTTTGTAAAATGAGCATACATAGCATAAACGTAGTTTGTATGTGTATGTGTTCGTCTACAATTCATATAATGCTGAGGCACTGCCTACTTTACGTTGCGTCAGTGTGCTGCCAAATCTGGTCATTTTGTGAAATAACGAAAGCCGCGTAAACAGAAACAAATTAGATTTGGCAAATTGAAGAAATCATAAATTTCATAGCAAAAACGTAGTATTAGATTGAATATTGCAAATAGATGCGTACCAGAGATCTGCACGAGTGCACCGCAACTGCAAGTGCACTGCGTAAGTACTTGATATTTTCGCACTCGGGTATTTCTACTCGCGGCATATTTGTGTCTCGCTCATGAAGTGCCAAAAATACTCGCACCATTCACGTTGAGTATTCGAAATACTCATACAAACAGGGAGCTGTAAAATTTGAGTGTGAAATTATCCACCAACAATTCAAGCAACGCATTCTCTATCTGTCGCTTTCTCACTTATTTTTTTGCTCATGTTCGCTGTGTCCGCTCTCTAATATGTCTTCGACTTCTGTACGTTCCCTGCAATTTTCGTCAAATTCATCACTACAGTCTCTCTGGAAGCTTCGTTCATTGCACTTCGTTCGAAGGAGAACTCCTTGTGGTCTCACTGAGTCACTTGTTTGCGCGTTCAGCCTTTGTCAA
The DNA here is from genome assembly GCA_018904265.1 of Lordiphosa collinella. Lineage (NCBI taxonomy): Eukaryota > Metazoa > Arthropoda > Insecta > Diptera > Drosophilidae > Lordiphosa > Lordiphosa collinella. Next base: position 461,991 of record JAEIFV010000165.1, on the reverse strand, counting down.
GGCACGCGTCTTCCGCCATTTTGTTTAACAAAAAAAAAAAAAAAATATTTGAAAATGGTGTTCGACCAATAAAACGAAAAAACATTATTGAAAACTACTGTACCTGGTCAAATGCGTAAAGCGGCCATTATCTACGTCACGACTAAGTGACAAGTCACACACTGTGTGACAACCCAAGCCAAAAAAAAAACATCACTACATCACTCTTCTGCTTTGACATCGACGTCAGCTGAACCGAGTTCTGTCTGCATTGTTATTCTAAAAACAAAATAAAAAACGAAATAATTTTCCTACACCGAATAAAGAAGTTTGATTACCCTTTAAATTTGAGCGAACAATTTTATGTAAATATTTAAGAATTTTAAAATAAAGGCCTTATCGTTCCTGGAAAAGCCTTACACACTTTTATTATTCTAATCCCACAAGCAATAATTTTTTATGGATCTTAAATAACGGGACCGTCGTACGCATTTAAAGCAGAATAAAAGTCAAAATAAACATTTTTTTCTTCTGTCACTTTAACTTATACCTCTTTCGGAGCACTTTATTTAGTGGTAAAGTTGGTAGCAGATGTAGTGCTGGTTCCAAGATAAAGCCAACCAAAAAGCGATACGCACTTGACCAAAATTGGAAGTGCTTATTTTAGGCATCAATATAAGTGCAGAACTCAGCGAAACTTGCCAAAAATTTTTAGTTCGACTAGTTATACTCTGTACCAAAGGTACTTAGAGTATAATAAGTTTGTGCAAAAGCCATGTCCGTCTGTCTGTCCGTATGAACGTACAGATCTCAGAGATGGTAAGAGTAAGATGCTTGACATGTATGGGACTTATGCTTCTTATACTTGCAGGCAGATCAAGTTTATTTTTAATTTTTGCCACGCCCCCTCCCGCCCCCGCAAATTAAAAAAAAACGTCATATCTCCCACAGTTTTATAGATAGAAGGTTCGTTGCTTCTGGACACATTTAGTAATTAGGATTAATAATCGATCCGCCAAAGGAATGGTAGACATCGGATGAACGGCTGTCGAGTTATAATGAAAACAAACAATTATGGGCAGCATCGGTCGCAACGGTGATGGGCAGCACTTCACAGGTACAGAGTTTGTTATAGTCGGGCTTGACCGACTTTCTTTCTTGTTTTAAAATACTTTTAATCACTTTTACTGGATATTAGAATTAGTTTGAATGAAACATTTTCTTTATTATACCGTTCCCATTAAAAATGGGAAAGGGGGGATCATGAAGTTGTGCAAAAGTATGTAACAGGTAGAAAGAAGCACTTGTTCGCTCGACTGTTCATATCTGAATAATCTGCCTTGACTGACGTAAGCCCTTTATAAATATGTGCACAAAAAACACAGGTGGCAACAGGTAAAACAGTCATGATCTGAAAAAACCAAAATACTTAAGAAAGGGTTACGTAAGATTAGGTGAACACCAAGAAGTGAAAACGAGAGCGCAAGTTAAAGTCGGTCCTGCCCGACTTCGATATACCCGTTACCCAGGGCAATTAGTGTTTAATAGCCTTTCCTATGTTAATTAACAGAGCATTAACATTAATGTGACCATTTGAACATTATGTGAGCAAAAAAGTGCATGTAGCGCAAAAGGTATGTAACGTTTTTTATAACCTTTATAACTTTGCCATTTATTATCCAATCTTTATGGAACTTTTAGAGATTGTAGATATTGGGCACATACACTACACTGCAAAATATGAGCTTGATATCTTCAAAATTGTAAGAGTAATTCAACATTTTCCTTTGTGGGGGCGGGAGGGGCCCAAATTTGAAATAACTTGATCTGCGTAGAGACAATAGGAGTCTACATACAACATTTGGTGGTTCTAGCTCTTCTAGTCTCCGAGATATAGGTGTTCATACAGACAGACGGGCATGGCTATATCGACTCGGCTGTTGATGCTGATCAAGAACATATATACTTTATGGGGTCGGAGATGCTTCCTTCTGCCTGTTACATACATACATACCCTCTTTACTCCACGAGTAACGGGTATAATGAGCAACTTCAAACATTGCTAGAACCTGTAGAAAGAGTCACACGAGGGTAGGTAAAAAATCCACCCACTTGCTAGCTGTAAAGCGCAAAAACAGAAAAGGTCAATTGTTACTACCTATATTATGTGTTACCTATCTCAGTAAATCATAATATAAGCCATATAATCAGTTTTTAAAGTTGCTGCTTGGTTGCAGGTGAAACTTTTATAATACATTAATAAATAGACTAATTTATAATACGTATGCTTCGAAACAATGGGAATCGGAGGAAATAGTTGATTCCGGGGATATCGAAGTTCAAAAACTCAGCCAAATACAGTGTCCAGCTAAGACGTGAATGTTGACCATTCAACTTTGAAATAATTAAGGTTTTTAATTTATTTACATTAAGAATTGGTGCGTCTTTTCAAAAAAAATTAACCAAACTCAATTCGGTATAACCGTTTGTTTTTTTAGGTTCACAAAAATGACATTTGAAACCAAAAAAAATTAGAAATTCAGCAGTTTAAAAAATTGTTCGACTTTGAACCACCAAAAATATATACTACATACTTTTGGCCGACGACGTTTGGCACAAAGAATATCTAAGAGTGATTGTTATTTTTAATTTTTATAATATCAATTATTGAATAACAATAATTTGATGATTTTTAAATAAAAATTTTCAATAAATTTTTTTATAAAAAATTTAAATTAATTTTTTTTTATAATTTTTAAATAAAAGTTGTTATTTAAAAGATATTAAAAATTTTTATTTAACAATTGTGAAATAACAATTATAATTAAATTTTTATTTAAAAATTGCACTATAATTGTTATTTCGTAATTTTTATCGCAAAAATTATAACAGTTACCCTGATTTAAATGCGTACGTCGGTCACTTTCGACATTATGGAAATGCCCATAAGTATTTCGGCCAGATTTCCAAATTGATTTATGCTCAGCACAGGACCTAAAATGCTGAAAGATTGATTGGTCCTAGACAAGTTTTTTTAAAGCATTTTCTTTATAAACATCGCTTCTTTCTCAACAGATATGTGTCTTAATTTTTACACATTGTTAGTGTCTATCTAATTCTTTGTATCAAAATGTTTATGTCACACTCGCCAAACAGGCTTTCGCAGATTTTCTACTCAAATTGTATTAATGCACTTGTTTTTAATTTTGTAGCAAAATGCTCGAATGCAAAATGCAAGCAAAGATGAACTAAACTGAAAAAATATAAACTCCTAATCTTAGACTTATCTGTAGAAAATGTTTGCACTCATACATGGTTCCGTCAACTATATCATCACAAATGTTACTTTAAATGAGAATTTTTGAAAAACGCACACTTTTTAGGACCGCGATATATGTATATCGATAGTCAATAAGTTCTGCTAGCCGTTGGCAACCCTGGCACATCTGACAGCTCGGCACACAGCTGTCTCTTACTCGGTTGCTGTCTCCTGCTATTATTTAATATTTGGACATTCAATTCGATACAATTTTTATTTCAAACGAAACTTCAATAAAAGATTCGCCCTCACGATGGCCAAAAGCCCAGAAACCGTTGCCCTAGACCAGCTGGACAAGGATCAAATGAAAACGGTGAGTAATTCGGCGTACTTCTGCCAGACTTCAAGAATTCAAAATGTGATGCAATTATTGTTGTTATTCCCCTTTCCCCTCTGCCGCACCGCGTGTAGTTCTCCGACTTTTTAATGTCCTACAACAAGTTGTCTGAGATGTGCTTCACAGATTGCGTACGAGACTTTACCTCGCGCGATGTCAAGGAGAAGGAGGTGAGTGCACTGATTGTAGCTTAGCAAGGGCCATCACTACTCTATGGAGCTAAGATTCCTCAAACAACTTCTTGAATTCTTCTTGCAGGAGAAGTGCTCGCTAAACTGCATGGAAAAGTACCTCAAGATGAACCAACGTGTGTCGCAGCGCTTCCAGGAATTCCAAATGATTGCCAATGAGAATGCCCTGGCCATGGCCCAAAAGACGGGAAAACTGTAATTAACGGAATCGCTGACTAGATTAGTTAAAATTAATAACACTCGAAGAGAAATATGCATTTTTGTTGCATTTGTTAAACGACTTGGCGAGTAATGCAAACCAATACAAGAAAGAACCAAACCAGAAAAGAAAACTTGGGGAAAATGGCAGCCCGAATTTGTGTCTTTGAAAACACGTTTGGACAGTAATATCTTTCATCCAACTTAAAAGGATAGAAGCATGGAATGGAATGTATTACTGAGTCAAACTATTAATTTTTCCAAGTTATATCAAAATTTCAGTTGTCATTCCTGCGAAGGTCTTTACTTAAAGTCCATCCAAGACAGTTTTTGCGTCTTTTCATTTCTCTGTAAATCCCAGGTTTGAGAGACCCTTAGACCCTTTACCTTCAAGAATTTGCTAGTTGAGGTAGGTCATACTTTCAGATTGCTGGATTACAAAGCAGTGGATGATTCTTGTGTCACCAAAGGCTATTCCTTTAAGGCCAGATGCTGTGTATTTATTTATTGTTAGCAGGTTGTTTTAATGCTTAAGACCCTCTTCTGGTCTAGACGACTTAATTTTACGTGTTTTTTTTTTTTAAATTGTGGAAAGAAATTGGGAAAAGATTTTGTAATTTTGTTTTTTGTATTTGGTTGCTCAATTTATTAAAGACAATACAAAATTAAAAATGTGTAAATGCGAGGGCTGCTCAAAAAGATTCCGGCCTCCAAAGATGGGTCTTCTAAAAAAAGGTGTATTGATGTTTCACACCTTTTCGGGTCCCGAAGCAGAAACATGTAAAAAAAATTGAATTTGTACAAGTAACGTTATTTAAAAAAGGAGAAATCCATTTTTGACAATTTTTTTGCAGTCCTATAAAAATAGTTTAAGATTGCTTTTTCCAATGATTGAGGTTCGGGCCACAGCGCCCATTAAGCCCTACATCATCAAAATCGGTCCAGTAGACCTTGAGAAAGGGTGTGAGCCATTTTGAAAAAAATGGTTTCGAGAAAAACGAGTTTAAAGTTTGGAGTTGCTAGGAAATTTGGGTTGCCTTGGGTTAATTAAAGAGTTACAGAGGCAATGTCCAACTAATCCATTTGGGATTCTGTTAAAATGCCAAAACTATTTTCATGCAAAGATATCCCATTTGATTTGATCTGCTGATCTGTCAGCCTTTAAAATTCTGCAGAAGGTTCAGGGAGGTCGTAATGTCTAAGGATTAGTTCGCACACTGTTTTCTGGTAAAGTCAATCCTAAGGTTTTGGTTCGAACCTTGATTTATCGCTTCTTAGAGGGTTAAAACAATTTCACTATCTGGCATGTTCCGGGTTTCACTTCAGTGATAAGCTTGGCCGATCCGTGGGCGTCCTGACTTCAAAACAGAGTAATCGATACAGAGAAAACAGTTGTAGTCGAAATGTGGGCGTATAATATAAAACTCTTGGGCTTTATATTACAACTCTACGTGGGGGCTAACAAAAGTTCGGTAAGTTGGTGACTTTTTAGCCTTTTTTTAAAAATTCAAAAATGGCAGATCCTTAGCAGAGCTGTAAACACAATTACCATTACCATTACAATTTTTTTAGAAAAACAATTCATGATTAGGATTTTTTACTAATCGTATTTGTAACTTGGAACAACGATTATTTGTGATTATTCAGTGATTATTACAAAATATATTTATATTTCCAATTACTTGAATAATTGTACATGTAAAGGGGGATTATTGAGTATTTGTGCTTGAAATGTTGAATTATTCATGTATTTCTAGGTGTAGACTGAAATTATTCACTAGTTCGAAAACAGTGAGCGAATGCCGTTTTAAGTCGTTTATGATAATTGCGAATGGAAACATTGTTTCCACAGGGGCTGACGATGTTAGTGGCGTGTTATATTTGATCGCTATCTCTTTAAGCGTTGGATATTTCTGAAGCATTTCGAAATTTGTCGCCGGATTCAGCAAATATCTTCCCAACAGTTCTTAAATGTTAACTAAAATAATTGCTAGCGAAGCGTCAGTACCATTTTCTGTTGTTTGGGCTCCATCTAAAACTTAATTTAGTTAAAAAAAACTAGAGCAAAGATAAGGAAATATATATACACTTGCAGTTTGTTTAATTCGTATAAATAGAGGAGCCTAGCCCGTCGTGTCATGAATTTTCTGCTTAAGGCACAAATAAGAATGAGAAGGCGATTTTAAATCAATTTACCACTGCCCGGTCCATATGTTCCACCTCGCCAGTATGGTGGAGTTTCAATCTGCTCTATATTATAAACTTGACAAAACAGACTGAACTCTTCGTTAACAATTTGTCTTCCATTGTCAGTCCGAAATAACTCAATAACCGCCTGCTAAACATTTTTGACATTACCTCGATAATGACGAACCCGAGCTCAACATTTATTAGAAACAGGAGCCGATATCTGACTAATAATTTCATTACTTGGAAGTGGGCCTAACAGGTCAGCTGCTACACAATTCCAAGGCACTGTAGGGAAAATGTGCCATTGGTGCTAGCTTATTTGGAAGAGATATTATTAGGCAATCCTTGCAGTCGTAACCCTAGGCCAGCCAGTAAGCGTCTTATCAGTTGCTGGATAGAATTGATATTTGGGTCGATTGAGGAACTACTAAATTTACGCTTAAGCCCATTCTTAAGACTTAAAGTTTTACAACCGTGTCTCTGCCGAGTAGCGGATGCTCTCCGTTTTCCATCACGAAGAACGTAGCAATCAATCCCAGCAAGCCTCTCACTGTAATTGGAGTCTCAAAAGCATATGTGGCCATCATCGGCACCTTCTCAATTTGAAGTAATTTCAGACTACTACTATAATTATTTAATAACTATAATACGGTTTTTGTATACGCGAAAAAAATTTAAAAGAAGGATTTTTCCAATTGTTGGCTTAAGAAGATTATTGCGAGAGTAGGAAAGGTCATAATTTAATTAAATACATTCATTTTAGTTTGATTTTATTTGCATGATTAGCAAACAGTTAAATTCGGTAGGGAAAACAACTTGATTAGTTAAAATTCATATTTTTTACCTACAATTACATGAATAATTCAACTTCTCAACCACAATTACTTAACAATCCTTTTTTACAGGTACACTTATTCAAGTAATTGTAAAAGTAATTTTAATTTGAAATAAAGTTACGATTATGATTACTAAAAAAATCGTAATCAGGAATTGTTTTTTCATTGTCTGAATAATCGAGATTATTGTAATGAAAAGTAATAAAATACGGGAAGTATTGATTACATTTCAGCTCTGATCCTTAGTTATTGTTTTATGGGACTTGATTTAAAATTTCAGAAAGATCGGTTGAAATGAAGACAAGAAAACGGAAACGCAAACATAAATTCGTCATGTGAGTCTCTATGGCTTACGGCGCAAATTAAAGCCAGTACAAATATTCGATGAATGCCAAATTGCATAAGGGACGATTGGACCATCTCTAAAATCTATTTCAAAGTGGTTCAAAAGATTCCAGACGGAACATTTTTCTGTAGAGGACGAGCCGCAAGAAGGTCGACCAAAATCTTCAAGCGACGATATAAACGTAGCCAGAGTTGAAGCTAAACTAGACGAAGACCCTCGATCAAAATGCCATGGCCTTATCTCGAATATTGCATCATGATCCGCTGTACACAAAGAAGTCTGCGAGATGGGTTCCACGCATTTTAAATACCACCCAAGAAGAGGCTCGAGTGCACTTTGGCCAATATTTCCTTAATAATTTCGAAAATGAGCAGTCTAGCAACTTTAATAAAGTCGTTACTGGTGACGAAGCTTGGTTTTATAAGTACGATCCGGAAACCAAACAGCAGTCCATGGTATGGAGCCCAACTTGAGCTAACCCACCCATAAAAGTTAAGCCACAAAAGTCAGCAACAAAAGTGATGATATCAGTTTACTTCACCAGATCAAAAATTGTAGCTGCTACTGTCCTGGAAAAGGGTCAGACCGTAACTGCTAAATGGTATAACGAAGACTGCTTTCCAAAAGTTTCAAAAATATGTTGGAACTCCAAAAATAACACGAATGGCGGCGTTATTTTTTACATCATGATAACGCTACAGCTCACACCACCAAAACAACAAGTAACTTCATTGCGCTCTCTGGCATCGCAGAAAAACGTCCAGCACCATATTCTTCGAATCAAGCATCTTGTGATTTCTGGTTAATTCCATTAATTAAAAAAAATTTGTCAGGAAAGTGCTTTAACGCCAACGCAGAGATAAATGATGCGATAAAAGCTGAACTTGAAAAGCAAGATTTTGAAGACTGTTTTGACAAGTGGTGTTAAAGACCTTTACTCTGAAATTTTTTTAATTATTGGAATTAACCAGAAATCACTAGGTTCTAGATCCGGAGAATATGGTGCTGGACGTATTTCTATAGGCCTAAGAAATGCATTGAAATCAATGGCGATTATGTAGAGAAGATTAAAAAAGTAGCAGATTAAGAATAAATGCACAAACATATTATTTGCCTATTTTTCTAGTCAATTTACCGAACTTTTGTTAGTCCCCGTATATCTTTAATTTTGCCAAAGACATAAAAACAATATTCCAAACGGTTTATGATATAAGGTTTAGTAGCAACTAATAAATATCGTTAATTATTCAAAGAAATATATTTGAAATCAGTGGCCAATTCATAAGCAAACCCGAAATTCAATCAAGAATCTAGATTGTCCTACAAGATGGGGATCAACTTATCAAATGATTGACCGTCTGAACAAAGCAAAAGAGATTATAGACAGGGAGTCAGTAGAGAGCAAATCAGAAGATGAAAATTTTGACTCAAGTAATGCTTTATATTTTGTTGACGGATGTTTGACCATACTCAAGACACTGCAAAATGCTATTTAGGGTATTCACTAGCTCTCGTAAAATGGTAGAGCGTAAATTTACCACACAGGATCTGATGAGGGAACCCTTGTGATTCAGTGCAGTAATTTTCAGGGACAACTTTTTTTGTAAAAACCTGCCGTAATTTCGGTCGAACTAATTTTAAGCAAAACTGTCACCTTTGTGTATGGCAAAGGCACACATTACCGGCAGCCTTAAGGAAATTTTCAGTAAAGGCAGCCTTTATGCCCTAGTGTAAAGTGGCTATTAACCAGATGTTTAGACGAGCTATTATTTGAGTACAAAAAATTCACAAATAAAAACAACGCAATAAAAATGCCAAGACGAAGGGTACAAATAGATTTGTGTAAGCGAAAAATAGACTTGGTCCTTTAACTAGCTGCATCAATAAGGAAAATGAAAACAATGTTTGGAGTAGAGTCTTATTGATTGTATTTTTTATGATTTTTAATCTTGGGTGTTCACGACCCCCAGTTAAGCTACGGAATTGTTAAATAGAGTTATTTTAAGTTTTTTGTAAACATGTCAGTTGAATTGTCTTCTTGTTTTCGAATTAATGGCGTACGAGTTGGAGGAACCTTGCGCAGCATTGATCAGCTTATCGACCAAGCACTCGGCAATGAGATTGGTGTTACTGTAGGCATCCCCACGTGCTCCACTGCACAGCACCCAGATGGTTTGGTTAACGCGACGCAAGGGAGATACATCCACCAGGAACTCAGCTTCTTGCCATTGTTGCGTCCCTTCAACATCAGCGTACAGGTCAGCCGATCCACAATGGGGCCCTGGGCCTAGCGGAAACGTTTGGCGTTATAACATTCTTCCAGCGCTTTGAATTGCCATCCAGTTTTCTTTTTTATAATGTTTAGTTTGCTGATGTTGAAAGCTTTACACTTTTCCACATTTACGACTGATTTTGTAAAGGCATGTTAAATGTGGTAATTTTTTTCTTATGTGTTTTGTTATTGCTTCGTAAACTTTTGGATTTACGCTTTGCCATTTTACGAGGCTGTTGGCGCCAGCATTGCAGTAATAAGCCATGAAAAGCTTCTCAAACTGCCGTTCGGATTCGGCGTTAAACTGTAGGTCCCTTTCTGTTGTGCTAAAAATTAGAAGCGCACAACCAAGAGATTCAGAGAGGCTCGGCTTTGGCCCTTTGGGGCTGTGTCATCTCGACAAGCCAATTTTACTTTTACTTTACTTACATTTTACGAGGGCTAGTGAGTACCCTCATTGTAAAATTTCAAGCAGAACAATTATATTATGGAAAGTTTTACGCTGTGCAAACTAGCTACACAAAACAGTGTAACATCAAATCATGAAACGAGAAATTATAGAACTGGTCAGAATTTACTAGAATGCATTGAGACTCGTACTATTAAAATATTATCAAGCGCTAGCTTAAGCGCTTGCCTATATAGTATGTGGACCCACGATTTCAGCAAGTAGTTACTAATTCACAGAAAAATTAAACCATCTGTTTTAATAACTAATTTGGCGCTAACGTATCATTCAAACGATGTATTTACAAAATTTAAAGGCCTGAAACTGCCATTCGGGAAGTCAAGCTATAATGTCTTAAGCTTTTGGAAGGAAAGTCAATCAACGCATCCAGAGCTCTGTGCAATAAGCAAAGTATGCTCTGATATTCCTCCAACCCAAGTAAGTACAATTGTATAATTCAAATCGGAAACATTTTAGTTTATGTGCCTTTCAAGGATACAATTTCTTCGCTAAAACTAGTCTTAGCTGATAACCGAAATGGACTTGGCCAGGATACTCAGGAGAACGTTTTGTTCGTTAAGCTAAACTCATCTCATCCGGATTAAGCAATTGAGAATTTAGCTTTGTTCGAAAAAGCCGAAAATGAGTGATAACATTACCCAGGGCGCGCATGGTGATGAATTCCAAATAAAATTATTGGGCAATCATAACAGTAACTTGTGTTGTTAAAAATGAATTTCAAATGGGCTTTGATCATAAGATGTACAAGCGATAGCCTTGCATGATTATATTGGACTAAAGATATCGCGGTTTTAACGTCTTTAAATTTGCGGCGTTAAATGGGATTTATATAAAGAATTGTGTAAAAGTGGGTCATGTTAGGCAATCTGGATCGGAAAGCCAGCTGGGGCTTTCTTTGATTAAAATTTTCTTGGTTCTTTAGTCTTAAAAAATCAAGTTTATTTGGAAAGAATTAATTTAAATCGGCCTACAATCAGCGATATAAAAGCACAAAACAGAAATCCCGAATTCTTCATAGCTCCCAATAATTACCAAATCTTCTCAAACTTGTACTTTTTCAATCCTTATCATCAGATCAAACAAAAATGGCTTTAACTACAGATAGTATTTTGATTTTATTTTAGTTTTTGTATGCTATTTTTATACAGCTGGAAAAATTGACAGCACGGAGCTCCATATTCAACTTTGTGCTCAGGCTCCGCTCTGCTCTTTTCATATTAGAGCATTAGCAGGAGCAAAACATTAAAACTAAGAAATATCATAGCATATTTAAACACTGAAAACATGTTAAAACATACATATCTTTTATATATAAATAACATTGTTTGATTTTTTTTTATGTATTTTGAGCAGGGCTGCAACCCGGTTTTGAACCGAACTGGTTCAAAACCGGAATCTCGGCTTTTAATTTGCTGTGAACCGAACGTCTTTAATAATAAAAGCTGAACCTGGACCTGTTCCGAACCTAAAATTTTGGTTCGGTTTAACAAAAATTATACCGGCTTGTTCCCATTTCTGAGTGGAATTAAAAAGTAAAACGATCGCAATTCCAAATCGTTTTCAATTTGATGTTCCCAATTCCGAGTGAAATTAAAATCGATTGTCTTTTTGAATGAATGTTCAAATCGTTTTCGAATTTTAATTCAGCTATAAGGCAGCCTTGACAATTTCGATCAGCACTGCGCACGCGCGTATTCGGAATTGCGAACAGCTCGGTTTCATTTCGTTTCGACAAAAAGTCTACATGCAATTTCTGATGTAAAAATTGAAATAAAAAAAAAAAAAATAGGGGAAAGTTAACTTCGGCTCGGCCGATGTTTTGTATACCCTTGCAGTTTGTTTTTATTAATAAGACTACTTTTCGGACCTTACTTTTGTATGTGAGCTATACTATATGGATGTCCGATTTAGACCAAATTTAGTGGAATCTTGGAAAAGAATAACAAACTAACATGTACATTTTTAAAGGAGATTCCATTAAAAACAAAAAAGTTTTTCACACTAGAACTTCTTTTTCTACCGATCATTCATAATGCAGCTATTATGCTATAGTCATCTGATTTTGACAAAACTTTGTTGAATTGTGTAAATGTATATAAAATAAATATATGCCAACGAAAGAGACGTTTCTATTGAAAACAAAAATGTTTTTCTCACAAGAACTAGTTTTCCACCGATCGTTCCTATGAGAGCTATATGCTATAGTCATCCAATTTTGACCAAAATTTGTAAAATTGTGTAAGAGTATAAAAAACATATACGTGCCACTTTTGAGGACATTTCCATTGAAAACAAAAAAGTTTTTCTAACTAAGACTACTTTTCAGACTCTACTTTTCTATGACAGCTATACTATATAGATGTCCGATTTAGACCATATTTGGTGGAATCATGGAAAAGCATAGTTAATTGAGAAATACGAAGTTTGGAGGCGTTTTCATTGAAAACAAAAAAGTTTTTCTCACTAAGACTAGTTTTTCGACCGATCCTTACTATGACAGCTATATGCTATAGTTATCCGATCCGGTTCCGACAAATGTGCAGCGTATATGTACCAAAAGACTTCGTGCAAAGTTTGGTGAAGATAGCTTTCAAACTGACGGAAGAGATAGCATTGAAACAGACAGACGGACAGAAGGACGGACGGACAGGGCTAAATCAACTCAGCTTGTCGTGCTGATCAAGAATATATATACTTTATGTGGTCGGAGATGCTTCCTTCAATGCGTTACAAGGGTATAAAAAGATTTTAAATTAAATTGTACGCTCGATATATTTACGGATAATTCAAAATCTCGACAATATTTGACATGTTAAAATAAAAATAAGAAATTTACCACTTACTTTTTATTCCACTGACCTTAGGAAAAACTTTTAACTTGATCGGTTTTCGAAAACGGGAACAGCTACCAATTCCGATTCCGCATGATCGAAAACATGAACAGGCCTGATAGGAAAAAATAAATTCTTACCTACTGCCTAGCGACTTCTTCTGTTATCTGGTCGGTTTTGGGCAACTGAGTCTTAAAGTCGGCAGGAAGTAAAAAACTTAATAAACAAAATCTAGATAACCGTTCAGAATTACTTTTAAAGTCCCCACCCATAATAGCCTTTGTTTTTTTAAGATTTTCGACTTCAAAGCTCTTAATTGGTTCACAAAAACAAGAGCTTAACTTTAAACTAGTAATATTTTTCAAAGATAACGAAAAAGAATTTAACTTAACAGTTAATTATATTTTGAATATTCCCATGTGATAAACAACTCGCGTCCGACCAACGAACAAACGACCCTATTTCAAGGATTTGTAGAACACACGGGATTGAATTGTTTACTAAATAAATTTGTTGATTTTTATTACCTTGCAGAGGGTATTATAAAATTGTCCGGATGTTTGTAACGCATAGAAGGAAGCATTTCCGACCACATAAAGTAAATATATTCTTGATCAGCATGACGAGCTGAGTTGATTTAGTCCTGTCCGTCCGTCTATGCTATCTCCTCCGTCAGTTTGAAAGCTATCTTCGCCAAACTTTGCACGAAGTCTTTTAGTACTTATACGCAGCACATTTGTCGGAACCGGCCGGATCGGATGACTATAGCAGATAGCTGTCATAGGAACGATCGGTCGAAAAACTAGTTTTAGTAAGAAAAACTTTTTTGTTTTCAATGGAAACGTCCTTATCATTGGCATATACCTATTTTATATACATTTACACAATTCTACAAAGTTTTGTCAAAATCTGATGACTATAGCATAAAGCTGCAGTACGAATGATCGGTCGAAAAAAAAGTTTTAGTGAGAAAAACTTTTTGGTTTTATATGGGATCGCTACCAAATTTCGTAATTAACAGTTTGTTATGCTTTTCTATAATTCCACAAAGTTTGGTCGAAAGTAAGGTCCGAAAAGTAGTCTTAGTTAGAAAAACTTTGTTGTTTTCAATGGAAGCTGCAAGGGAATACAAAACTTTATACCCGGTTTCCATTAAAAATGGGAAAAAGGGGGATCATGAAGTTGTGCAAAAGTGTTTAACAGGTAGAAGGAAGCATTTCCGACCCTATAAAGAATATATATTATTGATCAGCATCAACAGCCGAGTCGATATAGCCATGTCCGTCTGTCTGTCCGTATGGACGCACAGACCTCAGAGATGGTAAGAGATAGAAGTTTGACGTCTATGACACAAAAACTTCTTATTCTTGTAGGCAGATCAAGTTTTGATTTCAATTTTTGCCACGCCACCTCCCGCCCCGCAATAAAAAAAAAACGTCATATATCCTTCAGTTATATAGATAGAAGGTTCGAACCTTCTGGACATACTTTGAAATTTTGAACGGTGATGGGCAGCACTTCACAGGTACAGAGTATGTTATAGTCGGGCATGACCGTCTTTCTTTCTTGTTTTAAACCGATTTTAATTCTAGTCGACTGGGGAAAATGTGATTTTAAATTATGAAACAATAATTTAGGCTATTTTGAAATTAAATGCGAATTTTTGGGTATTATATAAACCTAAAGAATCAGCGCAACATATAATGTTGTGCACTATAACATTGGCCTAGTAGAATTAAAATATTTTTAATAATATGCAAAGTCAGCTGTCTAATAATAACATATAAAAACTTCATATTTCTTGGACATCAAAAAAATTGACTGCTTATCATACAGCATTTGTTCACAACTTATTCCGAATAGCTTATTTGAATAATAGCTTCGGTTCACGGTCCGATTCGAAGGTCCCAAGAGACCCGAACCGAACCGGTTCTGGGCCGATTTGCAGTCTTTATTAATATACTTCAGTAGTTTGACCATTGCTAGCTCTGTTGGAAAAGACAATTCGATGCTATGTCTAATTTGTTATGGCAGCTTTAGCTTTTGGATTGATTTGAAGGGTTGAAAGTGATTTCCATTAAAGAAGATTCTGACTAGAGATTAATGATTAGACGGGATGGCAATGTTGAGTCCAGAAGCATTAGCATTATTTTTGAGTAAGCATTAAATTTTAAATGATAATTCAAAAAATGTATTAAAATATGTTGAATTGGCAGAGAACTGAAGTAATTCAAACTAAAAATTTTGAATTGGCATTAAAGTAAAAAAATACCCTTGTTTATACACCCCTTTGTTTTTCAACAAGTCTTCCGGTTTCGACCAAACTTAGTGAAATCAAGAAAAAGTATAGAAAACGTATAAATACTAAGTCTGATGCCGATTTCTTTCAAAACATTAAAGTTTTTCTCATGAAAACTAGTTTTTCGACCGATCGTTTCTATGGCAGCTATATGCTATAATCGTCCGATCCGGTCGATTTTCATACTTGTGCAGCGTATTTGTACTACAAGACTTCGTGGAAAGTCTCGTAAAGATAGCTTTCAAACTGACGGAGGAAATCGCATAGAAACAGACGGACCAACGGACATGGCTAAATCTTCTCAGCTCGTCATGCTGATCAAAAATATCTTTCTGTGGTCGGAAATGCTTCCTTCTATGCGTTACAAACATCCGGATAATTTAAATATACCCTCTTCAAGGGAATAACAATGCCAGTTCGAAATTCTGAATTGACATTAAAATTAAATAATTTCAATTTAAAGCTCTGATTTGCCATTGAAATGCAATAGTGCCATTGAAATGCGATAGTGCCAATTTAAAATTCATGCGTGTGAACTATCATTTTTTTAATTTTCAGTGAAAATTGAATTATATTTACTAATGTCAAACGTGGCATGGGCATTATTTTCGCTCGCAATATTCACACTCTCCCGTTCCGGGAGATAATGGGATCATTCCTCTTGTTCAAAGTCCGGCCCTGCTATTATTTTCAATGGGAGGCATCCCAAAATGATCTTTGGTGGCAGTTGGAGGCACTCTGATGAATTCACAAAGTTGATTTTAAAGGTACAAACCTTCTATCTATAAAACTGTGGGAGATTTAACAAAAACTGAAAATAAACTTGATCTGCCTGCAAGTAAAATAAGTTTTTGTCTCACACATGTCGAACCTCTATCTCTTACCATATCGGACAGACGGACATGGCTACATCGACTCGGCTGTTGATGCTGATCAAGAATATATTTACTTTATAGGGTCGGAGATGCTTCCTTCTGGCTGTTACATACTTTTGCACAAACTTAATATACTCTATGTACCTCTGGTACAAAGTATATAAAAGGAATTTGCACAGCCAGATTTAATGCCAACTAAAATTAGTAATGCTAATTGAAGGAAGTATTGCCAGCGGCAGAGCCCTGCGGGATGGAAATATAAGCATTTCTATGTGACTCAAACGTTTTTATGCTTACACATGTTATCAATTATTTGCGAGCGACGCAGCCCTGTTTTTGTAGTTGGACCATAATCTTATACACAAACCTTCTAACTAGACTTTTTAATAAGAAAATGAAATCTCTCCAAGTTCTGGGACACCGACGGATTTTTCGAGCGTTTTGCAAACCAACCGAAGCCAAAATCTCTAGAGATTTCCAGGACACCCCCGATTGTGCAGGTCTATAGAAAAGATCGAAAGAGAAAGAGAGAGAAAGAGGTTTGTGTATCTTTCTCTCTTTTCTATGTTGCTATTGCGGTGCAGATTTTCTTATTACTAAACGATTGTTTATCTCTGAACGTTACCATAAAAATCTCTGAAAAATCTGCAAACAAAATTGTGGGAGGTACGACGTTTCTCAAATTTCGGTGGAGATCTAGCTTCCGCGGAACCCGAAGTTACGTACAAAATGCAATAGAAGTGTTTTGGAAATTAAGAGTCGCGTAAATCTCCCATTTTAATGTTTCACTGTTTGTCAAGAAAGAAGGATTAGCTGCAGATGTTACCATTGCGTTTCAGTACTGTGTTACTGACGATATCTTACTTCAACTAACTTAACTCTAAATTGAAGACCCATATAGCCAAACATAAATGTGATTTCAAGCTACGACATCAATCACACATACAAAAACCTGCGCTTGCGACACATTGTGTAGGGGGCGGCCTCTCACTAGATTTTGAGGCTGTGACAATATTACAGCAAGAGCAGAACTACAAGAAGCGCTACAGATTAGATATGCTGCACATCAAACAGAAGCAAAATTGCTTTTCTAACAACCTGACCTCGAGCCGGCTTACATTCATCTGAAACTAGAAAGGTCGCTAAACAAACAAAATCAAATAAACTAATATTGAACAACTATTTTCAAGTTTTCTTTATATTTTGTTTCCGAAAAAAGTTTGATGTGCAAAGAAATTGGAAAACAAATTTTTTATACTCTGTACCAGAGGAACACAGATTATAATAAGTTTGTGCAATAGTATGTAACAGTCAAAAGGAAGCATCTCCGACCATATAAAGTATATATATTCTTCAGCATCAACTGCCCAGTCGATATAGCCATGTCCGTCTGTTCGTCCGTATGAACAAACAGATCTCTTTCTAAATTGCGGGGGCGGGAGGGGGTGTGGCAAAAATTTGAAATAAACTTGATCTGCCTGCAAATATAAGAAGCATATGTCCCATACATGTAAACCCCTATCTCTTACCATCTCTAAGATCTGTTTGTTCATACGATCAGACGGACATGGCTAGATCGGCTCGCCTGATGAAGCTGATCAAGAATATATATACTTTATAGGGTCGGAAATGCTTCCTTCTGGCTTTTACATACTTTTGCACAAACTTAATATACTCTGTCTACCTCTGGTACAGAGTATAAAAATGTTTCTGATGGTATACAGTACCCTTAAGTTGACTTCGGATTAATGTTTGTGTTAAAAGCATCTTCAATTGTTATTCGATTATGTTTATTATGTTGATGGTCTAGAAGCTAGAGATCTTGTTTAAAAAAGACACGCAAGTAAGTGGGTCAATCTATTCAGGAGCTGATCCTGAAACCAGACCTTTTGTTTTTGATAGCAGTTCAGCCTCTT
Organism: Lordiphosa collinella; assembly: GCA_018904265.1. Taxonomy (NCBI): domain Eukaryota; kingdom Metazoa; phylum Arthropoda; class Insecta; order Diptera; family Drosophilidae; genus Lordiphosa; species Lordiphosa collinella. Next base: position 443,933 of record JAEIFV010000165.1, on the reverse strand, counting down.
GACAGCAGCTGCTTAGGCGGTAAAATCCCTAAAAAAACTACTTTTTAAGTAACCTTATCGTTGGCCGTTCCTTTGACATGAAGCTTCAGAGCCAGGGCGATGCTTACACTAAAGAAACCAACAGCTCTCGCAGCTATTGGCCAACTATAATCAAATACTTAGGGCTACACAGCGGGGGGGAGTTCGATGGAGGCTAGGTCCATTATCCTAATGCAGAATCAGTGACTGGTGCTGGTTGCTTCCGAGGGAAAGCCCTCAGCCTCAGTGATCAAGGCATACTCCAAGATGACGCGTCCCTCTTTGTACCTTAAGAGAAGAGCAATGATATTCAGGTGCACGTGCATCATTTGCAGCTGGCTTACTTTTGCGAATCCTCGGTGGCGAACTCGTACATCCAGCCCAACTTGGCACCGCAGTTCTTGCACATAACGTCGCGCACCATGTGCCGCCCCGTAAGCATCACACGCTCTTGAATGTTGCTGAAGGTCAGGTTGACCACACGCTTGAACAGATACGCACGACCTGGCCGGGATTGGAACTCAAAAATTGCACAACTCTGGGTCAGTGGTCACTCACCAGTGGCGCCCGTGAAGCGTGTGCTGATCAGTTGGCTGCGATTGGTTAGGTTCGTGTGACACTGGGCGCAATTGAATAGCTTCAGGCCACCCAGGTGCTCCAGAAAGATGCGTCCCATGTTGACGAGCTCTGTCTCCCTCTCTCTCTCCCACTGGCGCAAACTGCGTTGCGTGCGTCTTTATGCCTGTATGTGTTTGTGTGTGTGCGTCAGTGTTCCTTTGTTTGCCTGTGGGCTACTTCTATGGGAGAAATCAAATAAGTTGAATGTTTTCGGCCCCCAATAATGCGCACTGTCACATCATATCCTTATCTGCAGTGACGGTGCATGCGGTTTTTGGCTATAAAGTTTGCACAACAGAACTTACTCAGCTGTTTGGGTCCCCTCAAGGGCAAACGGTACTGAACTGTAGGCCACGAACTGTCGGTGAAGCAGCAGATAAGGATAAAGCAGCGTCTTAACGATTCATCAATTTACTCAGGTGGCCAATTTTTGCAGAACACACGAATTAAATGCAACAGACGCCCCTGGCTCAAAATAAAAACAAAAAGCAAATACAAAGATTTCTAGGGTTGTAGCAGTATCGATAATTGTATCGATAGGCAAAATACGATAGATCGATATAGCACTAGCCAACAAACAAACAGAAGACAACACAAGAAATATTTTGCGGCCAAATAAAATACATTTGCAGCCTTGCACAGTGGTCGATTTGGCATTAAATAATAAGTAATATTTTCGGAACTATTTTTATAAATTTGTATATAAACACAGGAAATACTTAATCAAAAATATTTTTTTTTTTAAATTTTGATGGTAAAAATATTAATTAAATAATACCTCTGTAAAAGAATTATATTTGATCAAATATATTTGCTCTGCTTTCCGTTTTAGCTGAGGGTACTTTATTTCTGAAAACGCAGTTTGATTTGTCGATCTCTTGTTTTGTATATTCATCTATCATTTTCTTTTTGTCTTTATATTAGCTGTACCGTTAGCTAAAAAATATAAGAGCGCTTAGCGTTTAGGAGAAGGATTATACAAATAATTTAATATTGGGGAGATATGTGTTAGGATAGACACACCTGGAAGAAGCTTTGCCCAGGGGGTTTTTGGGAAGTCGGAACCGAACCCGAACCGGAGCAATCAATTTTTTAACGGCCGAACCTGAACCTGAACCTGAGCAATAAAAAATTAAAAAGGGTTCGGTTCAAAAAGTTTGTAATCGATTGGAAAATCTTAACAAAGCTTGACTGCATTGGAATTTGACTAACAAGATAAAATAAAATCTTTAGCTAAGGAGATACAAAAAAATTAAAAATAGAAAATCGGTAACTGACCTCATTGCTTCTTTAGACGGTATTTAAAGACTGTTGAATAGTTCGAATTGTTTTAAGTTTAGGGAAAGCTATCATTGTAAAGAACTTGAAAATGTCACATTTGTGATATTAGCTGTTCCTGCAACTCAAGTTAGACGAGTGCACTTTTTCTAAGGATTGTTTTTCCATCCATAGAGCAATTACACAGTGTTACAAAAAAAATCTAAACACACTTTTCACGAGACCCAGTACATATTGTCGGGCAGGTCGAGCATAGCATTTCCTCTTGCTCGGTTTCTTCCTAACACCCCCAAAATCTGAAGTTATGGCCCCAAAAGCCGATTTAGGCATTTTTTACTCATTTAAATTGAAATAACTCAGACTGATTTTTTATAGCTTTTGAAATTCCGATAGTGACAAGAGGAATCTAAAGTATGATAATAAATGGTTTGACAGATTTAGCTTGAAGGCTATGAAACATGGGTTACAGATCTGGCTCTTTCCGGTTTTTTTTTTTTTAAATGGCAACTTTGACCCCCACTGATTTCACAATTTTATTCTATGCGATTTTTTTTAAGCTTTATTATATAAGCCCATTTAATTCTCCGTTGAACAAATGTTGGCCCAATGAATTTGGTTACCGTTGGATGAAGTTATTCCCGTTTTTCTGAGTAAACATTGACAATCCAGTATTTTTTTTTAGTGTGTTTACATATTGGGGTATGTTTTAACATGAATGCCCCTAAGAGTATAATATGATTTGTTCGGCAGCAAATTTAGGTAATTCTTATCAATCACCTAAAAAGGAAATTTACGTATATGTTGCACAATTTCTGGACCAAGAATAGCATTCTCCGAATAATGTTACCCAAGAAATATTAGGAATGCAAATCCAATACATAGCATTAAACAATAATGTCTATTTTTATACGCTGTACCAAAGGAATGAAATGGTCCCAAAACCGCGAAATTCGCAAATTTATACCGTTCATCCGATTGCGATGAAACATTGTGGAATGTTTGGGCGCTTGCCTGCGAAGATTTCTCAGTTGATCAAATGTGCGGAAGATGGTCCAGAAACCGCGAAATTTCAAAATCTTCATATGAGTATTTATGAAATACGGTTTAATAGACGGCGAAATAGGAGATGAGATCGAACGTTCCAATAAACCGCTATATTTGCAAAATTTTGTAGAGAGTTATACGGATATTTATACCCTGTTCCCATTAAAAATGGGAAAAGGGGGATAATGATGTTGTTCAAAAGTATGTAACAGGTAGAATGAAGCATTTGCGACCCTATAAAGTATATATATTCTTGATTAGCATTAACAGCCGAGTCCATTTAGCCATGTCCGTCTGTCCGTATGAACGCGTTGATTCCATAGACTATAAGAGATAGAGCCACAAATTTTTGCATGTAGGTAGGTGTATACCAGATTCAAATCGAGTTTGTTTCAGATCTGGAAAATTTCTTCCCCTCCCCCCTTTAAGCGCAAAAAACTGTCAGAGCCACAATTTTTAAGTTAGACCCTCGAAACTTTATATATATCATGTAAGGCCCAATATCTATCTATTCTGAAAAGATCAATAAGATCGGACAAAAAACACCGAAGTTATATACGGGGGTCTTGCATTGTCAGTTATCGCGCGCGGCCGCATGCGCGCATTCGTTTTTGTGTATGTTGGAGTGTGTGTATGTGTGAGTGTGTGTGTATGTAAAGGAAAACACACGAAATCAAGGGAATAGGGTATTTTGTAGTCGGGGCACTCGACTACAGCTCCCTTACTTGTTTTTTGATAAATGTCAATTGTAGACGAGTAAAACGTGTTGATAATAATCTAAACTTATATGAAAATTTGGCAAATTTCGCAATTTTTATGACCGTTTGGTTTACTCCTTCTATTTACCTGTCTACAATTGCCTTATATCAAATCTTATATCAAATCTTATAAATCGTTTTTAAAAATGTATTCCCATTTGACATCGAGCCACTTTCAAGTTTCAATTCAGCCGAAAAGTATGCTTTTCTTTTTTAAAGCATCGGAATTTTGCTCATCAAGCTAAGCCGTGAGAGCAAAGCTATTTTCATTTCCATGGATTAAATTGTATAGCATACTTCTAGAAGCACGGAATGACGGGTTAAAATGCAAACTAAAATTCTTTTTTAATTAAAAAATTTTTTTTAAATTTTTTGTTTTGAACAATGAATATAAAGAACTGGTTAAATAAATGAAAATAACGGTAAAAGAAACCAGCTTGACTGAAAATCCTTAACGGAGTGGGCAGTCAAAGTTAGTACCTTTTTGGGGTAATAACTCATAAACGACTAATCAGATCATGACATTTTTTTTTCCAAAAAACAACGCTTACTTATAAGTACCTCTCTGCAAAATTTGGCTTAAATCTAATTACAAGATTTTTTTTTTAGTTAAATAACAAAAATGTTGAAATATTTTCCAACTTTGATTAAGAATATCAATATGTTATACAATTTTTTAATTTTTTTAAAAACTATGTGCGTTAAGTTCAATCTTTTAAGAACATTTCGTTAAAAACTTCAGCTTCTTAGCTAGTCTGGTGTATAAATCCCATAGTTTTGGCCAAAAAATGAGATTTCTGGCCCACAGTGCCCGGGTATAAAAATAGTCACTATTGCTTAATGCTATTGGATTCGCTAAACTAATATTTCTTGTGTAATGCTAATCTAATGCTAACCTTGGTCTAGAAATTGTGCAACATATACGTAAATTTCCTTTTAAGGTGTTTGATAAGAATTACTTAAATTTGCTGCCAAACAAATCATATAATACTTTTAGGGGCATTCATGTTAAAACATAACCCAATATGTAAACACACTAAAAAAATACTGGATTGTGAATGTGTACTCAGAAAAACAGGAATAACTTCATCCAACGGTAACCAAATTCCTTGGGCACATAAAACTTAAAAAAAATCGTAAAGAATAAAATAGTGAAGCCAGTGGGGGTCAAAGTAGACTTTTTGAAAAAAAAGAGTAAGTGCCAGATCTGTAACCCGCATTTCTTAGCCATCAAGCTAAATCTGTCATACTTTAGATTCCTCTTGTCGCTATTGGAATTTCAAAGACTAAAAAAAATCAGACAGTCCATGCGCGAATTATTTCAATTTAAATGAGTAAAAAATGCCAAAAGTGGTTTTTGGGCCATAACTTCAGATTTTGGGGGTGTTAGGAAAAATCCAAGTATGAGGCAATGTTATACTCGACCTGCTCAACAGCGTACGGTGGGTCATTTCAAAAGTATATTTCCGCTGTAACAGGGTGTTATTATACCCTGTTCGACCCTATAAAGTATATCTATTCTTGATCAGCATCAACAGCCGATTTAGCCATGTCCGTCTGTCCGTATGAACTCGTCGATCTCAGAGACTATAAGAGGTCCTTACTTGCTATATGTAAAGTTTGGAAGGTCTATCTTAAAAATTGTAGCTCTGACAGTTTGTTGCGCTTAAAGGGGGGAGGGGGAGGAATTTTCCAAATCTGAAACAAACTCGATTTGAATCGGGTATACACCTACCTACCTGTAAAAATTTATGGCTCTAGCTCTTATAGTCTTTCAGATCGACGCGTTCATACGGACAGACGGACGGACAGGGCTAAATCGACTCGGCTGTTGATGCTGATCAAGAATATATATACTTTATAGGGTCGCAAATGCTTCCTTCTACGTGTTACATACTTTTGCACAACTTCATTATCCCCCTTTTCCCATTTTCAATGGGAACAGGGTATAAAAACAAGTAAGGGAACTGTAGTCGAGTGCCCCGACTACAAAATATCCCGTCCCCTTGACTTCTTGTGTTTTCATACACATATACACACACTCACACATGCACACACACGCTCTAATATACGCACACACGCACGCGCAAACGCGGTAACTGACAATGCAAGGCCCCCCTCTCTCCCACAAGCAAAATTGATTCTTATATAACTTCGGTGTTTTTCGTTGGTTAAGTGCTTGCCAGGGAAGGTTTCAAAGTTAAAAAAAATGGCAAGAAAATAGTCCAAAAACTGGTTGAATGGTTGAACGCTTGCCCGGGAGGGTTTCTTAGTTAAAGAAATTTGCGGAAAATGGCACAAACCGCGAAAATTGCATAATTTACAGTTTTGGTAAAACATTGGGGTATGGTTCGACGCTTGCCCGAGAAGGTTTCCAAGTAGAAGAAATGTTCGATTGTGATGTAACTTTGGGAAATGATTGGACGCTTGCCTGCGAAGGTTTCTTAATTGAAGAAATGTGCGGAAATGGTCCCAAAACCGCGAAATTTCAAAATCTTTACCGTTCGTCCGAATGCGATGAAAATTTGGCCAAAAATCGCGAAATTTTTAAAATTACCTTATGAATATTTATGAAAGCGCTTAATGCTTATATTACAATGTAGACGTTGGTTAATGGAAGCTGTAGATTACACGGTGCTAAATTTTGCGAAAATTTGCAATTTTATGATTTGAATCTGGATTATTGTGAAGATTGATAGAGGGCAACTGTAGACGGTTAAAAAGTAGGTATAAACCAAACGGCCAAAAAGGTCACAAAATTTGGCAAGAACTTCATGAGTTTAGATTATCATGAAGACCGGTAAATAGAGGAAAAAATTAAAAAATTAGCAAAATTATGCCGTTTATCCGATTGAAATGAATCTTTGAGGATTGGTCTTACGCTTGCTCAGGAAGGTTTCTAAGTTGAAGAAATGAGCAGAAGATGGTCCAAGAACCGCGAAATTCGCAAAAATCGCAAAATTTCCGATTGTGATGAGACTTTTGGGCATGGTTGGACGCTTGCCCGGGAAGTATCCGAGTTAAAGAAATGAGCGGAGGATGGTCCAAAAACAGCGAAGTTTAAAACATAATACCGTTCATTCAATTGCGATAAAACTTTGGGGAATGGTTGGACGCTTGCCCGCGAAGATTTCTAGGATGAAGGAATGGGTAGGAAATGGTCCACAAGCGAGAAATTTGCAAAGTTAAGCCGATCATTGCGAACAAACTTTGAGGAATGGTTGGACGCTTACCTGCAATGGATTTTAAGTTCCAAAAACCGCAAAATTTTGCAAAATTGTGTTATGATCATATTTATGAAGGCGTATAATTTTTAGATTACAATGCAGGCGTTGCATCCTCTACCTCCACCTATAGGCTTGCCTACTATTACGTAAATTTCATTTTTTTTAAGGTTTTTCTATTAATTTTAGCTTTCGTCCACACAACTTTTGTTACTCAATCGAACTTTGTTTACTATTTAACATATTTTTAACGAAATTCCTTTTGAATTTTGTGTTTTCTGTTTAATGCTTTTAATTTTTGTTCAGGACCTCTAACCTGCCACATTTTGATGACTGACTTATAGAGAGTTGTAAAAAGAATCCAAAGAACCAAATTTTTTGTATAAGGTTGAGATTTCTGTTGGGATACGAATCGCCTTCCAAAACCAAATCGAAAATAAAAACAAAAAATGCAAAAATAATTGATTAAATGATCATTTACAATTGTACACAAACACGAAAGACGAAAACAACTACACAGCACAATAAAAATGCGAAACGAAGGCTTCATTGGGCAAATTTGACGTTGAAAAAATAAGTCGGCGGATTAGTATATCAAAGACTACACGCACATTCGCAAATTTCCGCAACTAACTTCAGCACTTTTATTACCTTAAGAATCCGATAAATACAATGGAAAAGAAACCTCAGGGGGAATCTTGGGGGAACACGACTAAAACTTTAAGTAAACATAATAAAGACGCACAAAAAGGAACAAACAAATAGGTTAACTAAAACATTAATTTCACAAGAACTGCAACACCAATTAGTTTTTATTATTTTCTGGAGATAAAATAAATACCTTTAACTTCAAAATCCATTGACCATAATTTAGTTTTGTAGATTTAAGCAATAACCAGACCGTTTTGAAGTGCACTTTGCTTTGCCAGCGTTCAGCTGCGCTTTGCAAATGAACTCGTGCTCATGCTTTAAACTCTGTTTTTAGAAATCCTGTTAGATTTCCACCAAAAACCGGTTTGCCATTAAGAAGATTGGACATTTTAGGGTCAATTTGTTTATATTTTGACTAAATATTTTGTGATCGATTTTGTTGATTTTTGGCCTTTGGCCACTGTTGGTTAATGGAAGATGCAGATTGAACGGTCCAAAATGCTAGGAGGTGTAATTCAAAGAGTCAAAGAAGTCCCAAATTTTCAAAAATTTTCTTTAGCTTAAATTGTAGGGATGTCGAAAATATATCGTTTGTATGAAAAATATCGATATAATATCGATATTTTCATACAAACGATATATTTTCGACATCCCTATTAAATTGTTATTTAGACGGTCAAATATGTAGAGGCGAAGATCGAACGGTCAAAATATCGCGATATTTTCTTATTTTTACCTCGCATCTCGAGAGCGATGATTTTCAATTGGATTCCCAGTCATAAATGCTTAAGCAGACAATCGGTTTTTAAGTGGTTCACGTACACCTTTCGATTAGAGAATTGGTATTTATGTTAATAATGTGTTAGACGTTTTGCAAGTCTCAGAATTTAGTTAAGCTATGAACTGGAAATTTGGTGAATGGGTTGGAAATTCGTAGTTTTCCCTTGGAAGAACGGTTAATATCGACTTTAAGCCAGTTGTACCTTCGGTACAGAGTATAACAACCGAAAAATTCACAAAAATAGAATATACTAAAATCAATTTATATGGCAGAACAACGTATGCCGGGTCAGTTAGTTCTTATATAGATCTCAACCAGCATGGTTTTTTTCCTGGCCGTTCCACGGCAACGAATTTAACAGTATTTATCAATATCTGCATTTCTGCACTTGAAAATCGTTGTCAAGTTGATGTGATTTGACAAAGTCTCTTATAGTGCTCTTTGATCCAAGCTCTCCAAGCTTGGCTTTCATTCTTCCATCCTCAATTGGTTTTAGTCTTATCTTGATGGTCGATCGTAGCAAGTTCTCATTAATGACTCTAACGCTTTGAGACGGCAGTATGAAGCTATAGATTTGGGGGTGGTGTCTGACTGCAAGTGTCAGTTTTCTAAGCATCTAAACTATATCCTCCCCAAAGCTTATTCAATGCTGGGCTTTGTAAAGCGCAATTCCAAACAATTTAACGATCCCTTTACACGGTTAAGTTTGTACTCTGCCTTAGTGCGTTCTAGGCTTGAATATGCTTCGCTTATCTGGAATCCTTCTGCTGCCGGTTAAATTAAAAGGTTTGAGCGTCTGCAGAATCGATTCCTAAAATTTTGCACTCGCCCATTTACATTTTTCGGAGCCTTTTTCACCGAATCTGAGTAGACGTCGATTATTGCATAGTTCTACCCTTAAGAATAGAAGGACTATTGCGTCTTTAATTATTATACTCTGTACCAGGGGTACACAGACTATATTAAGTTTGTGCAAAAGTATGTAACAGTCAGAAGGAAGCATCTCTGACCCTATAAAGTATATATATTCTTGATCAGCCTCAACAGCCGAGTCGGTCAAGATATTTCCGTCTGTCTGTCTGTCCGTCTGTCCTTACCAACAAACAGATCTCAGAGATGGTAAGAAATAGAGGTTTGACATGTATTGGACACATGTTTCGTAGGGGGCATGAAATAACGCCAGGTGAAATAAGGCCCGCGGGCCTTATTTCACTCCAAAAAGTGCCCCCGTTCGTGAATAAAGCCCGCGGGTGTTATTTCACTTCGAAAAGTGAAATAAGGCCCGCGGGCATTATTTCACTTTCAAAAGTGAAATAACACCCGCGGGCTTTATTTCACTTTTTAAAGTGGCGTTATTTCACCTGGCGTTATTTCATGCCTCCGTTTCGTATACTTGCAGGCAGATCAATTTTATTATCAATTTTTGCCACGCCCCCTCCCGCCCCCAAAAATTGGAAAAAACGTTGTATCGCCCACAGTTATTTAGTTAGATTGTTCGTTCTTTCTGGGCATATTTAGTAATGAGGATTATTTATCGATCCGCCAAATGAATGGTAACGATCGGATAAACGACAGTCGAGTTATAACTTATAAGGAAAACAAACAATTATGGGCAGCACTTCACAGGTACAGAGCAAATTATAGTCGGGCGTGACCGACTTTCTTACTAGTTTTAAATGACATTATGTATGAGTAGCAACTCATAGGGTCAATTATGCCAATAATGAGCCGATATGTAGAGCCCTATTAAAATACTATCGTCTCCCAGTTGGCATGTGGTTTGACTTTAACATTAATCTATACATCTATATAAAAGTGAAAGTATGTTTGTATATTTGTATGTTTGTCCCTTATGGGCGTCTAAACCGCTGAACCGATCTTCACGAATTTTTCATAGTAAGTTCATGTCGATCAGAAAAGTGTCATAGGCTATGTATCATGTCTGTGAAATTGTCCAAAAACCGCGAAATTTGCAAAATTATACCGTTCATCCGATTGCCACAAAAATATGGGAATGGTTGAACGTTTGCCCGGGAAGGTTTTTAAGTTAAAAAAATTTGCGGAAAACGGTCCAAAAACCGCGAAAATTGCAAAATTTAAGTTCACGCTAAAACTTTGGGAAATTGATCGACGCTTGCCCAGGAAGGTTTCCAAGTAGAAGAAACCGCGAAATTTGCAAAATTTTCGTTTGTTATAAAACTTTGGAGGATTCTGATTTCGGAAATGGGCGGGAAATAGTCAAAAAACCGCGATAACTCAAAAACTATACCATTCATCCGATTGCGATAAAATTTTGGTCAATGGTTAGACGCTTGGCCGCGAAGGTTTCTAAGGTCCAGAAATCGCGAAATTCGCAAAATTATACCGTTCATCCGATTGCAGTCAAACTTTGGGGAATGAATTGAAAACTAGCTCGGGAGGGTTTCTAAGTTGAAGAAATTTGCAGAAAATTGTCCAAAGACCGCGAAAGTTAAAAAATTTGCGGTTTCGGTAAGTCTTTGGATAGTAGTTCGACGCTTGCCCGGAAAGGTTTCCAAGTAGAAGATAAGGGCGGAAAATGTTCGATTTTGATGAAGCTTTAAGGAATGGTTGCACGCTTGCCCGCGAAGGTATTTAAATTCAAGAAATGGGCCGGAAATGGTCATAAAAACGCGAAATTTCAAAAACTATACCATTCATCCGATTGCCATAAGACTTTGGGCATTGCTTGCCCGAGAAGGTTTCTAAGGTCCAAAAATCGTGAGATTTGCAAAATAGCGTTATGAGTATTTATGAAAGCGCTTAGTGCTTATATTACAATGCCGGCGTGGGTAAATAGAAGCTGTAGATTACACGGTCCAAAATATTGCGAAATTTGCAAATTTTTGATTTGAGCCTGGATTATTTTGAAAATTTGATAGACGGCAATTGTAGACGGGTAAATAGAAAGTATTAACCAAACGGTCAAAAAGTCACGAAATTTGCTAAATATTCATGATTTTAGATTATCATGAAGACGTGTAAAAAGAGAAAAAAGATGGAACGGTCCAAAATGTTTATACCGACATGCAGCCTGCACTAGATTAAATATAATCGCTCTCTTAAGAATCATATGAACCCGGGCGACGCCGGGTGTTCAGCTAGTAATATATATAGTATAGAAAAGTAGAGACTGAAAAGTAGTCTTAGTTAGAAAAGCTTTTTGTTTTCAATGGAAATGTCCTTAAAATTGGTACATATTTATTTGGTATGCTTTCCCACAAATTGCCTAAATTTGCCCAAATCTGTAAAAAATTTCATTTAAAAATCGACAAATACATCAAATATGCTGCAAGTCGGAAAAATCGTTTGTGATATAGTGTTTTAAACTGAACCAAACTTGGTAAGTCGTCTTGGAAGCTAAAAATACGTATACAAACCAGCTTTTAGCTCAATCGCTTGAAAATCAACATAGTTGGTGCAAGTCGGACGGATCGGTCATATGGTAGCTATATAAAAAATCGTTACAAATCGAGCCAAATTTAGATTTGGCTTTCACGAAATCTAAATCACACAGGAATACCACTATTATTAATGTTATTTGCCAGACAGTTTAAATATTTTGCTAGCTAGTGTTATCGATAAGAACAGAACTATCGAACTGAGCCCAGCCCTGGCTAACAGCTGTGTCCTACACGTGATTCTCATCGTTGTTGTTGTCGCCGCTGCTCCGGTCGCCCCCGTTGCCTTTGGAACAAAGTCAAACAAATATAAAAATTATAATTATGTGTTAATAATTTCAAAATCCCGACAAAGCGCCATTACATAACTTGCCTGTAAATATTTCGAACGAAGCCAAGTATGGCGGGAACCATGTAAATTTTTGTTTCAACGCGGGAGAGGAGAGGCCTCACGAATAATCCAAATGCAATCCCTGCGCTGCCGTCTACGCACACTTTTCTTCAAGGCCAGGAGCCATGTCCACCATCAACGAGGCGTAGCTGGCACTGGAACGGGGGCGGGAGAGGGAGCGGGAGCCAGTGCACTGCACAAGTTACGCGAGTGGCATAGCAGCGCCTTCAGCCACAAGTTCCTGCTCTTCACCAATGTGGGCCTCTCGCTCACCCTCAGCTCCATAGGCGACATTCTCGAACAGCAACTGGAGATCTACAATGGAGAGATTGAGCGCTACGATGCCACACGCACAAGTCATATGGCCACCAGTGGGGTCACCGTGGGCATCATCTGCCACTATTGGTACCAAATGCTGGACAAGCATTTGCCCGGCCGCACAATGCGGGTGGTGGCCAAGAAGATCGTGCTGGACCAATTGATCTGCTCGCCAGTGTACATTACCGCCTTTTTTGTCACCTTGGGCTTACTGGAGAAGAAGCCAGCGCCTGAAGTGTGGGAGGAGATCAAGGAAAAGGCCTGGAAGCTGTATGCGGCAGAATGGACCGTATGGCCAGTAGCTCAGTTTGTAAATTTCTATTGGATACCCACCCACTATCGCATCTTCTATGACAATGTCATCAGCCTGGGCTATGACGTGTTTACCTCCAAGGTGAAGCACAAATCGTCACATTTGCCGCCCACCACGAAGAAGCTTCCCTAGCCCCTGCCGTGCGTCCAGCTATTTTATTGTATTATAACTATTTATTTTCGAGAACTTTGTAAATATAGAAATGAGAACATGTACCTCAAGTGCTGTATGGGATAAATTAGTTGACCAAATAAATGTATCTCCGGTTGCGAGCCAGGCTCGTCCAACTTGACAGAAGGCCAGCGAGTTGATTGATTGTGGTCAAACGAACCAGTTTAATTTAGTTTGTAATTAAGATCTCGACTGGGGCAATAGTTGCCAACCGGTTGGACTTACCTCCCTTTTACCAAACTGGCAATCATAAGCCACCAACTGAGTTGAGCTTGAAGGATTTTCGAGTACAATGACCGCCTTTTAAAAACAGTTTTGTTTTTGGAAATTTTCATATTAGAGCTAACTTAACTGCTGACTAAGGGTTATCTTTTAGACAGTACTTAACTTGGGAGCCTCAAAAGTGGAGGTAAAGAACTATCGATGGCATTATCGCCACCATCGATGGTCTCGCACTATCGAGGCTCCATCGTTGGCAGCCCAACATAGTTTTAGTTTAGTTTTAGATAGTTTTTTATAAAGCTTTAAACATAAGTAAAGTCGATCATGATAATCTAATCTCATGAATATTTTGCAAATTTCGTGACTTTTTCGACCGCTTTGTTTAAACCTCCGTCTACAATTGCCGTCTATGAAATCTTCACAATAATCCAGGCAAAAATAAAAAATTTGCAGTTTCGAAATATTTTGGACCGTGTAATCTGCACCTTCCATTTACCAACGCCTGCATTGTAATATAAGCTTTAAGCGCTTTCATAAAAACTCAAGGTAACTTTGCAAATTTCGCGGTTTTTGGACATAGAAATCTTCGCGGGCAAGCGTCCAATCATTGCCCAAGGTTTGACTGCAATCGAGCATATTGCAAATTTCGCGGTTTTTGGACTATTTTCCGCCCATTTCTTGTACTTGGAAACCTTAGCGGGCAAGCGTCGAACCATTCCCCAACGTTTTACCGAAACCGAAAAATTTGAAATTTTCGCGGTTTTTGGAACATTTTCCGTGAGTTTCTTCAATTTAGAAACCCTCCTAGGCAAGCGATAAATTCATTCCCCAAAGTTTCATTGCAATCAGATGAACTGTATATTTTTGCAAATTTCGCGGTTTTTGGACCATTTCACAGACTTGAGACATAGCCTATGACACTTTCCAGATTGACATGAATATACTGTGAAAAATTCGTGAATAACGGTTTAGCGGCTTAGACGCCCATAAGGGACAAACATACAAACATACTTTCACTTTTATATATATAGATGTATAGATTACGTATAGCAATAGTGAAAAAATTCTTAGAATTACTAGGGTAAACTTTAATAAGCCAAGAGGGTTCTCAATTTTCATGTGATGCCTGCGCAAAGAAGATTTAATATAGAAGCACTATCTGCTGCGTCTACAACTTTTTACTCAAAACATTTATCAGCTGTTGGCTGATATTTTCGCTCTGAGAGTTATTTTTTTTATTTTAGTTATTTTATCAGACTTTTCTCACAATGCCATAACCATCACTCACAAAAGAGCGGCGTCTTAGAGTGGTTATCTTCTGTCTGAGCCTGCTTTCGGCTTTTTGTTCTCTCACGTGGCATTTGTTCGTTGGCTTGTTGTTGTGACATTTACTTCGTGCTTCTCTGCTACGCACACAAGCGCAAAGATTGATTGTGTGAGTTTGGGCACCACTGGTTTAACGAGATTTTTTTTTTTTAATATTTTCAATTTTATTGTTACTGAGGAGCAACTTACATTGAATTGTAACATACGTAAACCATAAAACTTACTTTAAGTATAAAGGTAAAAAGATAGGGCAGCCTAAGTTAAAGCTTACGTTGTTCAAGTATAAAAGTAAGAAGAAGAGAAAAGAAAAAAAAAAGGAAAGAAAGAGAGGAGGTAAAAAAGGGACAACAACAAAAAAATAAAAAAATAAAAAAAAAAAAAAAATAGGAAGAAAAGATAAAAAGAAGGAAAGTAAAAGGAAAAAAGGAGAAAAGAAAGAGAACTGAAAAAGGCATAGAATATAAAAAAAACAAAAAAAAGTTGATTAAAAAGCGGGGTCGACGTGTGTCAAACCGGTTTAGCCCAAACGAGCGAACGAGGTTGGAGAAGAGAAGAAGGAGGGGACAGATGAGGCTGACCCCAAAATCAACCGCAAGCCTAGAAACAACAAACGACCAAAAAACCAAGCAAACATAATAGTCGCAGAAAACTTAAAACAGTACGGACTAAGGTTCAGATGCCCAAATCGTGATCTCGGTTTTCCAAAGATTCGCAACCCACCGAAACGGGCGCGAGATCTAGACAGACCGAGACAGAACATTAAGGTGGTCCGTCAAAGAAGCGGAGGCAGGGGCAAGTGGTAACCTAAAAGGGAAGAGGAACCGGGAGATTCCACGGAGGCAGAGTGGGACCTAGGAAAGCCGATAACAACAAGGAGGCATTACGCAAAAAGTCGGACTCAGGGAGAGAGCGAAAAAGTATAGGCAGTTTTTAGAGCCAGGACCACACCAAAACACGCATAAGCAGCCAATAGCGTTGTGACAGAAACAACCAGTTGAGCGGGACGGCAACGCGCAACGTCAGCAAGAGCGTAGAAGCAACGGAAAACACCCAAAACCAACACAAACCGAGCGACGTAAGAAAAGGGATGTAGGGAAGGAGAGGCGTAGAAGAAAAAACAAAAACAAAAACGGGGCTAATGATAGCAAATATCATATGCACATTGCGACCAACACAGACTTAGGAGTAGGAGCGCTAAGGGAACAAAAGTCAAAAGCAACCGAAAAAAAAAGAAAGATCCAAGAAGGCATAACATTGATGTTATGCATCGAATCAAACATCAACAGGAGAGTGAAGAGGAGAAAAAGAAAAAAAAATGGAGCTCCAAGGGGAAAAACGAGGAAAAAGAGAAAGTAAGACAAGAACGAAAAGGACAGACACCTAAGGAGCAGGGACAAGAAGGTCCTCGACCACCCCGTACGGCAATTGAGTTTGAGTCCAAAAGCCCAGTCAGAAGCCAAACTTCGGATCTGACTGGTAGCTCCAGGAGAATGAGCGACTCCCCATCTCCAGCAAACAGATGGACGATGAATCACCCTGAAGAAAAATCAAAGCAGCAGCCGCCAAAGCAGCCCACAGGTGCCACCTCCACTCACATCACGGGAAGCCTGGTTTGACTCAGAGGCTGAGGGCAGAGGCTCAAAACGATCGGAGGAATACAGGACTCAATCCAAGTTGACAGATCAAGGAGGACCAAACGGGTGAGAAGATGCCAAATGGAAGGAGCAAAAAAACCTGAAGAAGACCAAACGAGATCGGAAGATCAAGAAGGTACAAAGAGTAAATGAGTTGAGTGAATTTGCTAACGAGAAAGGTTCACATACGCACAAATTCAGTCAAAGAAGCAATCTTTTCAAATGGCGTCCGCAGATCATGAAGATGAGAGCGAGAAGCCCACCTACAACAAGAAGCGAATTAAAAAAAACTTCAGAATTTTTCGTTGCCTCAAACCAAAGTGAAGAAAAAAAGAAAACAAAGAGAAATAAAGCTAGCATTGGCAAGCTGCTGGAGAGGTCCTTTAAGGAGAATCGAAACCCATGAAGGAGCACCAAATAAGAAAGAAAAAATTCGAATAGGTATAATTATAATTAATAAGGACAAAATATATGAAAACAGAAGAAGAGACGAAAAGATGAAAAAAGAGATGAAGAGGAGAATAACAATTGAGAAGCATTACCAGTTTGTACAAAGACTTAGAAAATGAGAAGAGAAAGTTCGTAAAAAGGAAGAAATAGGAAAAAAGTGATAGTAAATAATACAAAAGATTTTAAAAAATTTGAATAAAGAATAAGGTATAAAGTTCAAGGATACTAGAGGAGTGGTTCATCATAATTAAAAGAATAAGTGTAGCACTGAGTTGAAAAACTGGAATAAGAAATTTTAAGTTCTGTGTAAGTAGGTCCACTAAATATGATCATCAGTAGGTTACAAATTATTCACATCTCATTGAATATGTCTCGTTGGGAGGTCATAAATTTGTAACCTCTTTAGGCGTCTTCTTATAATAACGCCTCTCCTCCTTCGTCTTCTCAACAATCGTCTGGCAAGTCTGTTCGAATGACCCCTTAGTCGGTCTAAATAGTCAGCAGCCTGTTTATTAATAGAATAGTATCACCTAAAGAGAAAAAAAGAAAATAGTTGGAACCCGCATTTTGCAATAGAACCCGCACGCACAGCTAATTTGTGAATTGTCATTGCGTCACCAACGGGCTTGTAAAGTCACGTTAGCATGCTGGGGTGGTTGTTCAAATCACATAAGCGGCGTAAGTTTATTTTACAGATTACAATTTTTATACTCTGTACCAAAGGTACATAGAGTATAATAAGTTTGTGCAAAAGCCATGTCCGTCTGTCTGTCCGTATGAACGCACAGATCTCAGAGATGGTAAGAGATAGAGGTTTGACAAGTATGGGACTTATACTTCTTATAATTGCAGGCAGATCAAGTTCATTTTTCATTTTTGCCACGCCCCCTCCCGCCCCCGCAAATTGGTAAAAACGTCATATCTCCCACAGTTTTATAGATAGAAAGTTCGTTCCTTCTGGAAACATTTAGCAATTAGGATTAATAATCGATCCGCCAAAGGAATGGTAGAGATCGGATGAACGGTTGTCGAGTTATAATGTGAACAAGCAATTACGGGCAGCTTCGGTCGCAACGGTGATGGGCAGCACTTCACAGGTACAGAGTATGTTATAGTCGGGCTTGACCGGCTTTCTTTCTTGCTTTTATTCTGTTTATTGAATTATTTAGGGTATTCACTATTCACTATTTAGGGTAGCTACTGAGCGTCCCCTTGTGATACACTGTAGTAATTTTCAGTGCCAACTTTTTTTTGTAAAAACCTGCCGTTATTTCGGCCGAACTAATTTTAAACAAAACTGTCACCTTTTTGTCCGGCAAATGCACACTTTACCGGTTGCCTTAAGGAAATTTTCAGTAAAGGCAGACTTTATGCCCTAGTGTAAATTGACTATAAACCAGATGTTTAGACGAGCTATTCTTTGAGTACCAAATCTTGACAAATAAAAACAACAAAATTAAAATGCCAAGCCAAAGGGTGCAACAAGCTTTGAGTAAGCAAAAAATTGACTTGGCCCTTTAAGAAATAGTATGCAAACTAGCTGTATCAATAAGGAAAATTAAAACAATGTCTGGAGTAGGTGATGGGGGCTCTTTAATAAGAGTATAAGAGTTTAATAAGTTTAATAGGAGTTTAATAAGTGTATATATGAATAATAGAATAAGAGATTCCCTCTTTTTAAGTACCTGGCTGATGGAGAGCAACTTGTCCAAACGATAGAAGATAAGGAACAACAAGTGTCAGCGCGGACAAGATTCTCTACTAGTGAAAGACGCCAAATCAAAAAACAGGGAAAGCACAAGGGATCGTGCATTACTGGATACAGTGGAACAGACAAAGAGATTTCTTAAGGAAAATGACAATATAGTAATTTTAAATGCTGACAAAGGAAACAAGACTGTTGCAATGGAAAAGGACGATTACAGAAACATAATGATGGACATATTAGGGGACATGTGCACATATAGGAAATTAAGACAAGATCCAACAACAAGTTTACAGACCAAAAACAACAGCTTGGTGGACAAATTGTTTAAGCTAGACATAATTTCTAAGAAAAATACACTAACGACAACAACGGCGCTGCCCCTTAGGATATATGGACTTCCGAAAATCCATAAAGACGGAACTCCACTGAGACCAATTTGCTCATCGTTTGACGCACCCTCCAGTGGACTATGTACGAGGGCCGTCCCAGAAATGGCCGACTTAGCAGAGTAGTGTTGGAAAATGTTCACGAAAAATATTAAAAAGGGGAAGTACCGATTATTAAAAGCTTAAGTTTGAAGTTTGGTGCTTTTACTTGCACAGTTTTTTTTTGGTCGATTTTAATAGAGAACGCTTGTTATTGATTTGCAAACATGGACAAAATTGGTCATCGTTATGTGATCACTTCACAATAACTCTTAAACAAATAGTTAAGTTTTGAATGTAAGGAAATAAAAAAAAAGTGAAGAAGTAAAAAAAAAAGAGTAAAAAATTAAGATGTAAAGAATAGAAGTAAAAGTGTCGATAAGAAAAGAGGTGGAGTGGGGGGTTGAAAGTGAAAGGGTGGGGGGGTGGTGAAAAAGATAGGAGGCTAATGGGGGTGAGTGGGGAGATGGGGAATTGAGAGGTTTTTGTGTAACTTTGTCCAACCAATATTAAAAAAGGAGCTGTGATTCTACCTGTTACGAGGTAGTAAATCTGTTCTGGTGGTGTTTAGCAACAATAAAATATTGGGTGGCTGAGTTTAATCGAGGTCGTTTGAGCTGCGAAGATGAACATCGTAATGGGCGTCCAAATGAGGTGACCACTTCAGAAATGGTGGCCAAAATTAAAAAATGTGTATTGAGTGACCGGCGATTGAAAGTTCGTGAGCTAGCTGAATGTGTAGGCATTTCAAAAAGTGATGTACATCGCATATTGACCGAAAAATTGGACATGAAAAATTTATGTGCAAGATGGGTGCCGCGTTTGCTGTTTCATCATGTCAATGCGCCGGTTCACACCTCCGCCGTTGCAATGGCTAAAATAAATGAATTAAAATTTGAATTGCTACCTCACGCCCCTCCCTCTGATTATTTCTTATTTCCAAACTTGAAAAAATGGCTCGGAGGAAAAAGATTTGGCAACAATGAAGAGGTGGAGTCCGAGGTTTATGCATATTTTGAAGAACTTCACAGTTCTTATTATAAAAAAGGTATCGAAGATATTGAACATCGCTGGGAAAAGTGTATCGACCTAAAAGGATCCTATGTTGAAAATTAAAAAAAAAAAATGATAAATTTTTGTGTTTTAGTAGTTAGGTCGGCTATTTCTGGGACCGCCCTCGTAGATACGTGGCACAAAAATTAAAAAACATCACGGCCGATTCCATCTACAATGTAAAGAATTCGATGGAATTTAAACAACGGACCAATAACACCCACATTTCTGACATAGAGAAATTAGTCTCATTTGATGTAGTCTCACTATTTCCGAGCATTCCGATAGAATTAGCATTAGATATTATAGGAAAAAAATTCACATCGATACAGGAATTCACTAAAATACCAAGGACCCTTTTTATGGAGATACTCAGATTTTGTATTATGGAAAATAGATATTTTAAGTTTGAGCATCAAATATATACACAACTGAAAGACATGCCAATGGTATGTCCTGCATCGCCGGTAATAGCGGATATCGTGATGGAAGAACTACTTGACAACACTATTAACAAACTTAGACACCCTCCAAGACTGCTCACTAAATATGTGGACGATTGCTTTGCGATAATAAAAGAAGATGAGATCCAGGACACATTAAATACATTAACTCCTACCATCGTAATATAAAATTTACCACAGAACTGGAAATCGATGGAAGACTACCTTATTTGGACACTACTATAAACAGACATGGAAATAAAATCAAAATAAAATGGTATAAGAAACCTTCAGCATCAAGACGAATGATTAATTTTCACTCCAAACACCCCAAAAATATGACAAAAAATACAACGGTCAGCTGTATTCAACGGATGCTGAACATTAGCGACGAGACCTACCATAAGGAGATCATTTCCGAAATTAGGACTTTATTAAAGAACAATGACTTCCCAATGAAGATTATAAATTCCTTAATAAAGAAACATAAGACTACAAATCCAAAGGATGACAAAAAACCAAAATCATATAGATCCCTGACTTACGTCCCAAAAATTTCAGAACGGTTTGCAAATTCGGATTGTTACAATAAACAAAACATACAAATAGCCCATAAGCCCACAAACACTATGAAGAATTTTTACAATAAGACGAAGTCCAAAATTGACATAGCAGATAAAAGCAATGTGGTATACAGAATACCTTGTAATGGAGATTTAGAGAACGCGTGCAATAAATTTTACATCGGAACAACAAAATCAAAATCAAAAACAAGGATATCACAACATAAATCTGATTACAAACTTCTACACCAAGCGACCATACAGAAAACTGCATTGGCGACCCACTGTATGGAGAGCGGACATGCACCAAATTTTGAAAAAACCACAATCTTACAACAAGAGAACAACTATAGGAAACGCTTTACTCTTGAAATGTTACATATAATTGACACACCAACGGATAAGAGACTTAACTACAAAACGGACACTGAAAACTGTGCTCATCTTTACAGACATCTCTTAAAGAAATAACAACTCAGTACTGAACTCCACGTCAAGCGGTACAGACGTGTTATAAATTGTATGTAAAATGTTCACGGTCTATTGTTTAAATGTATTAAATAATTGGTAAATTGTTTTGTAGTGTCCCTGAAGACGGAGGCCGACGCGCATCCGAAATATATTGGAAATAAAACTGAAATTTAATTTTGTGTTTTCATTCTTGACCTCAAGCCGGCAAAACATCAACATTCTAATTTTTATTTTATCGAAAACAGTTGTCGAAACTTAAAACGCGATTATCTCGAAACCATTTTTTCAAATGGTTACCCAAATAAAAAGGGTAACTACTCATAATATTCACCATTCTGGTCGGTACCAAAATATTTGGGATCCGACAACAAATAACGGAGCTAGGACCAATGATGGGGGAAAAAAAAGTCGATCTTCAAAATTTTGACTTTGAAACCCCATAACTTCGTTATTTATTGAACGATCCCAAATATTTTGGTACCGACCAGAATGGTGAGTATTAGGAGAAGCTTAAAAAAAAATTTGAAAATCGGTCCACAGTTAATCTTTTTATTTGGGTAACCATGAGCCTATGATTTTAATTTTTGATCATCTTTGAACCGGAATACAAAAACAATCGAAGCAACAACACCAAAAACAACAATTTCCAAATTTAATTTAATTCACTTTTAGTTTTTTGTAATTTAGTTTTTTGTTTAAAGGTTTAACAAATGGCACCTGAAGGTATACTTCTTCTTCTTCTAGTTCCGATCCCTTGTGCCATGAGCATCAACCACTCCTCTCCTCCAGCGAACTCTGTTGTTGGCCGTCGCTTTTAGTTCTCCCCAACTTTTCCCGATGCTTTGCGCCTCTCTACCGACAGTCCTCCTCCAAGTTTCTTTGGGTCTGCCACGTGACCGCCCGACTCCGTCCAACGGGTTCCATTCCATTGCCTTCCTTGTGATGTTGTTCTTGTTTTTCACAATGTATGTCCTATCCAGCTCCATTTCATCCTGCGTATTATGATGTCGACACTCTCCATATTGGCTCGTTCAAGTAGCTCAGAGTTCCGTATTCTGTCAGGACAGAATATACAGTAGATGCGTCGCAGGCAACGGTTTACAAAAGTTTGGAGTTTCGCCACTATGGAAGTTGTAATTTTCCAAGTGGAAGAACCGTATAAGAGCCTGATTTTGAGCCAGTGTGGATAGGTCGAGAAACGCCAAACAGCTGACAGCATCCCATAGGCACCTTTAGCCTTTTGAAGGCGCACATCCACATCGAGCTACGTCCCTCCATCAACAGCGACTACGCTTCCCAGGTAGTTGAATTGCTCAACTTGCTCAATTGGCTCTTCGTCCAAAACCAGAGCCTGGGATTGTCCGGAACGGATGCTGAGCGGTTTTGTCTTCTTCGTGTTGATTTTGAGGCCTGCCGATTTAGCTGAGGTGTCAAGGTGGGCTAGTGTATTAGCCAGGTCGTTTAGCCTATTTGACGGGAGGCATATATCGTCTGCATAGTCCAGATGCAGCAGTCTTGTAGTCATTGACCACCCAATGCCGCTGTTATTGGGAGCAGGTTGCATTGTAGCAAGCACGTCTGCAACTACCATTATAAACAAAATGGGCGACAGAGCACATTCCTGCCGAACGCCGCTAAGGACTGGAAAAAGCTGTGATAGCATTTCACCGTGAAGCACTCTGCACTGGGCGCTGCCGTATGTCGCTCTGATGAGGGAAATAAGTTTTTCCGGTATCCTGGTTTCCGGTTTCAGGTCACCCTTTTTGGGGATATTCACCAGGATGCCTTCAAAACCATGCCCGTTGTATTACCGGGTACAGTAACTCCACAGCAGTTGACTGTTGGCATTTGAAGAACTCCGCCGGTATGCCGTCTACTCCTGCTGCTTTGTTGTCGGGCAGCGATTGTATGGCCGAAAGGATTTCGGGTTTAGTGGGTGCTGATGTCCTTACCCTGTGGTGGCTTGAAATCTGTGGCAGCTCGGTAAAAAGTTGAGATGCGGCCGTGGACACCTCACAGTTAAGGACTGCTGCAAAGTGGGATCTCCATCTGATCAATTGGTCCTTTCCAGTGGTAAGATATTTTCCATCTGAGTCCTTAATTGGGCGCTCCGTATTCGTCTTTTTATCGGCTTTTTTGTTGGTCACCTTATACACAGTTTTCAGGTCGCCGTTTGCTGCTGCATTTTCCGCTTTTTCTGCGATATTGTTGATGCGGCTGTTTTTGTCCCTGCGCACGCTTCTTTTGATCTCGCGGTTCTTTGCGCGGTATTCTTGCTTCAGAGCCGTTAGTTGTTGTGGTGGGTTCGGACTCTGCAATTTCTGCCTAATTTCCGCACGTTGCCTTATAAGGGCCCATGTCCATTCGCTCATCCGAGGGCGGTGACCTCTGGGGACTTTACCTATTATGCTGTCGCCAACATCTAGGTTTTGTATCCGAGGATGGTTTGATGTTTCAGTAGCTAGTTCTGTTCAGAAAGTAGGCTCGCTGGCCCTACTCGCCTATCCTGGTGATGGGGGTGCCATCTTAGAGTTCAGCGATTTTTCAGCCTACTTCCCGAAGACGCACTAAGGCCTTCTCACAATTAGCTCGCGACGAACCGGAGTCCGTGGCTACCCAGAGGATACGTGACTCGTTTTATGTAGTCGGAAGTTCGTGAGCTGCTTGAGCCAACAGTACATGTACAGTCGCCACCAACCTCCAAGGTATACAGTACACTTAAATAAAGTTTCGCGCCCTACATTGAGGTAGACTTGACAACCCTAAAACATATTTTGCATCAATGCTAACTCGCATTGATTCTAGAATTCGCTTTGGTTGGTTTGCCAAAATCTCTTATCAAAATACGTAAAGTTTGAAACCAATCGAAAGAGATTTCTGTGGCAGCTAAGAATTGGGTCACCCCAGATAATGGTAAAAATTCACCAAAAAAAAATAGGGGAAAGTTAACTTCGGCTCTGCCGAAGTTTTGTATACCCTTGCAGCTTCCATTAAAAACAAAAAGGTTTTCTAAGACTACTTTTTGGACCTTACTTTTCTATGGGATCTATACTATATAGATGTCTGATTTTGACCAAACTTGGTGAAATCATGGAAAAGCATAATACACTGTTAATTACGAAATTTGGAGGCGATCCCATTTAAAACTAAAAAGTTTTTCTCACAAGAACTTCTTTTTCGACCGATCATTCATACTGCAGCTGAATGCTATAGTTATCCGATTTTGATAAAACTTTGTAGAAATGTGTCCAAAGTAAATAAAATAAGTGTATGCCAATAATAAGGACGTTTTCATTAAAAACAAAAAAGTTTTTCTTGCTAGAACTAGTTTTTCGACCGATCGTTCATATGGAAGCTATATGCTATAGTCATACGATTTTGACCCAATTTTGTAGAATTGTGTAAAAGTATATAAAAAATGTATATGCAAATGAAAAGCATGATTCAATTGAAAACAAAAAGTTTTTCTAAGACTAGTTTTCAGACTCTACTTTTCTATGACAGCTATACTATATAGATGTCCGATTTCGACCAAACTTAGTGGAATCATGGGAAAGTATACCAAACAAAGAAATACAAAGTTTCGAGGCGTTGTCATTGAAAACAAAAAAATTTTTCTCACTAAGACTAGTTTTTCGACCGATTGTTCCTATGACAGCTATATGCTTTAGTCATCCGATCCGACTGGTTCCGACAAATGTGCAGCGTATAATTACTAAAAGACTTTGTGCAAAGTTTGGTGATGATAGCTTTCAAACTGATGGAGGAGATAGCATTGAAACAGTCAGACGGGCGGACAGATGGACATGGCTAAATCAACTCAGCTCGTCATGCTGATCAAGAATATATATATACTTTATGAGGTCGGAGATGCTTTCTTCTATGCGTTACAAACATCCGGACAACTTTATAATATCCTCTGCAAGAGTATTAAAATATCATATTGATAAATCAAGTATCTTTCTGCTTCTTTAACCGGTAACATAAAACCTTCTGGCCAATTAGTAAAGATGGCCAGATAATTTGCTTGTTTCTTGGGGCTATTGTGTTAATCGTGGGGGGAGGAGCCCCATTGGGACGCGTAGGCCAGATTCAATGACACGGGTGCACCTGACAACCTACAAAGGTACTGATGTTTTAAATTTAAAGAATCTATGAACGGAACGAAAAGCTAAGTTGATTTGGTTAGTCTTTCCATACATTTATACCTACGTGAGGTATTATGTTTATGATACTAATGTCAATAGGTAAAATCTCACAACGTTTTGATGTACTAGCGCAATTTGTGTTTTTTTGGGTCATCCGTCATACAGCCCTGATTTAGCATCCAATTATTTCAAACAGTGCGTGGTGAACATTTTTTTATGTCGTACGAAGCAGTTCATGCGTTTAAAACCAATGTTTTGGAGTTGCCTCAATCGGAGAGGAAAAAATTCTTCGAAAACGGTTTTGAGCGAATGCAAAAGTGCATACATTTCAATGGAGATCATTTTGATTAGAAAATTTTGTTGTTATTTGCTATTCCCAAAATACAAAATGGTAGAACTAACTATTACCCCAGCTGTACGAGTGAGTACACTCGAGGGCTTGGGAGCGAGGATGGGCTTTATTTTAATCTGATTTGCATTTGCCTGTTTGTTGCCACTCAGCAGGCCTCGCACTTCCTCAAAAAATTCTGATTATCATAGTAGGCTTTGATTTGGGGCAAAATGTATGCCCAGTTGAAACTTTACACAATTGTTCAGAGAGAAGTTGTCGTCTTCCCTAGCAGGTTGTTATTCCTGGTTTATTTTTCAATTTAATTTTTTATTGTTTGTTCTATCTTACCATCAATTTTGATTTCCATTTCCAAAAATTCTAAAAAAAACTACGCAAAAAAAATATTTTTAAAAATATTTTATAATTTAATATGTTGCTTGTGTGGAAACTTGAACGTCTATGTATGAAAATTTAATATAATGGAAAATGAACCACACGGTTGATCAGACAAAATCCAGCGCTTTCGCTGGAATTGCTTTCACTTGCCTCTTCTACCTTGGTCAGTTGTAGGGGTTCAAAATTCGGCTCTGAGGTGAGGGATTTACAGAACCCAACTGCAAAAGACGAATATTTTCGCTATACACCTTTACTACTCTTAGTGGTAACAATAAACCTTTAAGTAATAAGCCGCTCAAAATAACTTATTTTTTAGGGAATTTGTCCCTATAAAAATGAATTTTTAATGGTATTTAAATTAAAGATAGGCAAGCTTCGTGCTTTTAAGCTTAATTTTAACTTTCTAGACTTTAAAATATTTTAGTTTTTTGGGCTTCAAAAAATACGTCTTAAGTTTGCTGATATCTTGATTTGCCTGCTTTGTACGGAAATGGGCAGCATCTGCTTTGAAAAAGATCAGAAAGGGACATTTTATCAATCAATTCAGCAACCTAACCAAGATTTTGTTATATGAGACGAATTTCTCAGTAATTAAAATAGTGGCCATAAACAACAGAGATACATTGAGCAACCTTCAATGCCAATGCATATACCTTCATATACCCTAAAAAAGCGGAGCTTAAAGCTAGTTGAAAGTTCGTGCAAGTTTGTGCACTTGGAATTCTAGCTTAAAAGCTAGTTGAAAGTTCGTGCAAATTTGTGCACTTGGAATTCTCAACAATTTATTCGCCGCCTGGGTAGTATAAATAGGATTTGCAAATGGCTTGTTGGTGTGACAGCAACTGAAAGTGTACTGACGAAGGCTTTGCCATGGCGGCAGCCGAAACGGCCGTCTACACAGCCACAGCTACTGTTCATGTTCAAATGTATTCTCTGTTGAATTTTCTGGTTGATTATTGAACTATAATCATTCCTCGACCTTGAGCCTGCTAACATTCACTTTGACTAAAATCAAAATAGGTCGTTAAACCCATATTCAGATTGTCCGGATGTTTGTAACGCATAGAAGGAAGCATCTCCGACCACATAAAGTATACATATTCTTGATCAGCACGACGAGCTGAGTTGATTTAGCCCTGTCCGTCTGTCCGTCTGTTTCTATGCTATCTCCTCCGTCAGTTTTAAAGCTATCCTCACCAAACTTTGCACGAAGTCTTTTGGTACAAATACGCTGCACATTTGTCGGAACCGGCCGGATCGGATGACTATAGCATATAGCTGCCATAGGAACGATCGGTTGAAAAACTAGTTTTAAAGAGAAAAACTTTTTTGTTTTTAATGAAAATGCCTCCAAAGTACGTATTTCTTAGTTTACTATCCCTTCCCATGATTTCACTAAGTTTGGTCGAAATCGGATGACTATAGCGTATAGCTGCCATAGGAACGCCATAGGAAAAACTAGTTCTAGTGAGAAAAACTTTTTTGTTTTTAATGAAAACGTCCTTATCATTGGCATACAATTAATTTATATACTTTTACACAATATTGAGGAAGAAAACTTTTTTTTTTAATGAAAACGTCCTTTTTATTGGCATACACTTATTTTTGTGTACTTTGGACACATTTCTACAAAGTTTTATCAAAATCGGATGACTATAGCATATAGCTGCCATAGGAACGATCGGTCAAAAAACTAGTTTTAGTGAGAAAAACTTTTTTGTTGTTAATGGAAACGCCTCCAAAGTACGTTTTTCTTAGTTTACTATTCTTTCTCATGATTTCACTAAGTTTGGTCGAAATCGGATGACTATAGCACATAACTGCCATAGGAACGATCGGTCGAAAAACTAGTTCTAGTGAGAAAAACTTTTTTGTTTTTAATTCAAACGTCCTTTTTATTGGCATATTCTTTTTTTATATACTTTAAGACATTTATTCAAAGTTTTATCAAAATTGGATGACTATAGCATACGAGGTGTGTTCAAAAAATATCGCGAATTTTGTGTTTTTTCAAAAATTATTTATTTATTCATGAATATCTATTTTGTCCCCTTCAAAGTAATCCCCATGAGATATTATACACTTGTGCCAACGGTTTTTCCAATCCTCGAAGCACTTCAAAAAATCATTTTTTTTTTATCTTGTTCAGCTCCTCCTTCGATGCCGTCTCTATCTCGTCAAGCGTAGCGTAACGTCGTCCTTTCATGGGCCTCTTCAGTTTAGGGAACAAGAAAAAGTCACAGGGGCCAGATCTGTGGAATACGGTGGCTGCGGCATCATTAGTGTGTTGTTTTTGGCCAAAAAGTCGCGCACAAGCAACGATGTGTGAGCAAGGGCGCTATCGCGTTACCACAAATCCGGGCGTTTCTGGCGGATTGCTTCGCGCAAATTGCGCATAACTTGCAGGTAATATTCCTTATTGACCGTTCTTCCCTGTGGCAAGAACTCATGATGCACCACGCCCCTGCAATCGAAGAAAACTGTCAGCAAAACTTTCACATTCGACCGAACTTGGCGCGCTTTTTTCGGTCTTGGTTCGTGCGGCAGCTTCCATTGTGATGATTGAGCTTTGGTTTCCACGTCATAACCATAAACCCACGATTCGTCACCAGTTATGACCCTCTGGAGCAAATTTGGGTCGTCGCGGACAGAGTTTAACATCTCATTAGCAATGTTCATGCGATGCTGTTTTTGGTCTCAATTAAGGTAAAAATCGAAGACGATCCAAAACACGTGCAAGCGAAGCAGCTGTCAACAATTAAGTGAACATTCAAAATGGCCGAGCTTGTCGGCATAAGTGAGAGACATGAGTAGCAACATAACGCCACAAAAAAATCGAAATTCGAACATACGTAACACGCGAAAATTCAAAATTAGCGAAACTTTTTGAGCACACCTCGTATAGCTGCAGTATGAATGATTGGTCGAAAAAGAAGTTCTAGTGAGAAAAAATTTTTTGGTTTAAATGGGATCGCCTCCAAATTTCTTAATTAACAGTGTACATATTATGCATTTTCATGATTTCACCAAGTTTGGTCGAAATCAGATATTTATATAGTAAAAACCCAAAAAAAAAAAAGAACAAAAAGTAGTCTAAGTTAGAAAACTTTTTGGTTTTCAATGGAAGCTGCAAGGGTGGAAGTAAATTTCCCCTATTTTTTTTAAATGGGATCGCCTCAAAATTTCGTAATTAACAGTGTATTATGCTTTTCCATGATTTAAGCAAGTTTGGTCGAAATCAGACATCTATATAGTATAGATCCCATTAAAAAGTAAGGTCCAAAAAGTAGTCTTAGTTAGAAAAACTTTTTTGTTTTCAATGGAAGCTGCAAGGGTATACAAAACTTCGGCCGAGCCGAAGTTAACTTTCCCCTATTTTTTTTGTTTTCATTTGAAGAAAAGTGCTGCAGAGTCGCATCGAATGCTTGTCGAGGCATATGGTGATCATGCTCTATCAGAAGCAACATGCAAAAGATGGTTTCAACGGATCAGAAATAATGATTTTGATGTGAGAAATGAAGAACGTGGAAGACCACCAAAAAAGTTTGAAGACGCCGAATTGCAAACGATATTGGATGGAGATGACACTTTGAGTCAAAAGAAAATGGCAGAAATGTTAAATGTTGCACAACAAACAATTTCTGACCGTTTAAAAGCTATGGGAGAGATCCAAAAGTGTGGAAAATGGGTGCCACATGAATTGAATGAAAGACAGATGGAAAACCGAAAAAACACTTGTGAAATTTTGCTTCAAAGACGCGAAAGAAAATCGGTTTTGCATCGGATTATTACTGGCGATGAAAATTGGATTTATTTTAAGAATCCTAAACGGAAAAAATCATGGGTTAATCTGGGACAACCATCAACATCGACTGCAAAACTTGATCGATTCGGCAAGAAGACAATGCTGTGTGTTTGGTGGGACCAGAAAGGTGTGGTGTACCACGAGCTCCTAAACCGACAACAAATGATCAATTTGAACCATGCATTGATCGAGAAACGACCAGAATGGGCCAGAAGACACGGCAAGGTAATTTTGCTCCATGACAATGCACCTGCACACAAAGCAAAACCGGTTCAGAATACAATCAAAACACTTGGCTGGGAGCTGCTACCCCACCCGCCGTATTCACCAGACTTGGCTCCTTCCGACTACCATTTGTTTTCATCTATGGGACACGCATTCGCTGAGCAGCACTTTCATTCCTACGAGGAGGTCGAAAATTGGGTGTCTGGTTGGTTTGCTTTAAAAGACGAACAATTTTATTGGCGTGGTATCCACAAATTGCCAGAAAGATGGTCAAAATGTGTAGAAAACAATGACCAATACTTTGAATAAAATGTTTTTTACTTTCCCATTAATAATTAGTGTTTTATTTTCACAAAATTTCATACTGGTATACCTAGTATATACTTTATGTGGTCGGAGATCCTTCCTTCAATGCGTTACTAACATCCGCACAATTTTATAATACCCTCTGCAAGGGTATAAAAAGCTTTTGTGACCCGACTAGTGTGAATATGGGCATTGTTTTGCATGAAGATATAGGGAGCTTCCCGGTTTTCATTTAAATAGGGGAGCAAACTATTTTCTAGGATTCGAATGTAGTCTGCACTATTCATTCTGGAGCTCGTAAATTGCAAATCCAACTTTCCAAACTTATTGAATGCTTCCCATACCATTGCTGACCCGCCACCAAAATTTCTTTTCGAAAAGTAAAGGGGCTCCTTTCTTAAATCACGCCAGCATAACGAAATCCATCTGGACCATCTAGATAAACCTTTTTTTCATCCGAAAAAATTACCTAAACAAAATAAAATTGATTGGAAATATGAAAACTAACAATGCGACATTAATTACCGAGGCCCAGTTTGTTGACAAGTTTTCTAGTGCAAATTCGATCCGAGCTGCTTTGTGGCGAGCTGTCAAATTAGGAAATTACAAGTGGAGTTGTTTTTAACAACCTTAGTTTTCGTTATGTGTCTTATAAATAATTCTGATACAGCTGCAAGCTAGCAAAATTCTTTGACTTGAACGCAAAATTAACGGCACTTTTCCAAGCAATGATAAAAATCGCAACCAACGGTAAATTTTCATTGCTTATGTGTTTTTTTTTCGTTCGTCATATTTGCTTCTGTTATATTCCAGTTCAGAAAGATTTTGCGAGGGAGGAAACGCAAGTTATAAAAGTGTGTTATAATTATACCCTTGCAGAGGGTATTATAAAATTGTGCGGATGTTCGTAACGCATGGAAGTAAGCATCTTCGACCACATAATGTATATATATTCTTGATCAGCATGACGAGCTGAGTTCATTTAGCCTTGTCCGTCTGTCCGTCCGTCCGTCTATCCGTCTGTCTGTTTCTATGCTATCTCCTCCGTCAGTTTTAAAGCTATCCTCACCAAACTTTGCACGAAGTCTTTTGGTACAAATACGCTGCACATTTGTCGGAACCGGCCGGATCGGATGACTATATCATATAGCTGCCATAGGAACGATCGGTCGAAAAACTAGTTCTAGTGAGAAAAACTTTTTTGTTTTTACTGGAAACGCCTCAAAAGTACGTATTTCTTAGTTTACTATCCTTTCCTTTTTTGTTTTTAATGAAAACGTACTTTTTATTGGAATATTCTTATTTTATATACTTTAACACATTTTTAAACAGTTTTATAAAAATCGGATGATTATAGCATATTGCTGCATTATGAATGATCGGTCGAAAAAGAAGTTCTAGTGAGAAAAACCTTTTTTGGGTTAAATGGGATCGTCTCCAAATTTCGTAATTAACAGTGTACTATGCTTTTCCATGATTTCACCAAGTTTGGTCGAAGTCAGACATCTGTATAGTATAGGTTCCAATAGAAAAGTAAGGTCCAAAAGAAGTTCTTAGTTTGAAAAACTTTTTTGTTTTCAATGGAAGCTGCAAGGGTATACAAAACTTCGGCCGAGCCGAAGTTAACTTTCTCCTATTTTTTATACTCATAAATTTTATACATGAGGCCGGTCGCTTGAAACGATGCATCTTCGTTAGTTTTGCTCTGATTTGCTTAAAATTTTGACCCAACAACATGTCGAGAGTATGTTGTGCGTTCGAAACAAAAAATAAACTAAAATCAGCCCCTTTACATCTTAACACTCTTCACCGAACCTTTTTGCCTCCTGGTTTTCGGTTCGGTTCAGCAATTTAGAAAACAAGCCGGTTCTGTTTGCGGTTTGGTTTATCAGCTACAATAAGCGGTTCGGCTTCGGTTAAGTTCGGTTGGGCTCAGAATCGTCTTGGATCCCTGTTTCGTACCCCTTCTTGCTTAGCATGCACAGAGGAGTAAGGAGGAAGCCCGAGTCTAACTAGGAATGACGCACATTCACATCATTGGCCTAATCATCGATGGCGATTGGGTAGATTGTCTCTGTAGCAACAGCAGCAAGATGAACATGTCATGCCTATGCCATGCCTCTCATCCGCCCCCTTAGGCTGATAAGCCAAGTGTGGGGCTTTAAAAATAAATCAAAAACCCATCCCAGCAAACTGATAAGACAAACTCACACCAATCTCATTTATACTATAGTAAGTGACGCGTATGTCCAAATAAGTAACCCCCCTGCCGCATATCCATTAATGAAATGTGAGTAGAAAACCACAGTCTTATCGCCATTATGTGAGAAGTGTTTAATTAGAATCGTTCTTGACATTGATAAAGAAAGTGAGCAACAACAACATAAAATATGACCAATACTATATGTATATGACCTTGGTAAGTATAAAGCAGATAACCGAACAAACGAGGCTCAGCAACAGCAGCACAACAGTTTGGCTCGAAATTTTCGAATTTGCTTCAAATATGAATGTATTTCACGATTCTGGGATTTGTTCGCCCCAGACTGGGAAGGGGGAGCATTTGGCATTTCTAACCTGTTTATTTTTTCGTTTGCTGGGGATTCTATACATTTAGTCAGGTAGCAACCGAAAGGAAACCAAAACTGGATTGTTTAGAGTAAAAAGATGAAATTCCATGCAAAATTGTTTGATTCACATGACGTTCTTTCGCTGTGTTTGCGTTCCGCTTGCGGGAAGTGATTTATACCACTATTTTCCCCTTATGTCAGGCATATCAAATTCATTTGATTGTTTAAGGAGCAACACGCGCGCGATTTTATGAGTAATGTAAGTACTGCACGAGTACAAATGAACTTGCATTACAAACACGGTTGTTATACCCTGTGCCAAAGTTTCAAGGGATATAATATGTTTGTGCAAAATGTGTTATATATATTCCGAGTATGCATCATCAGCGTATCTGACAGATCTCAGAGATGGTAAGAGCTGGAGGTACCAAATTACCAATTTTTCAATGTAGACTTTTTTGGATCAAGTTAGTTTTACCTTATTTAGAAGTGTCGCACAATTTTGTAGATAAATTATGATTTATAAAATTAAGATTATAAAGTTACATGGTAGGGGTTTGAAGCATATAATTTTGATTAGGATCAAATTGCATATTATTAAGCAAATATTTTTTATATCTGATATATGTATTCATAGCCAAGGGTATACTACAGTCGAGATTGATCAATTGATCTTACTTGTTTTTTTAAATGGAAGTGCTTATCTTACTTATATTACTTATAGTATTATGAGTTTGCTGGAGGTTGTATGAATGATACGCTGATTAATAAACTAAATTAGTCCAAGAAACACAGGTTTCCATGATTAATTCTACCTATTTGTGTTTACCAAAAGTTTAAAAGGGAGCAAATAAAGTTGACTTGGTAACAAAAACTTAGAGACAAAAAATGTAATTTTTAATCTCTCAAAGCTTAGTGAAATAAAAAATATCAGCCTGAAGTGTATGTACGTACTTCGCAAATTAAAGGGTGTTCTATTATTAAGCATTGAGTATTCAATAAAGTAATCTCTAGAGTCCGTATGACTTAGGCTTAAGTGTCCCTCGAGCCGAACCATTAACTTAACTATCTAATGCAGAGGGACCCACAGCCTATGCACCGACTGAACAATGGATTTTGATTTGAATTTGGTTTCATTTCAGTAATTATATAAATAAGTAATTAAATAACAAGAAGTTTAGTTACTAACAATGGTTTTACTAACATCGAACTTATGTATAAACAGTTC
This sequence comes from Lordiphosa collinella, assembly GCA_018904265.1. Taxonomy (NCBI): domain Eukaryota; kingdom Metazoa; phylum Arthropoda; class Insecta; order Diptera; family Drosophilidae; genus Lordiphosa; species Lordiphosa collinella. The sequence continues at coordinate 409,645 of JAEIFV010000165.1, read as the reverse complement.
AGTTACATATGATAATGTCTTAGAATTTAAGTTTAATTAATGATTTTGATGTGATCTAAAAGCTTAAATTATTGTTGTTGTTGTATTAGTTTTTTCCTAAATGTCTGTGCGTTCCTAATTGTCTTAAGATTGTGTGGCAGATGACTCCAAAGTCGAATAGCCTGGAGTAAGAATTGCCGATAAGATGTGGAGACTTTATTTTTTGAACTAATTATGTTGTTGGTTTTCAGTGATAGTGCAAACCTTAACTTGGTACAGAAATAGAAGGGATGTTTTGAATTATTTATTTTGTTCAAAAATATTAAGATCCGTAAACTTATCCTGGACTCAAGGTTAATGTTTTATATTTGTTGAGCAAACGTAGATATGTGATCGGTCCGCTTCTATATCATTAAATGCAACATTTACAGGCATGTTCCCAATTCCACTTCCACTGCAACTTTTCGGAAATGGAATTTATTATGTTTCTCGCAACACAAAACCGAAAGCGTTTTTCGTTTTACGCCCTCTTACAGCTGCCAAATATAAATTAAGCAAATTTCTCTTAATTCTGTGATCAATGTAGATCTTATATCTGTAATTTGAATTGCATTTAAGTCTATAAATGAATTACAAATCATTTTTTGGGAAGTGTCTCATGAAATTGGCATCGCCTGCCAAACCGAAAAGTAAAACGTAAGAGTCTGTGTCTCTCAATTCCGCATGTTCCATTTTCCATCGTTTCGCTTGATTCTCTCGTGCCAAGTAAAACGTAAGCAATTTCATTCGGAATTGAGAACAGGAAAACCAAACCGAAATGGAGTTGCGTTCGGTTTACTTTTCAAAACGTAGCGGAATTGAGAACATGCCTGATAGTTTTCCGATTTTCATTAAACTTAGTGGAACTTGAAGACAAAAAAAGTTTTTTCGCTAAAACTAGTTTTTCGACAGATCGTTCTAATTTTTTTTTTTTAATATGGACGTTGACGTACAATGCACAGTACGTTCAAGTCCAAACCGACCGAGATCGCAGCCGCCAACGTGCGACACGAAACTGGTTCGAAAAGTACAAAATAATGTTAACACGGGCCAAATATTTAAAGCAGGAAAAGAAAGTTACGAATTGATTAAGCGGTAGAGTTTTGTGTAATCAGCACAGAGGACACGAAACGGATCATGCAAGGCATTGTTAGTAGTAAAATGTTTCAGAGATAAGGGGACAAAATTACGGGACAGTCTACAAGGAACATTGAGATTAATTTGGCTAACCATAAATAAGGAAGGAAGATTAATTAAAAGTAGTCTACTAAAGTAAGATGGTAAACGGACCTCAGGATTCCAGTTCAAGCCACGAAGAGCAAACAATAAGAATTGCTTTTGCACAGATTTTATTCTATCTTGATGGGTCGAATATTGCGGAGACCACACACATGATCCATACTCAAGTGTAGGACGGACAAGAGAAGTGTACAGAATCTTGGTAGTGTAGGGATCGTCAAATTCTTTTGACCACCGCTTTATAAAACCAAGAACACTTCTGGCCTTATTAACAGTAGCAGTTACATGAGAGTTAAACTTAAGTTGATGGTCAAGAATTACCCCAAGATCATTTACTTAATTTAGCTACTGCAATGCCACTTTATCAAGCATGTAAGTGACTAATTGTGATGAGCTTCTGTAAAATGTCATAACCTTACTCTTCAAACTGTTAAGGTTAAGTAGATTATCATGACACCAAGTGTGAACAGCATCCAAGTCTGCTTGCAAATAATAGCAGGAAACCAAATCATTAAATGACAAACAAATTTTCACATCATCGGCGCACAGTGGTCCAGATTGGCCCCGCCTAGGACAAAACCCTAATTTCAATTTTGTTGAAAAGTTCAACTTTTTTTTTGGCTAAATCGACAGTTTAAGCACACAAATTAAGATAGTCAAAAAATGGCTAAGATATATTGACGGACAAAAATGTTAGCCGCGTAAACTTGTTTAATTTTTTACAAACTGAAAAATGTAACTGTTTTTTATTATTAGTGTACTTTGACCTATCATATCTTTTTCTTTTCAGAAATATTTAAATTTTGTTGGGCGTCCGTTTGATTGAGGCTAGTTCTCAAAGATGTTGTTCGCTTAGGAACATGAACCGAAACGGATTAATTTTTGTGAAAAAGTCAAAGTTTTACACCTGTTTTGCGACTTTCGGAGGCTACCAAAAGTTGTCTTCAAATGTTGATTGATTGCTTCATTTTACAGTCTAAAGTGTCCGCTTTTTAGCAGACACTGAATGACACCCAACTCGAGAAAGAGTGATTTTGTGAAATAAGTCAAGGTTTTACTGAGCACGCGTGTCTACGGCGTTCGCATGTATGTTGACGAGCCATCAACAAGTACTAATTCTGTAATAGATGTTTGGAAAAAAAAATACTCCTTCGTCCACAAAATATTATAGACCAGTTAAATTCTTGTTCGAAAAGAAGACTGCAGAGGTGGTTAAGAGAGAAGTCAATGCTTTAAAATTGCAAATTGAAAAACTTCGCCCTCACCTAATACAATTTAATAGACAGAGCATTGAAATTTCTTAGTATCTTTAATTGACAATGATAGACGGAAAAGTCGCATAAGTACTGACTGACACAAAGGAAACGTCTTCCTGCTTAATTTGCCAACAGACATTAAGCAAACTAAGCCAAAAACCGTTGGCAACTACTGACAACTGCAAAGCTTACGAATTGGGAATAGCTCCTCTTCTTTCTAAATAGGATAAGACTTATGGAACACATACTCAAAATCATTTATGACCTAGGCTTTGGAGATTCTGGCACAATCCGCAATGAAGAGAAAAAAAATAGGGTTAAGTTTTGTATACCCTTGCAGCTTCCATTGAAAACAAAAAAGTTTTTCTAAGAATACTTTTTGGACCTTACTTTTCTATGGGATCTATACTATATAGATGTCTGATTTCGACCAAACTTTGTAGAATTGTGTAAAAGTATATAAAATAAGTGTATGCCAATAAAAAGGACGTTTTCATTAAAAACAAAAAAAAATTTTCTCACTAGAACTAGTTTTTCGACCGATCGTTCCTATGGGAGCTATATGCTATAGTCATACGATTTCGACCAAACTTTGAAGAATTGTGTAAAAGTATATAAAATAAGTGTATGCCAATGATAAGGACGTTTTCATTCAAAACAAAAAAGTTTTTCTCACTAGAACTAGTTTTTCGACCGATCGTTTCTATGGCAGCTATATGCTGTAGTCATCCGATTTCGACTAAACTTTGTAGAATTGTGTAGAAGTATATAAAATAAGTGTATGCCAATGATAATGATGTTTTCATTCAAAACAAAAAAGTTTTTCTCACTAGAACTAGTTTTTCGACCGATCGTTTCTATGGGAGCTATATGCTGTAGTCATCCGATTTCGACTAAACTTTGTAGAATTGTGTAGAAGTATATAAAATAAGTGTATGCCAATGATAAGGACGTTTTCATTCAAAACAAAAAAGTTTTTCTCACTAGAACTAGTTTTTCGACCGATCGTTCGTATGGCAGCTATATGCTATAGTCATCCGATTTCGACCAAACTTAGTGAAATTATGGGAAGGGATAGTAAACTAAGAAATACGTACTTTGGAGGCGTTTCCATTAAAAACAAAAAAGTTTTTCTCTTTAAGACTAGTTTTTCAACCGATCGTTCCTATGGCAGCTATATGCTATAGTCATCCGATCCGGCCGGTTCCGACAAATGTGCAGCCTATATGTACCAAAAGACTTCGTGCAAAGTTTGGTGAGGATAGCTTTAAAACTGACGGAGGAGATAGCATAGAAACAGACGGACAGACGGACAGAAGGACAGACGGACAGACGGACAAAGCTAAATCAACTCAGCTCGTCATGCTGATCAAGAATATATATACTTTATGTGGTCGGAGATGCTTCCTTCTATGCGTTACAAACATCCGGACAATTTTATAATACCCTCTGCAAGGGTATAAAAAGAATCTAAAAGTAAAAGCATGTCCAAGACTCTTATAAAGAAATTGGGCTAATAATAGATCAGCCGAAAATAGGTGAGGGCAATACCAATTATGGTAACACCGCTCGTCGATTTTTTCTAATCCACAGTTGGCCAGTGAGATTACAGGAATTAATTTAGAGCTCATTAAAAGATTTTAAAATTATATTACAAGTTATTTCTTGCTCTAAGACTATTGATGGAAAGAAATATGAAGAATACGCCTTGCGAATTGCTGAACTATACAATGAGAAATATCCTATGAGAAACATGTCTCCAACAGTTAACAAGATTTTGTATCATGGCAAGGATATTATTGAATTTAATATATTGCCACTAGGAGAGCTGTCTGAAGAAGCACAGGAAAAAAGAAACAAAGATTATAGATATTATATAGAACATAACACCATAATAATTTCGAGAAGTGCCACGACTGAAGATCTTTTACATATGCTTTGTATATGGGCACTTTCCACAGCACGCACGCGACAGTCGTACGAACTTTTTAACCTTCATCATAAAGAAAAACAAACAAAAATTTTAAAATACATTTGTCCATATTGGTTTTTGAATAGCGTTTTAGTAGTACTATTTTTGATATATAAGCTGCGAGTTGTAGAAAGAGAAGGTCCCAAGTTACTGGCAAACAAAAAGGAATACGTTATGTGACAGAATATGGAAGAGCGTTTTTTTGACTTTCATATAAATGCAAAAATCTGCGAAACCCGTTCGAGTTTCTTAACACAACTAATTTTAGTACGATCTGCAATCGTGTGACTATATATTTAGAGCTGATTCGTTGAAAAATAAATGTTGGTATTTTTTATATTTGTCTCATTATGATACGTTACGTGACATATTTCCCTGTGACAAATTTTTCCCTTTGATTTCTTTTGTGGTTTCTTTGATAATGCAAAGGAAAAACTTACTGTTAATTGCACTCACATAGTTTGTTATGGTTTCTTATGCAATCTTTGTTTACACTTTGTACCCTTAAAATAACTTTAAAGAGCAAAATTTACTGAAATCTCTAGGTACTTTTTTAGGAAAAAAAACTGCAAAAGAATGATAAAAATAAGAAAAATGATGATTGCTCGACTTTGCATTTGAAAATCTCGAAATGGAATATGAGTAAATTTAAGATTGGCTTAAACTAGTTTAATTTAATTGTTTCCCGATAAAAATTTGATCGAAAAAAGTGTTTTTAAGTACTTTTAATTTTTTGGTCTCGGTGGACCTTTCTGTGAAAATGCCCATATGTGGAAATAAGATTCAATTGACATAGATAAGGAAGCAGAGAATCTATTGGTTGAGGAAATGCCTGACTTGTGTCTTTCAGATATTTTAGAAGCTTATTAATTATATGAAATATAGATTAAAAAATGAAAATAAGCGAATTTTTCTATAAAATATAAGAAAAAGTACTGATTTGGTATGGGAGCTATACCTAAATTATGTCCGATTGACTTGAAACTTATAATAAGTATGGAAAAAACTAAAAATAAATTCAAACCTAATAAACGCAAATAAATAAAATGATTTTTAAAAATATTTACCGTAAAAGCGAATTTTTCTATGAAAAGATATTGAATTTGCATGGGAGCTATACCTAAATGATGTTCGATTAGCTTGAAACTTGGCAAAATTGTGAAACCAACTAAACAAATAAGTTTGACAAAAATGTGGCACTTGTTATTTTTTTTTGGTTTTAAGGTAAAAAAAAAGGTAACACAAGGTTTTAGGTAAAAAAAGGTAACAAGGGTGGAAAATTTTAATTGTAAAAAAAAATGCCTTTAACCTTGTCCGATTAAGTAGTAGTTTTAAAAAAACCAGCTGAGTAGCGTATTATGTATACTTTGACCAAAAATCAGCACTTCAGCTTTAAATTTGCTTGGAAGAGCTTGGGCAAAAGAAACTTATTTTACGAAATGTTGACTTGGCGCTCTATAGCTCCGGTACTGCTCACTCAATCTTGAACAATTCCTAATCAAACAAAAAAAAAATGAGTTCAAAGTTACATAATTTTGTCCAACCCCCAAAAAAAAAAATACCGATGGACCGCGAATTTACAAGAACTTCTTCGTCTTCAGATCGCGGGGGGACTCCCGCGGTTCAATGGTAAAAATTGTTTGAAAGTTGAATTTTTTGCATAAAAAACAGATTGTTTTTTGCCTTCTGTCATTTATAAATTGAAAAAATTGTTTCTGGTAAGCGAAATATTCGTTGTAAACTCTGACCACCAATCACATCGACGAAAAATGAGTTGCCCAAATTGCGTAAATACGCTAATGAAGTTTTTCACTAAGTCGGATGTGGAGATAATGCAATTTGTGGAAGATCACGGCTGCATTTTAACGTCAAAAACGTGTCCAAAATGCGGTTCAAAGTGCACGGCAGCGAATGGACGTTTCCGGTGTAGGAAAATAATGACCGTCCAGAAAGGAGCTCATAAGAAGAAGCAAAAAATGAAGTGCGAGTTTTTTGAAAGTGTCCGCAAAAACACATTCTTTGCTGAGTCCTCGCTCAGTATTCCGCAAATAGCAAATTTTGTTGTTTGGGACACTGTAAGAGTAACTGGTGAGATCAATTTCTTGGAAAACGAATTTGGGTGGTCCAGGCCCACTATTATTGACTGGAAAAATTTTATTCGGGGGGTTTACATAGACTGGTCCATAAGAAACTGCTGTCCTGTGCTTCAATTGGAGGACCTGGAACAACCGTCGAAATTGACGAAGCCAAAAAACTTTGTTGATCCCACAACTAAAGCGCACACGCAGAATATCGAAAGGCTTTGGAGAGACATGCGGTCACAGCTTCCAAAATTTGGAAGGAAAAAAGGGCATTACATAGGATACCTGGCGAAGTTTCAGTTTTTCAAAAAGTTCCCGGATCACTCCCAGAGAATCCACCAACTATTTTTGGAAATCGGGAAGCTTTACAACCCAAATAATTGCAACATAATTAATAATGTGGAATTTTCCGAGGTAAGTCATTTTAATAGTCATGAATGCGCCGCAGGCAAAATTTTTTTTAAAAAGAAGCACAGGCAATAATTAAAAAAAAATCGCGCGATTTTTTTTTTTAATTATTGCCTGTGATTCTTTTTAAAAAAAGTTTGCCTGCGGCGCATTCATGCCTTTCGCTGTGTACAACTATAAAATTACCACTGCCTAATTTAACAAACTGCACAGGAAGAGGGAGAGGAAGAAGCGGTCGAAGGATTGGAACAGGAGGAAGGGGTGGATGGATTGGAACAGGAAGCGGCGAATGGATTGGATGAGGAGGAAGCGGCGGAAGGATCGTAAGGAGGTATAGCCTCTGTGGTGAGTATCTTAAAACTGTATTTGGTAGTCAATGGCATTAACATTTATTTTCCAGCGACCATCTCACATTGTTGAGCGCATGTGGACTAGGCCTTCTGGGGAAACCACATAAAAAAAAAAAACGCGCCTTGAACTATACCTCAAATTGGTGGTGTGGAAAATAGTTTACAGCAGTTTCATTCAATGTATAGCGCCATTTTCATACTAGGAAACGAAGAAAAAGTCGGTAAATAGCACACCTATACAAATAAATATAAATTATTTTTGAGAAATAATGACAGTTAAGGCAAAAAACAATCTGTTTTTTATGCAAAAAAATGCAACTTTCAAACAATTTTTACCATTGAACCGCGGGAGTCCCCCGCGATCTGAAGACGTCATAGTTCTTGTAAATTCGCGGTCCATCGAATTTTTTTTTTCTTTTTTTTGGGGGGGGGGTGCCCCCCCCCAACAACCCCCCCCCCCCTTAAAAAAAAAAACACCCCGGTGTTTTATTTCCTTTCCCCCCAATTAACCCCATTTTCCAACCAAGAAACGAAGAAAAAGTCGGTAAATAGCACATCTATACAAATAAATATAAATTATTTTTGAGAAATAATGACAGTAAAAAAATATATAAAAAAAAAAAATAAGAACGGGGGGACGGGGAAGGAATATTAGGGTTGGTTAAAAAAGAAGAGTGAGCCAAGACTGAAGGAAGATCATTGATAAAGATAGTAAAAAGAATGACTTTCTTGGGGAACTCCAGAAGTAACCTGAATGCACTTAGAATATAAAATACGAGAAAAAACTTTTTGGGTTCTACTACTTAGGTAATCAGAAATCCAACTGCGGAGGTTAGTTGGAAAGCCGATTAAACTCAGTTTGTAAAGCAGCAAAGAGTGATTAACAAAATCAAAAGCCTTACTAAAATCCGTATAAATGACGTCAGTCTGCATCTTTCTAATGAACCCTTTGATCACAGAGGATGTGAATTCAAAAAGGTTAGTGGTAGTAGATCTACGATTCACAAATCCATGTTGGAAGGGTGAGATAATGGAACTACATAAATGTTGCAGTTGAGATGTTATAATTCTCTCAAAAGCCTTAGGAATTGCAGACAACTTGGAAATACCCCTATAATTTCCAACATCGGACTTATTACCTTTTTTATGGAATGGAATAATAAAAGATTCCTTCCATAACAAAGGGAAAGCGGATGACTCCAAATACAATTCAAACAATTTATAAATAGGCTTACAAAGTGCGTCCACACACTCCATCAGGGTGCATTCACGGGTTTCACAGAGTTAAGGTCGCAAAGGAGCGAGCTTTCAGTGATAACGGGGCTAAAAATGCGTATCAGGTGGTTGATTGGTAGGGTGTTTGGACAGTTTGCTTGACGTGTGCTTTAGCTTTACACGAGGAGGGCGGGGGGGGGGACTTACGTTTGAGTACAAAAGAATAAAATTGCTTAGAATTTTGCGAAAATTGAAGTCTGCAACGGTCAAGATAACACGGTGTGACAGTCAAAAAACTTCTGGGATGCGACATGGTGTAGGTTGTAAAGTTAAATATAACATTGTGGCATACCACAAATTTTTCGTGCACATCAAAATGTTGAATAACGGTTAAAAAACCGACTTTTCGAGGTAGCGACTTTACCGTACTTTAAATGATAATTAATAGGTCAAATTTGTATTAAAAACTATTCAATTTTGGCTTGCAGTTTCAAAAACCATTTAATTTTGCGTCTTCGGCCATTTAGTTTATTAAAATCGGATAATATTTGGTTGAGCTATTTAACTTTTGAGGAAAAAAGCCATAAAAAACCTTATAAAAACCAAGTAGGAAAGTCGGCCAAGCCCGACTGTAATACCCACGGTGGGTGTTAACTGACCCTTTACCAAAATGGTGGAGCGATAAAGAATCGATTGCTAAATTTCAGAAATGGGAGCTTCTAGCTATAAAAGGCCAAAAGTACGTCAACGGCAGTTAAAATTGAAATTAAACTTGATCTGCCAGTAAGTATAAAAAGCATATGTCCCATACATGTGAAACCATCTCAGAGATTCACAAAGATCATCTCTGAGATCTATTTATTCATATGCACAGACGAACTGACAGACGGACGTACAGACAGGCAGACGGACAGACGGATATGAATTATTCTAAAAAAAGTTATTCAAGAATTTACTCTGAAAAACTCAACAATTTTACTGTCGACAGTGCTATAATGGCGCGACTCATCAACATATTGCGGAAATTTCGTTATCCGAAAGACTTTAATAACTTTGCTAATTATTGACCGATTTAAGAAAATACGCACACGTTTTAATCGTGAAGATGCGTTCTTGTTAAGTAGCAAAACAAATTTAAGGGGTTTCTAACCAAATAGTGTTCAAAAACGACACCAAAGTTAAAAAATTGCAAAAAAAGACCAAACAAAATTGTTTTACCTAAATTCCTTTGAAAAAAAATTTTATTATTCCACTCCATAAAAAGGTAATAAGTCCGATTTGAAAATTATAGGGGTATTTCAAGGCAGGAAGTCTCAACATTTATGTGTTCCATTATCTCACCCTTCCAACATGGATTTGTGAAGCCTAGATCTACTACCACTAACTTTATAGAATTCTCATCTTCAGTGATCAAAGGGTTCTTTGGTAAGATGCAGACTGATAAACAATGAAACATGTTAAGTCATATATGATATGTTTAAAGACCAAAATTTCTTCTTTCCAAAATAAGAAAATGAAAATCATTGGATATATGACGAAGTTATGGGAGTATAAGTGAGTGCTTGTGCGAAAAAACGGGTTTTTTTTACCGTTATTCAAAATTTCGATGTACACAAAAAATTCTAGTATGCCACAAAAATCTACTCAACATACGCTATGTCCCATCCCAGAAGTCTTGTTTTAATTTTTTTTGTCACACCTTGTAATCTTTATAGCATTGAGCATTAAGCACATTAAAGCTAGAAGGGGCAAGCACATAACGGGAGAAGTCCGATGATTTAGCGGATTTCTTATACTTTTTAAAATATCTCGACTTCCTGTTCTTCAAGTTGGTAAGTTCCCTTGAGAACCAAGGCTGACTATCAGGACAGCAAGGGCGCTCAAATGGAACACAAACATCAAAAAGAGAGTTCAAGGTATCGTAGAAAAGTTTTATGGCAACGTCAATATCTGTACACGTGTAAAACTGAGACCAATCAGTGTGAAATATATGAGGTCGTTAAATTTAAAAAAATCAGCTTTTTGGAAACAACGGGTTTTAGCCTTCAAATCTCTAAAAGCAGAACTCACGCGAGAAGGCAAATCAATGGTAAAGTCCAATGTAGGATGAAAAGTGTCCTCCGGAAGAACCAATGGGTCAATCCTAGATGGAACATTGCTGGGGGGAACCAACAGGAAAATCAAGTCAAGCGATCTGTTTATCGAGTTGCGAATTGGGGTAACCTGTGTCATTGACAAATCATGAAGTCCATCAATAAGGTCATGGGATATCGAAGGTAAAAGAGCATTTGATTTTTCATTTGAGGATTAATTAATCTCCGGCAGGTTAAAGACACCAAGTACAATCAAATCGTCGCTGTTTGATTGCAACAAAGAGACCGATTGGATAGCAGAAAGGTTCGAGGTGTAAATTGTGATATCGGATTGTGAAGGAATCATGAGAGCTACATGCGAGCTATATGTGAGAAACTGAATCAATTCCGTTTCCGAAAAGTTGCAGTGGAAGCGGAATTGAGAACATGCCTGTATTTGATGTAACTAAAATACAGAAGATAGGTCTGAAAAATAGTCTCAGTGAGAAAAACTTTTTTGCCGTCTTTAAATTTGACTTTTGATTGTTTCATATGGGCGTTTCCACTGAATGGTCAACCGACACCGAAAAAATTTGTTAACAAACAATTGATTATTTTAGCATTATGTTAACAAGTAAAATATATAATTAAAAAACATAATGTATTTACAGCTTTTCTTAGTTCTTACCATGAGGATGTTGGCAAAAACACTGAAGATATGCTTTAATAGCAGTTAGAAATTTTCAAAATGTCGCGTGCTAAATGTCCCGTTCGCCATATTACTAAAGCTTATAACACAAAAAACTAATGTAACTACTAATGTAGCTACATTATTTCCCTTTAATTAAAATTTAACTGCTTTAAGATATTTATTCGATTTTCGCAGATAGATGAATTTTTCTAGAAGCTGTCGAAAACGACTTTAATTTTTGTCGCGTGATAAAATCAATAATTGTTTTGAAATATCTTTCAAGCAGCAAATCGACTAAACCTACCTTTTTTTTTACCAAAATGCTACAATAAATAGGAACAAGACAAACATTTTTTTAGTTTTCTATATTTTTTATACTCTGTACCAAAGGTACACAGAGTATATTAAGTTTGTGCAAAAGTATGTAACAGGCAGAAGGAAGCAGCTCCGACTCTATAAAGTATATATATTCTTGATCAGCATCAACAGCCGAGTCGATCTAGCCATAACCGTCTTCCCGTCCGTCTGTCCTTATGAACAGACAGATCTCAGAGATGGTAAGAGATTGAGGTTTGACATGTATGGGACATATGATTCTTATATTCGCAGGCAGATCAAGTTTATTTTCAATTTTTGCCACGCCATACGCCAATTTTTGTCAGTCATATCTCCCACAGTTTTATAGAAAGAAGGTTCGTTCCTTCTGGACATATTTAAGGTCGGATGAACGAAAGTCGAGTTATAAGGAAAACAAATAATTATGGGCAGCACCGGTCGCCACGTTGATGAGCAGCACTTTACCGGTACTGAGTATTTTATAGTCCGGCTTGATCGACTATCTACTTGTTTAACTTTAAAGACGTACAAACCGAGGAAATGCCCATATGCCTTCTCCTAGCTCTACAAAGTTTTGACAAAATCGCTTTCAAACAGATTTTGCAAATTTTGTCGAAATCAGAATATGAAAACGATGACTTGCAAGTGTATTACGACTTCGGCACAGACAAGGTTAGCTTAGCCTTTTCGTTTCTTGTGTCTGTGAGTATAAAATGTTTTGTTTTATTTTGTTTGCTTTAAAAGTCCATATGTTTTACCAAGTGATTGTTTATATGTTAATGAATTGTTAAATGTAAATCCTAAATTCTCAGTCTTTTCCACATATTCTATACTAATACTATCAATTTCAAGCTTTTTCAATGTGCCTGTTTTGTAGCCTTTCTTATATATAACTATACACTTTGACTTCTTAGGATTAATCTTTAACTCATTCCCCTAAGCCCAATCGCTAACTATACTTAGTTGACTATTACAAATACTAGTTCATTCTGACATTTTGACTGACGGACGTCGGATGGAAGTCCAAATGGACTTCACATTGGAGGTCATTGATAAAAATACTAAACAATAATGTTCCTAGGACAGCTTCTTGTAGAACACAAGAATTTACATTCAGATAAGTTGACGATTCCACGCTTTGGGAAGGAAGGACAATATAGAGATGGCCGTTATTTCCTTTCGGAATTGGTAGGACTTAAGCTATCTTCCAGGCCTTTGGAAAACAAGAAGTTGTCATGGGTTTTGGAGAAGGGTTTTTAGAAATTTCGGATAAAGGTTATCTAGCCGCGTTGCAATTGACTTTATTTTGAGAATTGATTCCAAGACATCACACTGACTGGCCTGAAACTAAAACATGAAACTAGACATAATTGTTGAGCTCTTTGTTATACTTACCTTAAATGCTAGGAATGCAAACCGAATTGGCTTCCTTTCAGAAATACTAAACCGAACCAAAAACCACAAAGAAAAACGGTTCGGTTTAGTTCTCAGATGAGTTTTAAAACGTGAATCGCTTTCCTTTAGCCAATGATGGTTATTAATTTCGTTTTCCTAAGATAGTTTTAATGCGACCCTCGACAAAAGGGACCACTGATAGACCGAATTGATCCATAGAAGAGATATAGACATGTACATACAACATGTACATCTGTAAGTCCCTTAATACACCTGTCATCATTCCTTTCTTGAAAGTTGATAATTGATTTGTCGTACTCTACTGAACAATATTCTCAATTTACTATAGTACATTCTTCTTCACCTTAATTTAATCATGGCGAGGAGAGTTTTTTCTCATACAATTAATACGGTGTGTAAGATGCAAAGTACACACTCTTTTCTAGCCGACATTCTCCGTTTTGGAAGTGCATTCCTAGAACTTATAGACGTATCCTAGAAATCCGACTGAATTCATTTTTGACATTCTAATAAGGATCTTATGGATGTTCAAATGGTTTTAATTCAATTTTCAAAGTTTGCGAAAAGACACATTACGACAGAAATCATAATATTTAACAATATGGCTTTAAGGACCACTAAACCGAAACGAAACCGCGGTTCAGTCACCTCCAAAAACCATGAAATGAACCGAACCGGCGGTTCATAAACTGTGTGAACCACTGAACCGATCCAGTACTTATTTTCAAGTGGTTTGTTAAATACAACCAACCACATCCTAAGGGCTGCCATTTTACTCCGTTTTTTCTACCCAAGCCAAAGTAGTTGACTGAAGGTGAAAGTTCTTGTTTCATCCGTCACTGGGCGAATGTGATATTATTGTATTATTTATTTATTCATAAGACGATATTACACGTAGGTTTGTTCTTACTTACCATATGTACATTTGTGTGTTTGCATGTGTACACAATATCATAAGTAATTCAAGTCTTGTTTTTGTTCCTGCTTGACTGGCTGACGCACTGCGTCACCTGCTACCAAGTCATGAGATAATTTCTCTCACCCAGCTCGCTTGCGGATTGGCCAGTTTTCAGGGCTCGTCTGTTTGCTTTGTTCTCGCAGTCGTGATAAAAGCATATGCGCTTCTGAGACGCAGGGGAGCATCTGGGGGCGACGGAGATCGAAGAGCGCGACACACGCGCGATATTGTGAAGAGCCAAAGAGTCGTTTGGCTGTGGGCAAAGAGCGCGAATAATTTTGCACAACTCAACAGGTACATACGTACAGGCATACATACATATGCATATATCAGATGGGTGTATATCGTCTGTCTGTCGCATTTAAATTGGACACTTGTGTGTCTTATGTGTGCGTACGTTCATACATATGTACATACATATGTGTGGCAAGTATGTATGACTCTACTGATTGACTTTGCCAACTAAGCAGATTTTTTGTCGAATTGTTTTTTAGGGCCACGCGTGTTGTATGTGTACATAAGTATGTACATACATACATAAATACTCGGTCAGGGTGTATGGGTGTGTTAAGCAAAAAACGGCAGTTCCATCAGATAAAAATCTTTGGGTTCGACTTTTTGATCACTTGTCCATACATAGAGAGCACACATATTAGGTCAGAAATATTAGAAATCAATTTATATACATATATATATGTATATTTATGTATATGTACATATGGTATAGGGTGGCTGATGAAAGCCGCTACCAAAAAAATTGAATTACTTTTTTTCCATTTGATGAATCTGCCTAATCTTTTTTTTATACCCTTGCAGAGGGTATTCTAAAATTGTGCGGATGTTTGTAACGCATTGAAGGAAACATCTCCAACCACATAAAGTATATATATTCTTGATCAGCACGACAAGCTGAGTTGATTTAGTCCTGTCCGTCTGACCGTCCCTCCGTCTGTCTGTTTCTATGCTACGGAGTATAGTCAGTTTAAAAGCTATCTTCACCAAACTTTGCACGAGGTCTTATGCTACAAATACGCTGCACATTTGTCGGAACCGGCCGGATCGGATGACTATAGCATATAGCTGCCATAGGAACGATCGGTCGAAAAACTAGTCTTAGTGAGAAAAACTTTTTTGTTTTCAATTGAAACGCCTCCAAACTTCATATTTCTTTGTTTACTATACTTTTCCATGATTCCACCAAATTTTGGTCGAAATCGGACATCTATATAGTATATCTGTCATAGAAAAGTAGAGTCAGAAAAATAGTCTTAGAAAAACTTTTTTGTTTTCAATGGAAATGTTCTCAAAATTGGCATCTATTTGTTTTAAATGCTCCCACACGATTCTGCAAAGTTTGGTCAAAATCGGATGACTACAGCATATAGCTGCAGTATGAATGATCGGTCGAAAAAGGCGTTCTAGTGAGAAAAACTTTTATGTTTTAATTGGGATCGCCTCCAAATTTCGTAATTAACAGTTTGTTATGCTTTTCCATGATTTCACTAAGTTTGGTCGAAATCGGACAGTATAGCTCCCATAGAAAAGTAAGGAAAAGTAGTCTTATTTAGAAAAAAAATTTCTTTTTTTTTTTGTAGTTAAAATTTGGGGGAAATGGATAACTGGGACAATTTGACAAGAATCGTTGGATTGTCCGCTAGATATCAAGCCCTCGGAGTCCGAGATTTGGTTCAAAGAGATTTCGTATAGGCAGATGGACCTAATCGAGCCTTGTTAACAATTTTGCCTAGATTATGCACGAGCTGCAACTATCCCCATGAGATATTAGTGGGTACATTTGTGCCAACGGTTGTTTTTGCCAAATCTTCGAAGCACAATTCAAAAAATCATTTTTTTGATCTTGTTCAGCTCCTCCTTCGATGCCCTCTTTATCTCGTCTTGCAGGTAATATTCCTTATTGACCGTTCTTAACTGTGGCAAGAACTCGTGATGCACCACGCCCCTGCAATCGAAGAAAACTGTCAGCAAAACTTTCACATTCGACCAAACTTGGCGCGTTTTTTCGGTCTTGGTTCGTGCGGCAGCTTCCATTGAGATGATTGAGCTTTGGTTTCCACGTCATAACCATAAACCCACGATTTGTCACCAGTTATGACCCTCTTTTTTTTTTAATTTTGGCGTACACTTATTGTATATACTTTGGACACATTGACAAGTTGGCACGAGCCAATCGATATGTTTAGGTCCTCAGCAACTTCTCTAACGGTGATTCGACGATTGGCCAATACCATTTTCTCCACTTCATTAATTTTTTCGTCTGTTGTTGAAGTGCTCGGGCGTCCTGCACGCTCTTCGTCGTTCACATCTTCTCGGCCTTCTGAGAACATTTTGTACCACCGATAAACGTTGCTTCGGTCCAAGGTAGCTTCGTACGTAATTGCCACAGTTTTCAACATATTTTTTTTCCCAAAATTTGATACAGGTTCTTTAAACTGTTGGTCCATTTTTTTGAATAGGTAAAAATCGAAGACGATCCAAAACAGACGTGCAAGCAAAGCAGCTGTCAACAATTAAGTGAACATTCAAAATGGCCGAGCTTGTCGGCATAAGTGAGAGACATAAAAGATGTTCGATTTCGACTAAATTTAGTGGAATCTTGGAAAAGCATAACAAACTAACACATACATTTTTGAAGGCAATTCTATTGAAAACAAAAAAGTTTTTCACACTAGAACGCCTTTTTCGACAGATCATTCATACTGCAGCTATATGCTATAGTCATCCGATTCTGACAAAACTTTGTAGAATTGTATAAAAGTATATAAAATAAATATATGCCAACGTAAGGGACGTTTCAATTGAAAACAAAAAATAGGGGAAAGTTAACTTCGGTTCGGCCGATGTGTTGTATATCCTTGTAGCCTCCATTGAAAACAAAAAGTTCTTCTAACTGAAGAATAGCTTTCCAACTGACGGAGGAGATAGCGTAGAAACAGACAGACGGACGGACGGACAGACGGACAGGGCTAAATCAACTCAGCTCGTCGTGCTGATCAAGAATAAAAATACCTTAAATGGACGGAGATGCTTCCTTCAATGCGTTACAAACATCCGGACAATTTTATAAAACCCTCTGCAAGTGTATAAAAAAGTTTCGGACATCGTTAAAGAAATTCCGTGCGATGAGCTCGTATATGCGGCCTGTACCAGTTTGTACAAGTCTTACAAGCAAAGTGCATCTAAGATGGTATTTTTGTTAAACTCCAATGAAAGTTGGCCCAAAAAAATAAAATCATTGATTCAATCCCTGGACAACCAACCTATTAAAAACACAGCAGAGAAGCCCTTAGCCTTGTCTATTGCTGGCGGTTACACAAAAAAGGCTCACATGGACATGGATGGAAGACTTGGCACATTCTCTTTTTATTTCATCGGACCCATTTAATACGATGCTATCAAAAAGTTCAGTTTCCTCTTCAAAAAGAATAAACTAATGGATAAGGACATTATCAGTCTTATTTAAAATAAAAACGTAGAGGAAGACTCATCAGACACCGAGTAGAGCTACAGTTACAGGAATTAAAAAAAACAGAAAGCAAAGCTAAGTTCGTCTGTGCCGAAGTTTAAATACACTTGAAACTTTTGTGACCACTGTCTTAATTTTGTGACCATTGATTATAAGCTTTATGTCTTGTGTCATCGGCGATATTAAATAAAAAAAACTAAAAAAAAATTTGTATGGCAGCTACAAGAAGTGACCATCCTATTTTCGCGGTTCCGACATATGTGCAGTGTGGAATTAAAAGATAACCCTGTGCAAAATTTCAGATCGATAGCTTCAAAACTGAGGGACTAGTTTGCGTTGAAACAGACAGACGGACGGACGGATAGCGGACTGACGGACGGACAAAGCTCAATCGACTCAGCTCGTCATTCTGATCAAGAATATGTATACTTTATGTGGTCGGAGATGATTCCTTCTATGCGTTTCGAAACTCTGGGCAAAACTATAAAACACTTTTCAAGTGTATTAAAATAAATAAAGTACTTAGCTGAAAAATAATTCTATAAATATATAATTTTATTAGGAGTTTTTATTTGTGAAATATTTATTAACAAAAGTAAATTATGTTTCCAGAAAAAGAAACTCCTGCTGGATTGAACATTTCTCAAGAACGGACATGCGCGGGTAAAATGAATTTCAGGTGTCTGTTTTTAAAATGATATATGAGTCCGATTCATACCAAATCATGTAGAGATTTGTATATATATCCCTTAATATTAAAAAAAAAAATTAATGAAAATTGGTAAAGAAATGCTTTAGATTCGAAAGAAACAGGTTAGATATCAAGTAGAGCAGTTTTTAGCAAAATTTAAAGTTTTTCTAAATATATTTAATTAAATTTGCATTCAATCAAAAAATTATTTCTATACTTATTTTGAATTGTGACTTATTTTTCTATAAAACAAAATTATCCGTACAAAGATAGCATCATTTTAGCATCATTTATTAATATAAATAGCCGCTAAATCCGACGTTTCTCCCACTGTGTGCTGTCGATATACACAAACACATGCGCAGGCTATCCAGCCAGCTGTTTTCGAATCCGAGTTCGAAAGATAAAAACATAACCAATTCGTTCGAAATGGGGAACAGCAAATATTAAAAGGTTCGTTTTCGTTTCGTTTTTACTTTTTGAAAACGTTCGGAGTTCGGATCAGGCCTGAAAGTCGGAAATGATTCCATCTGCCTCTTACATGCTTTTGCACAACTTCATGATCATTTCATTTACTTACAAATTTTGGAAAATCTACACTCAAAATTGCGAGCAATGCCGAGGGTAGAAACTAACTTGTATATGTATAGATTTTTTAACAAAATAGTTATTTATCTCCACACCAAAAAGTTAAAGAATTTAAGCAAACCTAAGTATAACTGCAAAAATTGGAGATACAAGTTTCGGTTCCCAGAAATATCAGATTTTTCTGAGATTCATTTGATCATAAGAGTTTTATATAATAATTTTTATTGAGCTTTAACTCTATTATACCCTACTCTTACCCTTTAAATAAAAAAAAAAAATAGTAAAAGCTAAGCAAGAAAACAAAACACAAATACTCATACACTCAGATACATTGTGCATATCGTTGGAGCTTTAAAAGTTGAGAGCCACACGTGTCGCACAGACGCCCATCATGCTAGGCAACTCTTCCAAAAATGTCCCAGCCCCCTAAAACATAATCTCAGGCTGCTGCACGCGACTAAAACGCGAGTAGCCATCATATAAAAAAGGTTATTAAAAGACCATAAAATGCTAAAGAGGCCCATAAAAGTCTATTTTCACACACACAAACGTTTCCATTTAGTATTTGTACCAGTTGCTCAACCAGACCTTATCATTCTCTGCGTCGAAATCATGGATTTGTATGTGATGCATATGTGAGTGCGTTTAGCGTAGTTGCCATTAACCTTGAAAATGCCGCAAATTTCTTCGAAGAAAAGCAAACAGATAGCAGACCAACTTCGAGTTGGTGGGGGGCGTGGGCCAAGTGAAAAGAATCAATTAGAGAGATAGTCGAGACAGAGCACGTAAACAACAAAAGTTTTGGATTCTTGTGTTGTTTTTGGTGTTGCTCCTTCTTTTTTTTAATGTGCGCTATTTTTGAATGCCAAACCTCGACAGTGAACAAGACCTTGAAGAGGAATTCGATATAGAAACAGAAAAATGAACGGAGAAGAAAGAAAACAAGCATCACGCGTTAGCAAATAAATCACGGAATCCCACCCACGCACTGGTTTTAGGTATTATTAAAAAGATAATATAAGCCGACAAATGTATTCCATAAAAATCTGCTTAAATATGTATGTGGCAAATTGATGGGGTGGCCAGTCCACGTGGGGCTTCTTATAAGAGTGGGAATAAAATACACAAGGCAACAAAAGAAAACATTTTGAGTTTATAAAACGGGTGGAGATAATCACGGGTTGAATTAGTCGCTTTACTAGGGGAAATATTAAGAGTTTGATGGTTCTATGGTAAATTGGAAACGATTATACAGAAACCAACAAAGTTTTAATGGGCGCATTCAGCAGATAAATCCGATTTACGATTACTGATTTATGAATGCCGATTTTACCTGCTGAATACAGTGATTGCCAATTGCGAATGATAAATTTGATAGTCATGATTGGTGAGACCGTTTATCGACTGTACAGCCAACTACACAAGTTTACAAAAAAAGTCAACTTTTTAACCACAGAAGATAGTTAACATTCCTAATAGCTCCTGCAGCCACATAAATTAACCTATTCAAACCAAATTTGTTTTTACGTAGACTGAATTGAATAATGATCACGAAAAACTAAAACCAAAGTTTGGTTCTGGTTCTTAAGATACAAATTTTTTGATTTAAGTATAAAAAATATTAACTTTTCTGAGAAATTTCATTTTTCCGGCAAGTTTGAAAAAATTCCCTAAATTTATTTGCCAATCGAAAAAAATCGCAAAATTAACTGGCTTATATACCATTGTATTCCCAATTTGACTACATTTCTGCTTAAGCACTTATGGCTGGGAATCCAATTAAAAATCACCGCTTTCGAGGTCCAACGTAAATATAAGAAAATATCACGGGCAAACGTCCAACTATTCCCTAAAGTTTTATAACAATCGAATGAACGGTACAATTTTGCAAGCCTCGCAGTTTTTGGATCATTTCCCGCCCATTTCTTCAACTTGGAAACCTTCGCGGGCAAGCTTCCCACAATTTTTTAAAGTCTCACCGCGATCGGATGAACGGTTTAGGCAAGCATGAGAGACAGACAGCCAGACGAACATTCATTTTTACGGCAATAGGCTTAACTTATAACACTTAATTATCCCTTTAATTGGTGCTAAGGTTGATTTTGGCCTGTTTTTCGTTTACAAGATAATTGTGAAATACCAAGGATCTCGCACGTGACATAAACAGAAGTCGTTTTCGCGAGCAACAATTCAAAGCGGATCGATAAAGAATCATGATTACTAGATAAACTACAGATACCTTCTATCTTTAAAACTTTCGGAGATATGACGTTTTTATACTCTGTACCAGAGGTACACAGAGTATAATAAAAATAAGCTTGAACTTGATTTTCCTGCAGGTGTAAGAAGTTTTTGCCCCATACTAGTCACACCTCTATCTCTTACCATCTCTGAGAGCTGTGCGTTCTTACGGACAGACGGACATGTCTATATCGACTCGGCTGTTGATGCTGATCAAAAATATATATACTGTTTTTTTTTTTTGTATGGGGGGGAAAGCGTTGAAAGCCTTGAGGTGTGGGACTTGAAATTCCTCACCCACTAAGACCACCCCTATTCTCCGATTCCCTCTCGCGGAACCACCGCTAAGTATTACCTCACGAGGGGGAGATGGCATGAAAGCCTCAACTAGATCCATGTCTAGGATTTAAATTTGAATTGCACATTCTTTCAGCGCGACGCAAGGAATTGATTATTTTTGCGGCCATGGTGCAAATAGCAGCCCAATTATTTTGCGAGCTAAGTAGGATATCCATCAAGTCAGCGACTGTGAATGGCCTCCCAATGCCTATGCTTAGCTCTTCCCGTTCTGCAGAGAATCTCGGACAGACAAAAAGGACATGCTCTGCGTCTTCAATAGACCGCGCACAGTGTGTGCAAAACGGATCCGTCTCGTGCTTAAACCTATAAAGATAGGATTTAACAAAAAAAAAAAAACACAAAAAAAAAAAAAAAAAAAAAAAAAAAAAAAAAAAAAACCTCCCCACCCACCACTAAATATTTTAAAAAAAAAACCCCCCAAAAATAAATAAAAAATATTTTTTTTTTTTTTTTTTTTTTTCCCCAAAAAATTTTTTTTCCAGGGTTAAGTTAAAGCAGGGGCGCCCATGCCCATTACGCAAGACACGCTTGTGTTGTTGTTCTACGCAAAGGAATAGCCTGCGCGAAACATTTTGCGCGCGCCATAAGCCAGCAAAAAGCAAAAACAAATCTTATGCGTGCTCTATGTTTTGTTGTTGGCGCGCTCTGACCTGCAACAACAACTTCATATGTGTCTCTATTCTCCCTCTCCTATTTCTCTCGCAAACTCGAACACAACAACAAAATGCTTATGCGTACGGCCGAACGCGTGTCGCTTTCCGCGGCACATACACACAAAAACAAAAATCGGTTCTCCCTCTCTATCTCATTTTGTTGTTATTGCTTGAAATATATTTGGTGTATGTGTATTGGCTTTTACGCGCTGGTAAGCTCGTTCTGGGCACCCTTGATTTAAAGCATCCATGTCCCGTTAGTAATTGGGTCAAATAGAAGTCGACTTGTCCGTGCTTTCTACCCACCCACGGCCGTATGTCTGCTATCAGTCGTCTTGTCCAGCAGCCGTTAGTTGTAGACATCCATCTCGTCTGCCATTGTGCCATCGTACTTTCCCAGCCGCCAATGGTCTGTAGGAGGGCTTCTACTTTCAATCGCAAGGAGGTCGAGCGTCATCCGATACTGTTCGGAAGCCACTTATCACCCTTAGCGCACATCTTCTGTAAGCGCCTTTGCAACCACGTCAGATCATCCATCTGCTAGGCTGCCCAGTTCCGCCAATGTTCGCCATTATGCCAGTTAATGCATTTATGGCTTTTACGGCTTTCTCCTCTACATACTGCAGGTGGCTTTTAAAGGTGAGCCTGTGATCCAACATTACACCCAGGTACTTGATGGCCTCCTTCGAATGAATTAGTTCGTCTCCGACTCTCACGCTAGCAGTCTCTACACGCTTCCTACTGCTTATGAGGACTGTCTCAGTCTTGTGGGGAGCCAGGCTTAGTCCATTCGCGTCGAGCCATTCGGTGACTAGTACCACAGTCTCATTGGTTTTCTCCTCTACCTCTACTAGGTTTTTAGCCACTGCTGTGATGGCAATGTCGTCTGCGAACCCTACGATTTGCACTCCTGCCGGCGTGTTAAACCTGAGGATTCCATCAAACATTATGTTCCACAACATCGGCCCCATAACAGAGACTTGTGGAACCCCACCTGTGACCCGGTGTGACTTCCGATCTTCCGAAATGTCGTACAGCAGTGTACGGTTTCCAAAATAACTGGCCACCAGCTGCACATGGTATTTGGATATACCAAGCCTTGTAAGTGCTAGAAGGATCTTGATCCAATTTGCAGAATTAAAGGCATTCCTGAGGTCTAATGTTGTGACTAGGCAGTACTTTTTTGCGCCTCCTTGCAATCTTTTGCCAGCAGTGGCCTCACGGGCTATCTTTACCACCATCGAAATGGCATCAATTGTGCTTCGAAGCCGAACTGGTAGTCTGAGAAACCTTGTCTGTTCAGAAGTTCCTTCTCCATTCGATTGCAAATGATTCTCTCAAATGCCCCCAATATTTCGTCAGCTGAATATTTTTTTTGAAAACTTGCTATGGTTTTTATACCCTGTTCTCATTAAAAATAGGAACCTGTATAGTTACTGTATGGTATATATATTCTTCATCAGCATCAATAGCCGAGTCGATATAGCCATGTCCGTCAGTCTGTCTCTATGAACGCGTCGATCTTTGAGACTATAAGGGATAGAGCTACAGATTTTTGCATGAAGGAATGCGTATACCATACCCAAATCAAGTTTGTTTCAGATTTGAAAAATTGCACCCCCTTTCCCCTTTAAGCGCCAAAAACTGTGTGTCTATTTGTATGAACGCGTCGATCTCAGAGACTATATAAGATAGAGCCACCATACCCAGATCAAGTTTGTTTTAGATTTGGAAAATTTCCCTCCCTCCACCCTTTAACCGCAAAAAACTGTCAAGGTCACAATTTTTAAGTTAGAGCCTATTGACTTAATATGTATCAAGAAAGATCCTATATCTATCTGTTCTGAAAAGTTCAATTAGATCGGACCAAAAACACCGAAGTTACACACGAAAAAACTTTGCTTCATCAGCTGTCAAAACATATGAAATCAAAAAACAGGGTATTTTGGAGTCGGGGCACTTACTACTGCTCCCTTCTTGTAAGTTTAAGAGCTCACGCCCGAATGGGAGTCTATTGACAGTAGGATACTTATAGCGATTTTTAATACATTAATATTGTTTTTCGAAGTTAAAGTTGTTAATTGAAGTTGAAACTCGACGTTTGTAGTGTTGTTTCTTCTAAAACGTGTCTCTGCTGTCCCCAACTCCTTAAATGACTTAGTATACACTGTGATAAGATCACTCCCTGTGCTTTTCAAATAATTTTTTTCATGATTTCTATTCCATTCGCTTTCTTTCCGTTTACGGTTGTAATTATAATATTTTACTTAATTTTGACGTTACTACGTATTTGACCAATGCTAATTTGCAGTGGATTCAAATAAAAAATAAAATAAATATCAGCTGAAACCAACATCGATTCAGACGAAGTTAGCTTTTAAGTCCACTATAAGTTTTCTATTCTAATCATGTCTATGGCGTGCAAAAGATTGACAACTGTTTGATATTAGTGTACAATATTTTAAAAACAAAACAGCTTTCTTTTTAACTTCGTTTTGGTCAATAGACCACACTTGCATTATTATTTAACCCAGGCCAATTTTAAGTTGCCAATTTGGAATAATTTAGTGAACTTGCCTTTAAATAAAACCAAACCTTGCTTAATGGCCTTAACTGGAGCCGAAAATGATGGCCGTTAAGTAAAAAACAGTAAAAACACAATTTTTTATAAGTTTCAATCAACATGTTCTTGTTGTGTTCAACATCCATTCCAAGCTTAATCTCCGCCCTGTTCTAACGGTAAACCATATTCAATACCAACTTTTAATTTTCGCTTTTTTTACTTTTTACCTCGCTTAACGGCCCACAATGGGTCGGTCATAAATGGCCTAGTTGATTACACTGTGGTAAAAACTGACCATACCACTCAATTGGAATTACTTCAAAAGTAAAAACTCTTGACGACGCCATTGCATGTTGTAGAATCGATCGGTCAGACAATTGGATTTAGCAAGAATAAATTTTTTGCTTTTCAAAATAGCGTTTTTAAACTGAGCTATTACTAAAATCATTGTCTTATAGATGTGATGGGAACGATGGTTTAGACAAAGCAAACTTATGTAGTTAAAAGTAGCGAAGAGGTTGTGTCTAGTAAACTAGTTTGAACCCAAAATAGCTCATATAAGGCTCATTTTTACCAAGGCTGCAAACCTAATAGCAGCGTGAGTTAAGGTCGGCCCTTCCCGACTTCGATATGTCAGTTACTCAGGGAAATTAAACTAGATGTTCATACAAACAGACGGACAGACGAAAATGGCTATATCGACTTGACTGTTGATGCTGACCAACAATATATACACTTTATGGGGTCGGAGATGCTTCGTTCTGCCTGTTACATACATTTGCACGACTTTAGTAAGCCCTCGTTACTCTACGAGTAACGGGTATAAAAATAAGGAACTTTGCAGCTTTGCAATATGCAACTTTATGGCAGAAAGGCTCAAAACGGATTCAGGATACTTAAATTGTATGTCGTCGATGATGTTTTCTGAAGTCAGTTAAGGTGATCTGAAAGTATCGCCCAAAAGCGTAGGACGTCCACGAATCGCTATTCTGATGGAAATAATCGAAATTGGGTTCACAAAGGTGTAATCTCTGCCCATTTTTTAAAAGAAAAGAGAGATATCGATAAACAAATTCATAGCTTGGTATCATTTACAAGTCTCGGGTCCGTCGACAAGCAAAACGGCGTAATAGTGGCCGCCCGTTCGCCCGAGGAAATATGTACCTTATGTTGGTTAACAGAGCATTAACATTAATGAGAACATTTCAACATTATGTAAAAAAAAAGGAAAGGGACACAAAAAAAAAACAAAATTTTTAAAAAAACGTTTTTTTTATTTTATAAAAATTTTTTTTTTACGAGATCTGATAAATATTTTATGTAAAAAAATAGTAAACACTTTTTTTTACTTGCATTTTTCTCCGATCTGTCTGTATGAACACCTAGATCTCGGAGACTAGAAGAGCCAGAGCCACCAAATTTTGTATGTAGACTACAATTGTCTCTACGCAGATCCAGCTTATTTCAAATTATTGGCCACGCGCCCTGGAGCACAATTAAAAATGTTGAGTAGCTCCTAAAATTTTATAGATATGAGACAAGCTCATATTTTGCAGTATGTTCTATTTGCCCAATATCTACAATCTCTGAAAGTTTCACAAAGATCGGATAAAAAATTACAGTTATTTAAGTTATAAAAAACTTTGCATTCTTTTTGGCTCCGCATGAGCTATTTGCTTACCATAATAATTTGCGGTTGTTTTGTAACCATTCTTAAAGCAGTTCTGTATGCACGAACTCAAAGTTGCCTGGGGAAATGCGGGATTATATGAAAACGTGTTAATTTGTGTAAAAACCAATCAGTGTTTTATAAAGAAGACACTTTGACAAGCAAGACTTCATTAATAGTTACTACAATGCACGACAATCCACTTAACTTTTTTTCCACGAAACAAAATCAATTTTAGGTTGCGTTCGCCTAAAACAACACAGCACAAAATCACATAAAACAAAACACAGCTCCACAAAAACACAGTTACAATTGACAACTTCCAACGAAACCAGCTAAAGATTATTTGCATTGATGTCGTAGAGCAATAGTGATCTGTTTATGTATCAAGGCGGTAAGTGATCCTACTGGGCCTCGAGAGGCCCATAAGCCATGGCCAGCAGTCCTTACGATTGTCGTCGCATTTTTAGCTTTTTATAAAGTATTTTAGATCGCTGAGCACGAAAATCGACTTGAAAAAATATCTGACGAACAGTTATTGAGATATTATCGATAATCGGTTTTATCGGTTTTTGTTTAAGTTGCCTCCACTGAAACTCACATAACTCTTTTGTTTTTGCACCAATTGAAAAGTTAAAAAAAAATTAAAAAGAAAAAACTTAGTTTTCAGACGAAAATGTGATAGGGTGAGTGCTTTTAATGTTATGGGCTCAAATTTTTTAAATTAAGGGGCTGAAAAAATCGAAGCTATAGACGAATAAATTTTGCGGGGTTACAGCATCGTCAGCTGTGACAACACATGAAATCAAGTGGACAGTGTATTTTGGAGTATGCGCACTCGACTACAGCGCCCTTACTTGTTTCTGTGCAGTTCAGTGTAATGTTGCATAGAAGTACTTTCACAAGGTGAGCGACTTATTTTACGACCACATTACAATAATTTGATATCATGCCCAAACGGAGGAACTAGCAAATAAGTTCTTAAGCAACTGATTGGATACTAAATAAGATAGTTTAAATTGGGTTTAGGGTAGACCCAAAATTTCCGAGCCGAACCGATTCTATGTTGTTCCAGTTCGGACCTATTTGGAGTCATGCAGACAAATCTTTTAGATACGTCTTATCAAATTAAGTACCTATTAAATGTCTCATAAATTTCCAAGTGAAATCTCTTCTATCACCCTGATAAAAATGAAAACACGCAAAAAAATAATCGCCAATAGACTGCTAAATTATGCTAATGGCTCGTAAAAATTCCATTAGTGTCTGAAAAATTCGCAATGCAAAATAGAAGGAAAAACGCGTGCGAAACGCGCATAAAACGTTTGATAGCCTAAAGTCCGCTCCCAATGACTTGCCACCTTAAATGTTATCAATTCGCCTGTCTTTTTTTGTTTTTGTTTATCCGAATGATAATAATTGTCGGTTCCTGTGCCTTCTCCTGCTTCTGATAAAAATGTTCAATTTGTGATCATGTGGCCCGTCAGTCGAAAGTTGTTTGTCATCCCGCAGCTGTACCTGCGCCAGCTTTATCTGCCTCTTCTGGCAGGTAGCGTAAGCTATTTGCACAATAAATTTTATTTCGTTTTGGTTGCGTTTTACCTAAGCCCGGAAACGTACATATGTACAATATATCTGGTGATATATTTTTAGGCTCGGTCCTAACATTTGGCCAGAGTTGCTAAAAGAATGGACAAACAAACGTGGGCAAAGAATCTCAATCTTAACGAGTGCGCACACACATTTCTCCGATATGAATTTGGGGGGTGTGTGCAGAATGCTTCGCATGTTCATCTTTTCGGGTGACGTCAATGGAAAAATAGCTTGAAATTGGCAGATAAGCAGAACTCAGCAGAAAGTAATCAATTGAATTGGTGAATGGAATGGAAAACTTTGCATTAAACGGGAATGAAATATCAGTTGGTGGGGAAACTTTCGACTTTCGGTTCTTTATCATTGTTTCTGAGTCATTATTTTGTTTAGTCGACGAATCAGAGCTTTTGGAATCGAAACAATTTCTGGACAGAATAAAGCTAGCAAATACAAATGATAGATAAGTGGGAATGAAAATAAATAATAAAATTAAACACCACTCTTAATATCACATGCAGATAGATATCATTTCTGATTCTAATAAAACTTAAGTGCTAATTTCCAAAGATGTTGCTGCAGTGCTAAGTGCAACTGACAGCGACTAAAACTGCTTAAAGATTTAACAGATCTGTTGAAATGAAAACAAATAAAGAAGTGGAAGCACGGTGCTTAAATATTAAGGGGGTATTGCTGCTCGGCAAATTTTTTTTTTCGATTTTTTTTATACCCTAGCAGAGGGTATTATAAAATTGTGCGGATGTTTGTAACGCATTGAAGGAAGCATCTCCGACCACATAAAGTATATATATTCTTGATCAGCATGACGAGCTGAGTTCATTTAGCCTTGTCCGTCTGTCCTTCTGTCCGTCTGTCTGTTTCTATGCTATATCCTCCGTCAGTTTTAAAGCTATCCTCATCAAACTTTGCACGAAGTCTTTTGGTACAAATACGCTGCACATTTGTCGGAACCGGCCGGATCGGATGACTATAGCATATAGCTGTCATAGGAACGATCGGTTGAAAAACAAGTCTTAAAGAGAAAAACTTTTTTATTTTTAATGGTAACGCCTCCAAAGTAGGTATTTCTTAGTTTACCATCCCTTCCCATGATTTCACTAAGTTTGGTCGAAATCAGATAACTATAAAATATAGCTCCCATAGGAACGATCGGTCGAAAAACTAGTTCTAGTGAAAAAAACTTTTTTGTCTTAAATGAAAACGTCCTTATCATTGGCATACACGAATTTTATATACTTTTACACAATTCTTCAAGGTTTGGTCGAAATCGGATGACTATAGCATATAACTCCCATTGGAACGATCGGTCGAAAAACTAGTTCGTGTTAGGAAAACTTTTTTTGTTTTTAATGAAAACGTCCTTTTTATTGGCATTCACTTATATTATATACTTTGGACACATTTCTTCAAAGTTTTATCAAAATCGGATGCCTGTAGCACATAGCTGCAGTATGAATGATCGGTCGAAAAAGAAGTTCTAGTGAGAAAAACTTTTTGTTTTAAATGGGATGCCTCCAAATTTCGCAATTAACAGTGTATTATGCTTTTCCATGATTTCGCCAAGTTTAATCGAAATCAGTCATCTTTATAGTATAGATCCCATAGAAAAGTAATGCCCAAAAAGTTGTCTTAGAAAAACGTTTTTGTTTTCAATGGAAGCTGCAAGGGTATACAAAACTTCGGCCGAGCCGAAGTTAACATTCCCCTATTTTTCTATTTCAGATGATCCGAAGTGGAGTTATCCGTGCCGCCAGCAGCATACCTATTTTTCGACGTCCAACTTTGAAGGCCGACAACTTTTTGAACAGCCCTCGTACAAAGGAAAACAAATTTTTTTTATTTAATTCAATATGTTCTCAATACAATAAAAAAGACAGAATTTAAATAACTATTTGCATTTGCATTTCAAATACGATTTTTTTTTTTAAAAGGTCCAAAAACTGCCTTCCAAGCAGCAATACCCCCTTAACATTTTTATTGGGAAAATATCGAACTATATATTTCCGGCCCATATACCTTTCCAGTTCATAGCTTATATAAATTCTGAGATATATAAGTCGTCTTACACTCACGTTATTAACCTAAAGACCAAATTTCCTATCGAAAGGTGTGGATCTGAATTACTTTTTAAGTGGTTCAGTCAGATGGTTTGGAGCCGGGAAAATGTTTAACTTCATAGTACCAGCCTACTCACCAAATTTCAAGATTTTGGCTTAAATAATTTCTGAACCAGTAAAATATTCAACTCCATATTTCACTCAGGGATTTCACTATTTTCAACATTGACTTAGCGTTAAATATGAGATTCGTATATCTAAAATGTGCACACTTTAAATTTAGTATTAGATAAAATAGTTAAATATTTAAAATAGTTATAATTGTAAGGGGGTGTTGGGTAGTGTGAGTGTGTGTATGTAAGAAAAACAACGAAATAAGGAAGGGTAGAGGGGGCACGAAATTTTAGTTTAAATTTTCCAGCCAATCTAGAAATTTATACGTATGTAACAGAGCAGAAGAATTCTTTTAGTTGGGCGAAACAGAATATTTTTACTATGGGTATTGGACGTGTACCGTGGCGTCAAGTGGAATATCGTTTTAATTTTTCTGTTTTCATGTACAACCCTTGTTGTGTGGGTGGTCCAAAAACTCAACAAATACAAGAGGTTTGAAACAACCGAAGGATTTCGAGAGAGGTATCTGTACCTGATAACAAAAAATCACCAAATGGTTTTGGGATATGGTGGAAGTGTGGGGTGGAGTCAGGAGAAAACTTTTGTTTTAATTGGGATCGCCAAATTAGTAATAACAGTTTGTTATGATTTTCCATGATTCCACTAAGATTGGTCGAAGTCGGACATCTATATTGTATAGCTCCCATAGAAAAGTAAGGTCCGAAAAGTAGTCTTATTTAAAAAAACAAACTGCAAGGGTATAAAAAACTTCGGCCGAGCCATAACTTTTTATTCTCTTTAGGCTGAAAAAAAGTTGGGTGAAAATACCTTGCCGTTCAAGAGATATTTCGCTTTGAACTCTGTAACGTACAAAAAAAGTACAGGCAGATGTTACAAAACTCTGGCTCTTCGATTTAATAATGATAGAATTTGGTAGACCTTAATTAAATAAGATTAATATATGAAGTAGCGATTGAGTCTTGCATAGGATTTCGTGAAATTGAATTATGAAAATGAAAAAAATTGAAACTGTTTTTGCACTTTTCGCGCATTTCCTTAAGTTGAAGTGCTTTTATATGAGCCGCAGCTAGCACACCTGCCATTGATACAGTCTGCACAAAACATCTTAATTATTAAACAGATGGCCGAAATTCGCTTCTCTGCGTGCAGATTTGGCGAGGTACTATAGGACAGTCTAGATGGGTACAAAGGAGGATCATGAAGTTGTGCAAAAGTATGTAACAGGGAGAAGGAAACATTTGCGACCCTATAAAGTATATATATTCTTGATCAGCATGAACAGCCGAGTCGATTTAGCCCTGTCCGTCTGTCCGTCCGTCTGTCCGTCTGTCCGTCTGTCCGTCTGTCCGTATGAACGCGTGTTTCTCAGAGACTATAAGAGCTAGAGCCACAAATGTAGATAGGTGTATACCCGATTCAAAACGAGTTTGTTTCAGATTTGGAAAATTCCTCCCCCTCCCCCCTTTAAGCGCAAAAAACTATCAGAGCCACAATTTTTAAGATAGACCTTCCAAATTTTATATATATCAAGTAAGCCCAATTCAAAACGAGTTTGTTTCAGATTTGGAAAATTCCTCCCCCTCCCCCCTTTAAGCGCAAAAAACTGTCAGAGCCACAATTTTTAAGATAGACCTTCCAAACCTTACATATATCAAGTAAGGCCCAATATCTATCTATTCTGAAAAGATCAATAAGATTGGACAATAAATACCGAAGTTATATACGAATCAATTTTGCTTGTGGGAGAGAGGGGGGTCTTGCATTGTCAGGTTTAGCGCCGGCCGCATGCCATGCGTTTGTGTGTATGTTGGAGTGTGTGTATGTGTGAGTGTGTGTGTATGTAAAGGAAAACACGCGAAATCAAGGGAACAGGGTATTTTGTAGTCGGGGCAGTCGACAGCAGCTCCCTTACTTGTTTTCTACTTGATTTAAGGTAGTGAAAAAAATTGTAACGTACATACGTAACGTACGAGCAAATGAAATCACCCATTGTGGACGAACGACTTACTCAATTGTGGCACCAAAACAATTTTGTTTCATGCCTTAACCATTTCCTTGATTATACTGCAAATGTCGCTGAAAATAATGAAAATTTAAGTTGATTTCAAATAAACTTCCCAATTGTGTAACGTACGAACGACACATAAATCAACCATTATTTCTGTGTGAAAGCAAACAGGTCAAATTTTTTTTTCATGATCTGAAAGTTCTCTCTAAGCGCTATGTACCACTATGTTTAGATCAAGGCTGCAAACCTCTAAAATACTGCAGGAGGTTCTGTCCGTTGGTTTGAACCCGTTGTAAAGTCAAAGGTTTGGTTCGCGGACCGGTTCTTGGAGCCCCTGAGCCCAAGGTTCTGGTTCGAACCCTTGGCTCGCATGAACATAAAAGAAAAGTTTGACTTTCGATTTATTAACTCGTGAAAAATGAAATTTATATAACTTTCTGTCCATATGCTGAAACATAATATTGGGCGTACTCAGCAGATAAATTCGATTTACGATTACTGATTTACGACTTTACAATTTCTGATGATTCTCTATTGAATGACACTGAATGCTTAGTTTAGGTTATTCTCTGGCTTATTAAATTTGGTCAAAAATACATTGTCACAATTTTTGAGGGCTCTTAACACTGTAAGTTCGGGAGTTCATTCTCAAATTTGGCGATAACAGTTGGCCGTACAGTTGATAAACTGTCTCACCAATCATAATTACCAAATTTATCAGTCGCAATCGGCAATCACTGTATTCACCGCTTAAAATCGGCATTCATAAATCAGTAATCGAAAATCGGATTTATCTGCTGAATACGCCCATTGATTACTTAAGTTAGTGTTATAATCAAATCCATTAGATGACATTAACTACTTTTGGAAAATGCTTAGTTTAAGTTAATTAGCATATCTTCCAGGAGCTGTTCATATATACTAGCTCTTAAATCAGAGAGAATAAACTTAAGTGTTGAAAATTCTCGTTCAACTGATACTGTTGCTGGAATGGCTAGTATGTTTAAGGCACATTCGCACATTTTGTAAGTTGAGTTCCATCGCGTCTCACTGTCTAGCACTTTATTTAGTTTTTCTAAATGCAATAGATTTAATATCATCTGAGTACGGAGTTTTTTACAAACTTTCTTAACAAAAATGAAGACTTCGTCATCGTCCAAATTAACAAATACTTTTGGGTCACATCTTCATCGATGCATTCCTTTTCTGCTCTGTAGTTATTAATTAAAAGACCTCCTGAACCATGTTTGCTCCATTATTGACGGTAATAGTATAAATCTGACTTAGAGAAACGTCGAAGGATTGGAGAACTTCTTGAATGATAGCAGTCAGATTTGCGTTCGTACGTTTCTGTAAGCTTTAAAGCCAAAGCGTTCTTTTCTGGGTCCTAAATTTAATTCAATAGCTTAAAAGAGATGTTTGGACAAATTAAAAACCAAAAATAAAATTTATTAGCAATTTTTTCCAAATTTTCCACAATTGTTTTTTTGGAGATTACATGACAAAAATGGCTAGAGCTTTTTCAAATGTTTGTAAAAGATGCGGTTATTAAATATGATTTTTCAAAATTTTTGAAGGATGGGTCTTTTTTTTTTGCTAGACTAAGTTTTTTTTTGAAGAAATCAATTTTTTTGCAAAGAAATGTTGGAAAAAAATTGTTTCAAAACTATTTTCAGGAGTTCTTTTGAAATCTGAACATTTGAAAAAATCACAAGGCTCTATCTAAAAACGTTTTCGAGATATTTTAAATTTTCGAAATGTAAAATTTTACCCTTTTAATCGCAGAACTTCCGCAAAAGAGTTCCAATAAAGCTCAAATCTTGGGATTAAGCTTTTCTCATAATAAGCTTACTTTGGTCCAATTTTCATCCAATTCGAAGACATCATCTCAGAAAATATTTTGTTTTGCCTGGAACGCCCCATATGTATGAAAGTGATTAAGGCTATTCAATTTGTGGCAGCTATCAGGAGTCATCCACCAAGAACTTTCATCTCGGGCAACAGTAGTAAAATTGGGATCAAATTCACATAAATACATACATTTTTTCTGTGGTTATTTAAGCAAACTCGTTTACTATATCTTACGGCAAAGTTCTTAGTGGTGGGTAGCAAAATCAAGCAAAATGGCAGCTTTAATGGCTCAGCAGCGGTTTGCCTTTATATGTGAAGATTAACAAATATATTCGGATATTATACCAGAAGGCTCACGTTTAGCGAATGAAACCTTCGGTTCAGTCTAGTTATCATAATTTATCTTGTTACCTTACATAAAAAAATCATCCTCGCTTAGTTAAAAATGCAATCGTTTATACTTAAATCTCCAGAGATTTCCAATTTGTCCTTGAATGAATCGTTGAAAAAATTATTTTAATTGGTGAACCGAACCACATTTTTCGAAAAAGAGGTGCGGTTCGGGTTCGATGAACCAAAAATTAAAGGCGATTGGTTCGTGGTCCGGTTCGCGAACCCCAAAAAACCCGAACAAAACCGGTTTTCAGGGGTTCGGTTCCGGACCGGTTTGCAGCCTTGGTTTAGATGAATGACATATCGCTTAAATCGCCAGAAATGCGCAAAAATATGCGTTCAAATGATCATATGATCATCTCACGCGGAGATTATTTAATATAGTAGCAGCATGAAAATTTTACTCAATGTAGAACACGATATACGTGTAGATAATATTTTTGCATCATGAACTCAAGAGAGCGATATGTACATTCGCAGATTCAGAGTATCGGAGTCCGTAAAGCCCGACATCCTCACTTGTAACTGAAATAGTTAGAAACTGTTGAGTCAAATTTGGTTCGACCAATACGAAGGCAATCCCAGTTTTGTTAAACTATTTCTTATCCAGATTTCTGCTGTCTTTAAGATAATCAATCATAAGCCATATGCAACTGCTTACAAAGTTATAACAACTAGATTGGATGCGTATTATATAACTATTGCCTTGCGTCGTCAAAACCCTTTAGCCTCTTGGCAGTCTGATTTGCATCCACCAGCAGCAATCACCTCGACACAGTTGAATAGCAATCAAAACACAAATACATACGATGCGATGTTAATGCCATTCTACATTTCCATCGACGACTAGCAAATGCGATCCCATCGCACGACTCGCATTGCTTTTTTCTACGTCATAAGGCGGAGGTCCCCGCGCATAATATGCGTGCGGCGATTTCGATTTCAGAAGAATACAAGTTCAGGAAAGGTTCATCCACAACGTCATCAGTTGAGTATCAGTGTGCACGAGTATGTTATCAGACCAAGCTGGCATAAGGGACTTACAGCCGCAAAACAACAAAGTGATAAATTTCCGCTCACTTTTGTTGCAGTTCTTCTTGCTTACAATAATATTTACAAAAATAAATTTAGAATGACGCGTTGGGTTATCAAGGTAGAGAGAATCAAAAACAAAATGATTGTAAACAACAATAAGAACAACACATCAGCAGAGGCAGAGCCCGGGAATTACTCGCATATTGCGCATACGCCTCATGTGGCGACGTTAAGATACAGAAAAAATCAACACAAACAAAAAGTGGGCCCGTTTCTAGCGAACGCGCCTCCAAAAACACACACTCGCATACATACTTACTCATATGTACATTTGTGGCCGTCCTTGATCATGCTTCTCATATGAATCGCCACGTTTACAATATCTCTCGGTTCAGCGACTCTCTGTTCTCGATTTACACATTTTGTAAGATGTTTAGCCCCTTTGTTTAACTTTCTGTTGGAGTCTGGTATCTGAATCTATGGTCGATATCTCTGTGGTTGCACCTTTAGATAGATTGATGAACACTGAGAGAAATCAAACGAATAGAGAAGAATTTAAAAATAATAAAAGATTACTGAGATAATAGAGCTACATTTTCGGAATGCATACACCCAAAAAAAATATGGCCTAGAATTGGCCCAAAATTACCTAATGTATTAGGGCATTTTTTCTAAACTAACGGCCGATAACTCGTACTGCACCTATATGCTATAGTCATCCGATTTTGAGAAAACTTTGTATAATTGTGTAAAAGTATATAAAATAAGTGTATGCCAATGATAAGGACGTTTCCATTGAAAACAAAAAAGTATATGCTATAGTCATCCGATTTTGACCAAAATTTGTAGAGTTATGTGAAAGCATTCCAAATACGTAAGTGCCAAGCTTTAAGATATTTCCAATGAAAAACAAAAAAGTTTTTCCAAATAAGGCTTCTTTTCAGACTAATCTTTTCTATGACAGCTTTACTATAAAGATGTCCGATTTAAACCAAACTTAGTGTCCGTATGTACGCGTCGATCTCAGAGACTATAAGAGATAGAGCCACAAATTTATGCATGTAGGTGTATACCAGATTCAAATCGAGCTTAATTCAGATTTGGAAAATTCCATCCCCTCACCCATTTAGGCGCAAAAAACTGGCAGAGCCACAATTTTTAAGTTAGATCTTTGAGACTTTGCATATATCAAGTAATATCCATTCTAAAAAGTACAATAAGATCGGACAAAAAACATCGTGTGTAAGTAAATGAAAACACACGAAATCAAGGGAACAGGGTATTTTGGAGTCGCGGCACTCGACTACAGCTCCCTTTCTTGTTTACAATGCACTATAGTCCAAAAATCGATTTTTCACGTCAATAATGTCAAAGTATAAAATGAGTACTTAAAACATTCTTGAAATTTCAGTCCTATTGTCGGGATAAGTTCTTAATTTCTTTTTCTTATTTAAAGCCCATCGGATTATTACACAAATTCATTAAACTTTTTTTTTACCAAAAATTGAAAGATTTTTTCAATATATAGCACTTTTAAAGCAATTACGAGTGATTCTACGAATCACTATTTTCTGAGTGTACTTTAAGAACATCTATGCAACCTCTGCACAGAAAAAAAAACGGCGAGATAAACTCAATCTTTTTTTCTTAGAGTAATCCCGGCACGAGCTTAAAAATTCAATCTCGATTTACGGGATATTCTACTCAATTCAATCTTTTAAGGCTTGATGCAATCTTTTCGAGCTTGTTTCATTCCAAAAATGCTTACTTAAATCCCTTTCGAGATCACAATGTTCATAAATTAGAAACGATAGCAGAAAAGTATAAATAGCATTTAAGACATTGGACAACAAACATGTGATATGGTGCTGTGCGATGAGATGCCATTCGTGTTCAGTGTAAAGGTGAAAAGTTGTGAGTTCGAGTCCCAGACAAAGACAACAATAATATATTTATTTCTTTGGTTTTCATAAGCATTAAATACACCAAAAGTGATGTCGGTGGGTGTCCGTCCTATGGAAAATGGAGGAAGAAAGGAAAGGTTTGGAATCTTTCTGGGAGCAAATTAATCTCGAACAAGCTTAAAGTAATCCTGCTTTGGGATTAAATTGAGCTCGAATTTTTTGATTAATTTAATCTTTATGCGGGATAAATTTAATCTTTTCAGGATTGAAAAAAGTGAGATCAAATCAACCTTTTTTTCGGATCGGCTTAAGAATATCCGGCATTACCCTGTTTTCAATCCTGTTTCGGATTGTTGTAATCCCGTTTGGATTGATTTTTTTTTGAGTGTGGTGCTATTCTCAGGCAGTCAACCTAATTTGAATACCTTTCAGTTTTGATGATGACACTAAATCTTTTAAATAATACCGTTGGTGAATGTAATACTTCTGTTATAATTCTGGGTTATAGAAACTGCATGTGATAATATGAGATCCATTTGGATTAAGACAATATTTACTTGACTGACAAGGCTGCAAGCCTCTAAAATTCTACAGAACGTTCGGTCCTAGGTGTAAAGACAAAGGTTCGGTTCGCGGACATGTTTTATAACTAATCGAACAAAGGTTTTGGTTCGGGACTTGGTTATAGTACATAAGATCTTAAAAAAGGCTAAAATATATTCTAGAACCGAGAATTTTTCCATACAGAGGAAGTCCGGTTCGGGTGGTCAAATATTTAGAAGATTTGGTTCGTGGTCTGGTTCGAGTGACCCTGCAAACCCGAATCTGACTGGTTCTGCTGGGTTCGGTTCTGGACCGGTGCGCATCGTTGCTTTATTCGAACAGCTGCTCAACTAACTATGATTTCTATCTTCTGAAACGGAAACCAGAGTCAATTATTATACCCTTGCAAAGGGTGTTATAATTTTCCCAGAAGTTTGGAACGCATAGAAATATTTATTTCCGACCCCATTAACTATGTGTATTCTAGATCAGGGCGACGAGCTGAGTCAATTGAGCTTTGTCCGTCCGTCTGTCTGTTTCTACGCAAGCTAGTCTCTTAGTTTCGAAGCTATCGAGCTGAAATTTAGCACAGAGTCTTCTTTTTACTGTACGCAGCTAATATTTCGGAACCGACCGGACTATATCTTATAGCTCTCATAGGAACGATCGGTCAAAAAACTTGATTTAGTGAAAAAAATTTTTTTTTGTAAATGTCCGTGTTTATTGTTTTTTATGCTTTTTCACAATTCTACTAAGTTTGACGCCAATCGGACAACTATATGGTATAGCTCCCATTCAACAAATGGCTCTGAAAAATAGTCTTATTAAAAAAAACTTTTTCGTTTTTAATGGCACCGTCTTAAAATTTGGCATTTATTGGTTTTTTATGCTTTCATTAATATCTACAGAGTTTTGTCGAAATCGGATGACTAATGCATATAGCTCTAAATATAGCAAAACTGTTGTCGGTGGGTGTTCTTTGGAAAATGGAGGAAGAAAGGAAAGTTAGAGGAATCTTTCTGGGAGCAAATTAATCTCGAACATGCTTAAAGTGATCTTGCTTTGGGATTAAATTGAGCTCGAATTTGTTGATTAATTGAATCTTTATGGGATCACCGCGGGATAAATTTGATCTTTTCACGATTGGAAAACGAGGGATCAAATCAATCTTTTTCGGATCGGCTTAAGAGTATCTGGGATGACCCTGTTTTCAATCCTGTTTCGGATTGATGTAATCCCGTTTGGATTAATTTTTTTATAGTGTAAACAATCCATGATCGTGATAATTGTGAACCGCAATCAAAACCACTTTACCGTGGCTGACGGGTCTATAATTAACGAAAAGAAACTGTGTAATTAGACAACGACCAATTTTAATACACAAATGTTAGTTTTTAAATTCGAAAAGTCAGATGCAGCAGGTACCTTAGTCGACGTTCGCCTTGTGAAATTTTGGTCGGACACTTCACCAGACGTCAGGTTTAAATCTATATTATTGGATACTAGCATAGATGCCCAGCCTAATGCTCTTTGGCTACGTTTTGTTTTTGTAATTGCACCGAAGATAGGAAGTCAATGAGAGTATACATGCAGGGCGAGAGGTATAGAAAACGACACGGTTTTATTCTTTCTTTGATTGGCGCAAGCAAACTGACCAACAACAATTTTGTGCGATTTTGTTGCTGCCTTACCCAATTTCAGTGTGCTTTTCTGTGAGAGTGCTCTGCCCTATGCTTTTTTGGGCATACCTGCTCTACAACATAAGTTTTATCAGCTTATCAAACTTATGAAAGCAAAGACAGCAAAGTTAAATTCGTCTGTAAACTAAGAAATACGTTCTTTGGAGGGGTTTCCATTAAAAACAAAACAGTTTTTCTCACTAAGACTAGTTTTTCGACCGATCGTTCCTATGGCAGCTATATGCTATAGTCATCCGATCCGGCCGGTTCCGACAAATGTGCAGCCTATATGTACCAAAAGACTTCGTGCAAAGTTTGGTGAGGATTGCTTTAAGACTGACGGAGGAGATAGCATAGAAACAGACGGGCGGACGGACGGACAGACGGACAAGGCTAAATCAACTCAGCTCGTCATGCTGATCAAGAATATATATACTTTATGTGGTCGGAGTTGCTTCCTTCAATGCGTTACAAACATCCGCACCCTTTTATAATACCCTTTGCAAGGTTATCAAAAACTGTGCAAGGTAAAGGCACCAAACTTCAAACTTAAGCTTTTAATAGTCGGTACTTCCCCTTTTTAATAATTTTTGTGAACATTTTCCAACACTACTGTGCTAGGTCGGCCATTTCTGGGACGGCCCTCGCAGTCCAAATGGAATACGTTATGTGACAGAATTTCATAAAAATTAAAAATCTCCGAAACCCGTTCTAGTTTCTTAATACAACTAATTTTAGTACGATCTGCAATCATGTACTATATGTTTAGAGCTGATTTGTTGAAAAATAAATATTGGTGTTTTTTTATATTTGACTCATTATGATACGTTACGTGACATACGTTACGTGCCAAATTTTTCTCTATGATTACTTTTGTGGTTTCTTTGATAATGAAAAGAAAAAACTTTCTGTTAATTGCACTCACATTATTTGCCATGGTTTCTTATGCAATGTTTATTTACCCTTTGTACCCTTAAAATGATTTTAGAGCAGCAAAATTTAATGATATCTATAGGTTACTTTTTTAGGAAAAAACCTGCAAAAGAATGATAAAACTAAGAAAAATGGTGATTGCTCGACTTTGCATTTGAAAATATCGAAATGAAATACGAGTAAATTTAAGATTGGCTTAAACTACATAGTTTAATGTAATTGTTTCTCGATAAAAATATGATCGAAAAAGTGTTTTTAAGTACTTTTAATTTTTTTGTCTCCTGGTCCTTTCTGTGGAAATGCCCATATGGAGTCTGTATATCCCATTATCTGTCTTCAATTTCTAT
Source organism: Lordiphosa collinella (assembly GCA_018904265.1). Lineage (NCBI taxonomy): Eukaryota > Metazoa > Arthropoda > Insecta > Diptera > Drosophilidae > Lordiphosa > Lordiphosa collinella. Next base: position 368,888 of record JAEIFV010000165.1, on the reverse strand, counting down.
ATTTTCTCTTCCAATTATTTAGGGACGAACTGGGAGTAGTACCAAAACCGAGCTGCTTATGGAGAATATTAATTTAGTTGGAACTGAATAATAAAATCTTTAAGAATAATTCTATGTTCTTGTAAAGGAAAGACTTAAGATAATCAGCCCTGCTCCCATTTTCCCTTTCGCAACAGTTTTCCGATTTGGAGACCAAATTTGGCCTAGAAACCGATTTTAAGTCGTAAAGCTTTTGCGAAAGTAAAAGTGGGAGCATGGCTGTATTTCTATTACAACATTATTTCTTCTTTGACCAACTATTTCTTTCGGACAGTGTACCAGTTGGTTGTGCTGCCGCCTATCTACTACATACAATAGTTACTTTAAGCTTATGGCACACTCATTTATCAAGTTGTTTTTGTGCACAAGTCCGACAAGCGCGAACCACAACAACATCAACATCAACAACACGTGCGGAATGTTGTCAATGCTTTCATCTACTCATCAAATACCCGCAACACAATAACAATTCCTCTACTCAGTATTTGTTCATATATTATGAGTACTCGTACGATATAGAAATACGTACGAGTATTTACGCTCTTCAAGTGGTCGCTCGTGTGTCATGGGACAAAGGAATTGTTTACTTGTGGCAATTTATGATTTGTTTTTGCCCTTGGTACCGGCTACCGTCCGGAGTGGTTAACCAGATCTTTTATTAATGGCCGACCAAATTCGCATATACTTCGATCATGCCGCCTTTGCTGGTTATCCTTGGCCGATTCACGAAGGTCATTACAAAACACTGACCCACTAAGGGGGAAACTAGGCAACAGCTATACCAATTCCACCCAGCCGCTCAGTACATTGACATTGGAAATTCAGATTCACATCGTGCGATAAACAAGTAGAGGAAGAGCAACCAGTTCCCTGTGATTGCCATAATGAAGGGAGCGCACAAAGAGAGATACAGAGAAAAAATAGCAAGACATGTAATGTCGTGTCTCTTAGCCAGTGCTCTTAAATTACAACATCAATGAGATCACAAATCGAGGGCAATCCCCAGGTTAAGACCAAACCTAGGAAGCATGAATATTAATGTTGTTGGTTGGGTGGTTTCCGAGCGTGACGATGCGTCTATTGGCTTATCAGGTGATGCTGATGAACACCTACATAGGTCATTGCATCAGCCAGAAGAGTAATCAGTTTGTATTATTTTTCCCCCAATTGGCAATAACCTTTTAAAGGTTGTTTCATACGGTTTTCCACTTTGAAGTGTTTACCACAATGTGTTGCATACATAGACGATCTTATCAGTTGGGAAAAACAAAAATATGAAAACCAGAAAACCACCAAATGTGCGCGTCATGCTGTTGCCCATACTCATAGATTGCATAGGCAAACAAACTAATATTTTTCTAGAATTTCATAGTATACAAAAATCCATATAAATGTATGATGCAGTTCAAGGCAGGTAGCTCTGGAAGGGTTCAACATATGTGCGTCATACCTTTGGCCACATGTGCGCCTTTCCAACTGATTCGGAAAAAGAGGACACTCGATTTTAGAAACGTTTCATTTTTCGCAATACAAATGGGATGGTTACTAGTCAGAGGACTACAAATCATCAAGAAGCCTCTTATTGACGCATTTCTTCAATGGTTCCCTTTATTAACACATTCTAAGGGGTTTCCCTTACTAAGCATACAAATCTCAGAGGGGTTGTGAATTGTGTGTCCAGGCGCGAGACTTTTCCTCACTTCAACAGAAGACAATATAGGAACAACTCAGAGAGAGATCTGCATGAGATGTATGCTTCTAATTATTTAATTAGAGGCTAAATAAAGGGTGATTTTTTAAGAGCAATAGGAAAGTTTAAAAAAAAAAAACACATAAAATTCAGAAAAATGTATGAAATCTTTATTTGAATCGATAGTACGGTCCATAAAATTTAATGTTTTAAGATTGTTTCATGCAAATGTTGACCGTGACTGCGCCTCAAATGGTCCATCCGCTTAGTCCAATTTTGGCATACTCTTTCCAACATTTCGTCCGGTATCTCACGAATAAATGCTTCAATGTTGTCTTCCAATGCGTCAATTGAAGCGGGCTTGTCTATATAGACATGAGCTTTTACATAGCCCCACAAAAAATATTCTAAAGGCGTTAAATCGCACGATCTAGGCGGCCTAAATAAAATGTTCACCGAACTCGCCTCTGAATAAGTCCATTGTTGCGCGTGCTGTGTGGCATGTGGCACCGTCTTGTTGAAACCACATGTCATGCAAGTCAAGCTCTTTCATTTTGGGCAAAAAATAGTTGGATATCATCTCACGGTAGCGCTCACCATTCACAGTTACGTTACGATTCGCATCATCTTTGAAGAAGTATGGTCCAATGATGCCACCAGCCCATAAACCGCACCAAACTGTGACTTTTTCTGGATGCATTGGGAGCTCTTGCAATGCTTCTGGCTGATATTCACTCTAAAATCGACAATTCTGCTTTTTTACGTACCCATTGAGCCAAAAATTAAGCTTCGTCGCTGAACACAATTTTTCGGTAAAAAAGTGGATCTTCGGCCAGCTTTCCAAGAGCCCATTTACCAAAAATTCTACGTTGCAGTAGGTCGTTCGGCTTCAATTCTTGCACCAGCTGTATTTTGAAAGGCTTCACACCTAAATCCTTCCGCAAAATTTTCCACGTTGTTGAGTAACAGAGGCCCAATTGCTGCGAACGGCGACGAATCGATAATTGATGGTCATCATTAACACTGGCCGATACAGCTGCGATATTTTCTTCAGTTCGCACTCTACGTAAGCGTGTTGGTGGTTTAATGTCCAACAATGTAAATTTGGTGCGAAATTTAGTCAGAATTGCTCGAAAAGCCGCTTCAGTGGGTCGATTAAACTGACCATAAAATGGAAGAAGCGCGCGATGAACTTTCTTAACAAAGCACGCATTTTGATAATAAAATTCAATAATTTGCAAGCGTTGTTCGTTTTTAAGACGATTCATGGTTAAATTAAAGACCAAACTGAAGATGTTTGACAGTAAAACAAAACACGAAACGTGCGTGAGCTGTTTCAACCAGTGTTGCCAAAAAGATAATAGCTATAAAATCACCATTTCATCATTTCGTAGACCTATTTTGTGGCACATCTTTTCAGGGAACAATATTTGAAAAAAGCAATAATACAGTGTAGTCCATTTAAAAATTGAAATTTAATTTTGCTATAAAAAAAACAGCTCGATTTTTAAAATGTTGAACATTTATTGGAAAGGTTGTTTCATGTCATTTATTTATGAAAACCAAATTCGGTCAAATGACCACCACGGCTGACTTGAAATTAGCCCATTCGATACACCCAATTTTTGAAAACATTTTCAATTGATTCGGCACGTATGTCAGCAATAGCAACTCGAATCTCGTTCTGCAACTCATCAATTGTTTCAGGACGGTGTCAGATCACAGCTTCTTGGCGGCCAATTCACATCTCTATATTTGCTGATTATTCGATTTTCGAAGATAGGGCGCAGAAGATCGCTTGTGGCGTGCGCTGTGTGGCACGCAGCGTCGTCTTCTTCAAACCAAATATCGGTCAAGTCTTCTGCATCGATTTCCTCGAAGAACCAATCACTTAACATTTCGCGGTAGAGCGAGTTGACGTCGATGGTTGTTCACGCACATTTTCAGAAACCGCAGCAATGTTTTCGGTCGAGCGTACCGAACGAGTACGTGCACGTGTTGGTTTATCCATCAACATTCCAGTTTCACGAATTGATCCACAAATTGAGTTTTCGAAACATTTTTTTTTTTTAATTTCGCACAGTTTGAGTAGAGGACTTACCACTTTGGAAATATGTTTTAAATATTTCCCAACTTTCTTCAAGCGATTAGCTACCCATTTCGTAAATGTCAAAGTTTTTACTAAATATTAGTCGCTTTCCGAATGACATTTGACGTTTTTAAAGTCAAATTATGAATAGTTCAAATTCCAAACACTAGATGGGCCACCGTGTATATTCAGAGCAGCGATAGCTACGCCTTAAGATCAGGCGATAAGGGGGTCTATTCCGCACGTGATGAAATCGGGGAAATGAGTTTTGCTACAGTCCTAAATTAAACACGCTCTGCATGTAGATTTTTATAAAAAATTTTTTACCCTTCAAATGGTCTTTATTATCATTAAGAACAATTTACCCACTACTTATAAATGTAGATATTAAAGTTTAAACTTAGCAATGTTATATGGAATGTGACAAGCATATCAACGGTTACTATATCAGGTTTGACGAAAATCAGCATTGCTTAAGGAGTTGAAACCAATAGCTCAATGCCAAGTGGATTAAATTCGTCAAAAATAGACGACCCATCTATTAACCACAGACATTCTTCTTACTTTTCACATAAAATTGTCATGATACCAAAACTACAAGGTAGCGCAACCAGAAGTGTCTTATCACATGCGCCAGAAGTTTTCGAACTCCAGCTGGTCCCAGGGCTCAAGCTCACATAAAAACTTGGCCTACAAAGTCGATTTTTTACATATTTGACAGTTTACAATAACTAGAAGTTACTTCCTTCACTAGGAACCCGAAGCGACCATGTTAGTTCGATATTCCAAACTACACCTTCCAAATACCGAACCAAGGCCTACTGACAATATAGAAGCAGCGCAGTGCGTTACCTTGTCATTATTGTATCATCATACCCGTTAATTGAAGAGTAAAAAGAGTACACTCAACAAAAATTTTCTTCCATAATTTTAGGAAATGGTGATCCTAAAATGCATATACTCGGTATGGACTGTAATTGGAATACTTAGGGAATTTCTTACCTAAACAGCTTTAATGTAGACTAAAACAAGAAAGAAAGTCGGTCAAGCCCGACTATAACATAGTGCTGCACTGTGAAATGCTGCCCATCACCGTTGCGACCGGAGCTGCCCATAATTGTTTGTTTTCCCTATAGCTCGAGATTCATCCGATCTTTACCATTCCTTTGGCGGATCGATAATTAATCTTGATTTCAAAATATGTCCAGAACCTTCTATCTATAAAACTGACGGAGATATGATTTTTTTTTCTAAATTGCGGGGGCGGGAGGGGGCGTGGCAAAAACTGAAAATAAACTTGATATGCCTGCAAGTATTGGAAGTATTTGTCCCATACACGTCGAATCTCTATCTCTTACCATCTACCATCTGTGCGTCATACGGACAGACAGACAGACAGACGGACGGACAGACGGACATGGCTATATCGACTCGGCTGTTGATGCTGATCAAGAATATATATAGATACTTTATAGGGTCGGAGATGCTTCCTTCTGTCTGTTACATAATTTTGCACAAACTTAATATACTCTGAGTACCTCTGGTGCAGAGTATAATGAAACAATTTTGGTAACAAATTTATGCTCTGTTAAGCCTAAAGTCTGGGACCATTTTCCTAAAAATGTTAGCTGTATACATATATATTTTTATGACCTGCAATTATTTTAGCAACTTCTTATTACGAGGGCCGTCCCAGAAATGGCCGACCTAGCACAGCAGTGATGGAAAATGTTCACAAAAAATATTAAAAAGGGGAAGTACCGACTATTAAAAGCTTAAGTTTGAAGTTTGGTGCCTTTACCTTGCACAGTTTTTTTTTGGTCGATTTTAATAGAGAACGCTTGTTATTTATTTGCAAACATGGACAAAATTGGTCATCGTTATGTGTTACAATACTTTCATATATGGTAAAAGGTCTTAGTCCAACCAATATTAACAAGTAAGGGAGCTGCAGTCGAGTGCCCCGACTACAAAATACCCTGTTCCCTTGATTTCGTGTGTTTTCCTTTACATACACACACACTCACATATACACACACTCCAACATACACACAAACGCATGGCATGCGGCCGCGCGCGATAACTGCCAATGCAAACCCCCCCTCTCTTCTACAAGCAAAATTGATTCGTATATAACTTCGGTGTTTATTGTCCGATCTTTTCAGAATAGATAGATATTGGGCCTTACTTGATATATGTAAAGTTTGGAAGGTCTATCTTAAAAATTGTGGCTCTGACAGTTTTTTGCGCTTAAAGAGGAGAGGGGGAGGAATTTTCCAAATCTGAAAAAACTCGTTTTGAATCGGGTATACACCTGTCTACATTCAAAAATTTGTGGCTCTAGCTCTTATAGTCTCTGAGATCGACGCGTTCATACGGACAGACGGACGGACAGACGGACAGGGCTAAATCGAATCGGCTGTTGATGCTTGTTATTTTAAATTTTGGCCACGCTCCCTCCGTCCCCACAATTAAAAATGTTCAATAACTCCTACAATTTCAAAGATATGAAGCTCAATATCTACAATCTCTGAAAGTTTCATAACGATCGGATAAAAAATGACAGAGTTATAAAACTTATAAAAACGATACATTCTTTTTGGCGCCGCATGCGATATTTGCTTACGTAATATGGAAATGTTCTCATTTATGTTAATGCTCTGTTAACTTACATAAGAGAAGGTTATACAACATTAATTTCCCTGAGTAACGGTTATATCGAAGTCGGGCAGGACCGACTTTGACTTACCCACGTAAGTGCGATTTTAATACGGGAGCGTTAAAAATGGGGTAAGCCACTTGATCTTTATTCCATCAAGGACCCACCCAAGGCGGGCTTCTATTTAAACGCTCCCCTAAGCTCACGGCAAAATACCACTTGTTCTTAATAAATAAAAGCTGTTAGTAAAACTGGGACAAAACATAAACGAAATGCGAACATCGTGCATGCTAATGACAAAACAATCAAAATAGCAATTAATGAAGCCGCCATTATTCAAAAAGTAAGATTGCCGAGAAGCTTTATTTGTCACACACAACAGTAGAAAGGCACCTTTAAAAGCTGGGATCGATAAAGAATCCGAATACTAATAATTTCCAGAAGGTTCGAACCTTCTATCTATAAAACTGTGGGAGATGTGACGTTTTTTCGATATTGCGGGGCGGGATGGGGCGTGGCCGAAATTGCAAATAATCTTGATCTGCCTGCAAGTAAATATAAGAAACATATGTTCCATACATGTCAAACCTCTATCTCTTACCATCTCTGAGACCTGTTTGTTCATACGAACAGACAGACGGACGGACACTTTGCACAAACTTAATATACTCTGTGTACCTCTGGTACAGAGCATAAAAATTGAATTACTTTTTATTCTCTGTACCAGAGGTAAAAGTATATTAAGTTTGTGCACAAGTGTCCATCTGTTCGTATGAGCAATCAGATCTCAGAGATGGTAAGAGGTAGAGGTTTCACATGTATGAGAAAAAAACTTCTTATACTTGCAGGCAGATCAAGTTTGCTTTAAATTTTTGCCACGCCACCGCAAATTGGAAAAAACGTCATTTCCCCCACAGTTTTATCCAAAGGAATGGTAAAGATCGGATGAACGAAAGTTGAGTTATAAGGAAAATAAACAATTATGGGCAGCACCGGTCGCATCGGTGAAGGGCAGCTCTTCACAAGTGCAGAGTATTTTATAGTCTGGCTTGACCGGCTTTCTATCTTGTTTTCTATTTGATGAATCTGCTTAATTATACCCTTGCAGAGGGTATTAAAAAATTGTGCGGATGCTTGTAACGCATTAAAGGAAGCATCTCCGACCACTTAAAGTATATATATTCTTGATCTGCACGACGAGCTGAATTATTTAGCCCTGTCCGTCTGTCTTTATCTATGCTATCTTCTCCCTCAGTTTGAAAGCTATCACCAAACTTTGCACGAAGTCTTTTGATACAAATTCGCTGTACATTTGTCGGAACCGGCCGGATCGGATGACATATATATACCATATATATAGCATATATCTGTTTAGAAAAACAAACTGCAAGGGTATACAAAGCTTTGGCCGAGCCGTAGTTAACTTTCCCCTATTTTTTTTTTACTAAAAATCGCGTTTTTCGCTTCAAAATTTTCCAAAAAAGTGAAAAATTAAAATTTTTGAAAAAGCTCGACTGCGTTACCTGGGGAAAACTATTATCTAACGAACAAACTTTGGTTATTTGATTTCTGAAAATCCACCAGCAAGTTATGAGGGGCACCGCGATTCCGAGAGACTTCCTAATAATTGCTTGCATTGCCGTGTTATTTAATATTTCTTCGTGAAAATTTTATAATGTGTTATTGGTTTTAATAAAATGTGTCGACACAAAAAAGTGCAAGTTTTCGTGTGAATTAACCCTTCTTAAAAAATATTCTAAAAATGTATTGCATTAAATATATTTATATATTAAATTTTGACTAAAATCATCTCTCAGAACTTTAAGAACTTGTGCCAAAACAAACAACTAAGTATTTGACTTTTCTTTTTTTTTTTTTTTGTTAAAAAAAGTCTGCATATTTATGTACGCATGCACATACATATATCTAATGGAAATGTACACACGGTAAGCAAACAATGAGCGAGAACCAGTCTTCAAACCCCAATTTAAGACGCAATATGTCAAAAAGTAAAAAATACAGAGAGACATGCTACCTAAAACAATGTAGAAGTTGGCATACCCTTTCTAATTGAAAATTTTTTAGTTTTCACATTGTTCGTTAAGCAACTATTCTTAATTAACTTTAAACAGATAACTAGGAATATTTTTTGCTTAAAATGACTGTTTGAAAACCAATTTTGAGTTCAAAAGATAATTTTAAGGAAAACGAAGGGGAGTTGCCTCACAATGGCCGATCTGACACTGGCTTTTCATACATATTGTCGAAATAAGACGAAAATTATATTAGGAGCTTTGTCAATTTTCGGTCCCTGTAACAATATCTTCTCACAAGGATATAAGGTTTTATGAACCCAGGCAGAGTCAATAAAGAGCACAACCAGAAGGAAGCATCTCCAACCCCATAAAGTAGATATATTCGAGTTTATATAGCCATGTCTGTCTGTCCGTCTGTCAGTATGAACAAACATATCTCAGAGGTGGTAAGAGATAAGATGAACGTTACCAACTTTGGAAGGTACGGAGTTTATTACAGTTGGGCTTGACCGACTTTCTTGCCTGCTTGAATTTTAAATGAGAGCTTTCGATGGTTCCAATTAAAGTTGAAATTTAGTCAATACGTCAATTAAACTTAACAGAACAAATTATTCTAAATAAATATTTAAATTTTCCACCATTTTAGCAGCAACATTATCCAGAGAAACGAGATGAGGTCTGGACAATAGCCATGATAGTCCAATGTTTTCATTGACCATACCGCAATAAAAGATTTTGAAGGTATCGAGCTCTATAGTATGAATGCCCAATATTTATAACCTATTAAATTTTCAATACGATCGGACAATAAGTCGCTAATATATTCAGAAACCAATTTTAGTCAAATTTCTGTTGCTGGTCGATTTGCGCCCGGTCTCTATTTCAAATAAATCCCCTTAAGCAGTGTTAACTGTCGTTGGAACAATTCTTTTAAAGTAAAAATTTTTATAAGCATAACTATACCAGCCATTTTCCGGTTTTCTTTTAGATGAATTTCAATGAGGCACACACCCAAAGAAATGAAGAACGAATCGACGAGAACGAATTCTTCTTGGTTTTAGTATTTTTCTTCTTGGATTTTTTAAGAGGAAATCTTCTCGGATCCAAGAAACAATCGTTCTTGACTTCGAGCTTGCTGGCGAGGGAAGTGCGGGGAGACAATAATCGGAGAGCGCGAGCAACAAGAGAAGAACAATTTTTTCTGACCAGAAGTTGCAACGCATAGAAATATTAATTCCGACCTCATATATATTTTTGATTAGGGCGACGAGCTGTGTCGATTGAGCATTGGGAAATTTCAGGTTTAAAGAAATGAAATCACTGTTATAATATGTTTTTCATATAAAAAATAAAAAAAACATATATTTTGAAAATTTTTTTTTCAAATTTAGAAAAAAATATTTCTTAAATAAAATTGAATTTATTTTATTTTTAACTATATTTATTTTAAATAACTATACTTTTTTTGTGATTTCATATTATTCAGAGCTGGAAGTTTTGGAATCAGTCAGTACTTCCAACTTCTTTTCCTGAAGTAGAGGTCAAATCTCGTCATATATGGAAGAACTTTTTTCTTGTAGACCTGAATATTGACCACACTTATCTACGGGTTTCTGCACCCATCTGCAGCTAATGATTGGTTTTTTTAGTATCAATATATACGCACACAAATATAAAAAAAATCAAATTACAGGTGCAGTTGGTGGCAGTCGGAAGTTCTAAGCCAGGAAATTTGGAAAAGTAAAAGTTGTTCTTTAACTCAATGCAATAGCTAATCACATAAACATCACTTTATTTTATTAAAGCACTTATTCGTTAAACTCACAAATATTTTTATACAAGCACACTTTTCTCTTAAGTTTTAATAAATCAATAAATTATATCGGCGTAAGTATTTTGTATTTTTTGATGGCTTTATTGCTGCTCACTGAAAGGCTGAAAAATATTTTCCCCCAAGTCCCTTCTCATAGGGCATGTTAGGACGATCATAGCTGATTAAAAATCGATAGCACATTAAAGCCGAAAGTACCGTTCGACTCAGGGATGTTTTAACTATTTAGTAAGAAAACAAATTTTTGGTTTTCTATGGAAACTTTTTTTGTTTTCAATGGTACCTGCCTAAAATTTAATATTTGTTTGTTCCATATGCTTTTAACTAATTTTACAAAGTTTTGTTAAAATAGGGTGTTAAAATAGGGTATAGGGTGTTAAAATAGGGTATAGTATATAGCTCCCAAACGAACGATCGCACAGTGGTCCAAATGAAAAAAATTTTGGCACAAATTCAGTGTAATGCAAAACCAAATTCATTTCCAATAGAGTATTACCTAGTGCACTTAAAAATCATAGTGATACGGTTGAAAGTGAAACACTGCGGCCCTGGAAGTCAGCTGATCGTTTGTTCGCCTTGCCTTCGCAAACTTGTTGTGTTTCGTGGAACAAAAGTATAATGGATTGTAGTGGATTAACGTGAATATTAATACTGTATTATTCTTGAATATGTATATAATGCGAGGGTAACAATCTTTTTTGCACCTTTTTGCCCTTTTTCTTAAAAATCGCTTTTAAAAATGGACAAATTAGCTGCAAGTCGAAAAAATCGTTTATATGGCAGTTATGAGAAGTAGTGTTATGAACTGAATCAAATTTGGTGAGTCCTCGAGGGAGCTACAAACACGTATACAAACCAAATTTTAGTTCAATTGCTTTAAAATCAAAAAAGTTCGTGCAAATCGGCTGGATTGGTTATATGGCAGCTATATAAAATAATGGTATAAACGAGCAAATCTTGGTAAGATGTCTCGGGGCCAAAAATATGTGTACAAACCAAATTTGGGGCACATACCTCAATAATTGGAATTTCTGCCAAAATTTTTGGAATTTGGACCAGTGTGGATCGGTCGGAAAATGGGTCTTAGTGAAAAAATTGTTTTGTTTTTAATGTTAGCGCTGTTTTAAACTCGGCAATTATGAATGTAAAATGCTTTTTAAGGTATTCGCAAAATTTGGTCGATATCTTAAGGCTGCCATAGGACCGATCGGTCAGAAAATGGGTCTAAGTAAAAACTATTTTTTAAATGTTCGCGTTCTTTAACTTGGCCATTATTATCGAATATTAACGCTTAAAAACGGATTCAGCAAATTCAGTCGAAATCAGAATATCAGAACGATGACTTGCAACGGTATTAAAACTTCGGCACAGACGAAATTAGCTTAGCCTTCTCGTTATACACTTGAGAAGTGAATTATAATTTTGCCCAGAAGTTCGTAACGCTAAGAATGAATCATCTCCGACCACATAAAGTATATATATTCTTGATCAGCATGACGAGCTGAGTCGATTGAGGTTTGTCCGTCCGTCTGTCTGTTTCTACGTAAACTAGTCCCTCAGTTTTGCAGCTATCGAGCTGAAATTTTGCACAGAGTCATCTTTTAGGTGCGCATATGTCGGAACAGTTTTTTTGTTTTTTATTTAATTTTGTAATGTCACAAGACATAAAGTTATAAACCAATGACTTAGGTCACAAAATTAAGTCAGTGGTCACAAAAGTTTCAAATGTATTTAAACTTCGGCACAGACGAAGTTAGCTTTGCTTTATCGTTTTTATATTATTGTGTATTTTGTACAGAAACAAGTAACAAAGTCGGTCAAGCCCGACTGTAATATACTCTGGACTACCCATAGTTTGTGTATCGCGGTAACGACCGGTGCTGCCCAGCACATTTGTTTGTTTTCCCTATAACTCGACTATCGTACATCCGATCTCTTTCATTCCTTTGGCGGATTGATAAATAATGCTGATTAATAAATATATCCAGAAGGTACAATCTCTCTGTTTATAAACCTGTGGGAGATATGACGTTTTTGGAAATTAAATTAGATCTGCTTGCAAGCGTAAGAAGTTTTTGTCGCATACATGGTGAACCCCTATTTCTTACCATCTTGGAAATTTGTACGTTCATACGGACAGACAACGGACAGACAAACAGACGGACATACGAACATGGCTAAATCGACTCGGCTGTTGATGCTGATCAAGAATATATATACCTTAAAGAGATTTTGCACAAGCTTAATGTCCTCTGTGTACCTTTGATACAGAGTATAAAAATACTTTATCTTGATTTGCTTTTAATAAGCCGTGGTTCAGAACATATAAATGATAACTATAAAGAATGGGTCCCATTCGAAAATTGATCAGCGTTTTAACAAAATATGTATTATTTTTTCTCGAAAAAATATTTCAACAATCTAGGAATCTATGAACCAAGCTTCGAACCAAAACCTTGGGTTCGTGTAAGATTTTGTTTTCGGACCGGTTCCTTAACATATCAAACCTAAGGTTTTGGTTCCAGCTTAGGTTCACATTGGCGCGAGGAATGGCTTATAATTTAAATTTAGCTTAACTCGGCCTTGGTTTTGTTGAAGAAAGCGCATTTAATTCAGGAAAGTATCGTTCCTTAAGTTCCTTAGACTTTACGCGAATGATTTTTCCCCTATGTACTCGTACATAAACATAAGAGTCTATTGCTTTTTTTGTTTGTTTGTTTATTAGACATTGTATCCGTACACGAAAAGTTGATTAAAAACATTTAATATTGTGATTGTCACTTTCCCTACTTAAAGTCGAAATATTCCAAGTTTGTAAAGAAAGACTGATTCAGTTTTTTCCGGAATGTTTTTATCAAAAATTGTATATAAAACTTTGACATTATGAAAATATTATTTAAGTTTTAACTGGTTTTCATATTAACCTATTACATAACATAGTTTCGATATTAACATTTGAAATCGTCCAAATTTGTCCGGGCTTAGTATATAAAACTATGTATTTCCAACCCACACAACAAAATTTCCAGTTTATAAGTAGCTTAAATAAATTCTGAAATTTGGAAAGCTTACATTCGCTTTATATACCTGCAGACTACTTTCCAATCAAATGGTGTGGACCTGAAACACTTTTGAAGTGGTTCAGCCGGATGGCTTGGAGCCGGGAATATGTCGAACTTCACAGTACCAACCTACACAGCGAATTTCAAGTTGCTTCTCAGTAAATTACTTCTGAGATATGGCTCTGAACCACTTTTTGAACCGGTTGGAAACCGGTTGTGAACCAGCAAAGTATCCAACTCCATAATACGAACCTAAATACCAATTTTCAAGTTCGTAGCTTAAATAGCTTCTGAGATATAGCTCTGAATCAATGTTAAACCGGTTGGATACCGATTCTGAACCAGCAAAGTATCCAACTCCATATTAACAACCTACGTTCCAAATGTTAAGTTCGTAGCTTAAAAACCTTTTAAGAAATGCCTCTGAACCACTTTTGAACCGTTTTGAAATGCCTATCACTCCGCATCGACATATAAATACTGTGAAAATTTCGTGAAGATCGCCATTCACTTTTACTTATATGAATACATGTATAGAAATAACGAGAGCGTGAGTTAAAGTCGGTCCTGCCCGACTTTGATACCCGTTACTCAGGTTTGAGTTTGATATCTTTAAAGTTTTTGAAATAAACTTGATCAGCGTACAGACAACAGGAGTCTATACTCAAAAAAAAAACAGCCGAAATCACCCTAAAATTAAGAAATTCGCCTTAAAAAAAGGGGTCAAAGGCGATTCACCATATATTTCAGATAAATAATTTCTCATAATAGGACTGTGACTTTCTTAAATTAAGATAATATTTACTATTAGCTAGAAAATATTTTCTATATTGTAGAAAAACATTTTCTATATTTAAGAAAAACATTTCTGTATTTTAGAAAAAAAATATTTTTTAAGTTTTAGAGAGGAATGGGAGCGAGGGGGTCAGAAGAGGAAGGACGACACCAAGACGCGTATAACCCCTTACATAATTTTTTTTATATTTTCATTCTATTGGTTCACTAAAGTCTTCTTCTGAAAAACACATTTAAATTAGTAATCATTATTTTATTTTCTAACTTTACCTTGTCTGGGACTCGAACTCGGGACCTCGGGGAAAACTTCAACACGAAAGGCATCTTATCGCACTTGATTACCAAAGCACTCGCGTGAATCACAGTAAAGAACGCAGTCAAATGCTAAGCACTCAGCAAGCAGAATATCAACTGCGCCTTTTATATTCCGAAAGCAGGAAATGTGAACTTCAGAATTACAAGACACCGCTTGTAATTCTTTATATATTTTTCAAAATTTTAGGTCGATTTTCTACATACATTCTATAATTTATTTTAGGGCGATTTTCTACATAATTTTTTCTTTTGGGCGAATTTCTTAGCAGGCCGAATATCAGCTGCCCCTTTTATATTCCAAAGGCCGGGAATTCCTACTTGAGAATTACAAGCGGTGTCTTATTATATATCTCTAAATTTTAGGACGATTTCTACTTGCATTTTTTATATTTTAGGGCGAATTTCTAATGATCTTTCCTAAAATAAGGCCGTTTTACTAACATTAATGGTTGTCGCCATAATTTTTTGTATCCATGCTAGGTATTTTTTCTTAATCCAAGGTCGAATTCGCCTTTAATTTAAGTGAATTTTTAGAAAAACATCTAGAAAAATTACCCTAAATATAAGAAAAATAAACCAAATTTTTAAATTTAAGAAATTATTTTCTTAAAATTTCAATTTTCGGGTTATGTTTTCTTAGTTTAAGAAAAACTATCTAAAAACAAGAAATTTTCTTTTAATTAAGAAAAAACATTATTTCAAGGCGAGTTTGTAAAAACTAGAAAAATAATTTTTTTCAGTGTTCATACAAAATTTGATGGCTCTTCTGTCTTCGAGATCTAGGTGTTCATACAGACAGACGCACAGACAGACGGACATGGCTATATCGACTCAGCTGTTGATGCTGATCAAGAATATATATACTTCCTTCTGCCTGTTACATACATTTGCACGACTTTAGTATACCCTTTTTACTCAACGAGTAACGGGTATAAGAACAGTGACTAAAATAATTTTTCTGAACGGAACCTTTCTCCAAACATTGGAGGTCCGGTTGAAAAGTCATTTGGTTCATGGTCCGGTTGGAGGGAATCAAAAACCTAAGCCGAATCGGTTTTAGTTTGTGTGACTTCAAAGGAGAGCTGAATTTCGCTTCGATTGGGCAGGAGTATGTATATATGTATATGAAGATGCATATTTTCGATTCTTCTGTGTGTTTCAAACGTCCGGATGTATGAGCTTATACTCTTATTGCAAGGGTACACAAATTGAAAAGAAAATAATTGCCCAAAATTGCTTTTCGCTTTTTTCGCAGAAAAAAATCTCCCAAATGAACCGAAAACGTCGACAAGAATTTGGTCGGCGTCGGCGTCGCTGGCACCGGCACATTTTGTCTTGGCTGCCTCCAAATAAGTATGTACTAGCTCTATGCTTGTGCTCTTTGACGAACTTGCGCTCGTGCTCTTAAAAATCTGCCGAGCAACGGTAAACGTAACGCTCGCGCTCGCTTGCGCAGCCTACATATGTACATATATACACACATCCAAACGTCACGACATCTGCGACTGCGGCTATACATAGAGGCGCGCACTGCGCCAGGAGCTCAGTTCTTGCAAAGACTCAGTGCTGTCTGGACGAACACATACGAGTGGAAACCAAACGATACAAACCACTGACCACTGACGAGATACAATATACTTACTTTTCTTTTTTTTTAAGTACAAAAATTCGAGTGCAGGTGCTTTTTAGCTCTAGAATATCACCGTATTTACTGTGAATACACAAAGTGCAACCACAATATACAAAGTGCGATCCATCAACTTGGAGAAAAGTGCAAAACGCGTGCGAAATACTTAACAGAAATACAACCAAAATAAATTGTGTCTTGAAGATCAAGCCGGAAAAGTGAAGAAGCATTTCTTTTTGTGAAGTGAATACAAAATGACCACCAAAATGGCTATCAATGCTAAGGTAAGAATCGGATGATTGAATTCACCCCGCAATCAAAAATCTCGTTTGAATCGGAGCTAAGCAAATTCTTTTAATAAGCTTAGCAACAGTCGCAAAATTTGAATACGCTAAGCGAGAAGCCGACAATTATTTTTGTTTATCAATAAAAATTTTGTTGGCGTCGCTGATAGTGTGCGGGCAATTCTCAGACCAAGAGGAGACGCTGTTCAGGATGTTGAACTGACATATGTATTATCCAGCGCTCTATGAGAATCCATATTGTGTATCATAATTAGTAAAATGTCAGTCTAAGGTTTTGACCTGATGCTGCGAGCTAGCTAATCTACTCAATTAAAATCTTGAATAATAAATCCATATTATGCATTAATTTGGCTGATGAAATACCCCATCTCGGTGTCTTCATAAGATACCAAAATTTCCACAAAAATAAAACTAAACCTACATAACTGAAAACTGTTGTCAGTTGTCGGCGGCATTGCATCAGCCAAAGCGTCCACAAAACAAAAACAGAAAATCTAAAAAAAAATCAACCAAAACTAGTCCGAACACAAAACTTGAAATGCCTAGAAATCGCGTGTTGTTAAGAAAAACAACGACAAAGTGTCTACCATTTCAAGTGAAAGAATACATAAAAAGTCGTTGGCTTGGCCTTATCTCTACTTACAAGCATACCTACTCGTATGTCGGTGTATCTCTGGCTGCGCATGCGCTACTCAAATTGATAAGCCGTTCATAAATTTATACTAAACAGGCGATGGCACCATAAATGTGGATTAATTTTAACCAGAGCCTTACTACTACAGTAGGTATAAATAGACACTAGATATTAGATAAGAGAACAATTGTGATTAGATTCTAAATACTGTAACTAAAGGAGCATTAAATAATTGGGGACGTGGAACCAAAAGCACCTAATTCGATATAACACATATCGGAAACCGATCCAGAACAATGTCGGTTTCAGTTTCTTGAAGTAAATTAGCAAAAGGAAGATACAAGCCTCTCAGATTTACAAAGAAACCACACTTAGTTTGTCAGGTAGCAGTGTCGGAAGACATTGGTTTTAAACATCAATGAAAGTAAACCAATAACTGTCTTTTAAAAACGAAGTTAAGATTAGATGCATCCTCCGCTACAAATTAGAGTTCGTTATACTAATTGTTAAGTCTTAAGTAACTCCTTTATATCCTTGCAATATGTAGAGCTCGAACCCATCCACAAGTAGTTTTCAATAGAATACTAAAACAACTGAGGAAATAAGAAGAGATTCACGTGGAATACCTGCCATATAACAAGTGGCATCGACTTAACGTTTCAATTTTCGTATAGAAGGCAATCCAGTGCAGCAGCCTTGTCCTCTTCTAAAATGAGCAGACCAACATTAGTGAAGTAATCAGCCAGAGACATTTTTCAAAGCGTTGCCAACTGTTCGTTTTTTGGTTTTAATTCGAATTCATGATATGCCAAAAATCAGGATTGTTCCCACTTTACTTCGTCTAACTCTAAGTCAAAATGCTTAAGTTCAGTCATAGAATGGAAGCATTAAAATTAGTTTTGCAATTAAAAGTCAATCAAGATGCTAACAGCTAGAGATGTGATATTTATGTCTTAAATAGTTTAGGATATTTATGATATGTGATATGATTTATGATATCACTAGATTTTTATTTCATATTTAACTATATGATGCACCTCTACTTAAAACAATTTAGATCTGGACCTTAGAAGACCTTGAGCTGGCTGGCTCAAAACC
This sequence comes from Lordiphosa collinella, assembly GCA_018904265.1. Lineage (NCBI taxonomy): Eukaryota > Metazoa > Arthropoda > Insecta > Diptera > Drosophilidae > Lordiphosa > Lordiphosa collinella. The sequence goes on along the minus strand of JAEIFV010000165.1, from coordinate 350,708 downwards.
GTAAAAAGTGTAAAACAATTATATCTTACTGCCAAAGCTCGATGACATGAACCAAGTGAGAAAAGAACGCTTTAATAGAAGTGGTAATATGCCATTCGTTCATGCTTTCATGGATAAAAATTACATGACGACATCCAATACTCTCTAACTTAATGGTTCCCACAGTGTGTTTTTAACTATTGAGAAAAATTAATGAATCCTAGCAAAGGTATACAACTTATTTTTAATAGAAAATAAAATGCTATTTAACGGTAAGGAAACGCAATTTTGAAATGCCTTTCAACTGTACATATAGTTCTAAGTACGAGCAGTTTGAGTTTTTATATTATCCCCGAAATCTCTATATCGACTTCTTAGGCCATTCTAAGATTCAGGATCTTTTCTACCTCTTAAAAACTGCTATACGGTTTTTCCTTTCGTAAGATTTATGAAATTACCTGAAACATTATATCTCTAGTACAATAGTGAATTCGGAATACTCAAGTCAAGAAATTCCCATACTTAAAAGATGTGATGATTAGAAGTTCTCAATAAAAGCTCAATATTTTGGAGTTTGAAATTGTTTTCTAAAATCGCTTTCTTAAAAATTGAGATTTTTTTAAAGTAACAAGTAAGAAAGTCGGTGAAGCACGACTGTAATATACTCTGTACCAACGAAAGTGTATGCTCATTATGTATTTTGCTGCTTCATTATGTAGTTTAACTATTCTTCATACGATCTTTAAAAATCCTTTCTATATGTATAGAAGGTACAACTCTTCTATCATAATACTGTGGGAGATATAATTTTTTTTTTTCCAAATTGCGAAGGCGGCGTGGAGAAAATTAAAAACAAACTTGATCTGCCTGCAAGTTTATGAAGCCTATCAGCCTTGTTCGTAAATCCACTTCCGCAGAAGTTTTGTGATTTAAGGACAAAATCTAGTACGAAATACGGCTTAAAATCACAACATTTTTGTTAAAGTGAAATTGAGAACAACGCTGTATGCTCCATACATTCCGCACCGTCTCTGAGATTTCCTTGTTCGGATACTCGGACTTGGCTATATAGACTCAGCTGTTTATGCAGATTATACTTTAAAGCAGTGTTCCCAGCCATGCCTCGGGGGGCCGAAAACACTCGGAAATTCACACCGAATGCTTGCCGAAGTAATGCATCAGTGAGTGTTCGAAAGAGACAGAGAGCCTCCCTAATTGGGGAAGCCTGATTTAAAAGATCGGAAATGCTTTCTTCTGCATTCTGCATACATTTGCACAAACTTAATATACTTTTGGTACAAAGTATAAAAAGCCATAAATATACCTATTGCCATTTTTTAATACAGGGTAGATTTTTTGAGAATTTCTTCAAAATATAACTTTTCTCGTTTGTTTTTTTATTATTTATCGTTTTATTTTCCAATATTCAACGTGTTGCCTTCTGTTTAAGAAAATTAGCATTCTACTTAAAATATTATTTTTCCAAAATTGAGGGAAAAATATCTTAGGTGGAAGTTTTAGCCGACTTTCAAATTTTCAGGTGCGATTGGGACATTTGAGGAGGCAAATAAAAAACTAGAAACATAATTTAAAAGAGTCATTTTGTAAAAAAATGGTAATGGTATAAAATCTAATAAAATCTAAACAGTCAAGAGAGCCAGATTGTTGTAGAGTGTGCGAAATATCGAAGGCACCCTACCTCGAACTAAACACATCTTGATTTTAGACTCTTGGCTGAAATTCTTGAATAATCTATTTACCATGATTCGAACAAACACTTTACGGCGGGTCTAAATCTCCAAACAAAAATCTTTCGCAACTGCCAGGCTCGCAATTTTTCCTTTACCGGGGAAAAAAGGGCACCAGCTAGGAATCTTTTTTTAAAAGTCCCGTAATACTAAAACAAAGTTCTCAAGGCAAGATTGGAATAGTCAGAAATGAGAGTTCCAAAATCTGATTTTTTGTACTCAAATCAGAGTCTTCATTTCACAACTTGTTCTAGCATATTTCTCTTGGATAGGACAGAAGGTATATCTTCACTTTCTTGGTTTTTGGCTAAAGTAAAAGAAGTTTTCAAGCTGTGATTTCTTTTTGTATATTTTATTTAAGAATGAAATTTGAAAATAAGGACTTATTGACGTTATGAAGAAGATGAATAATCCTTGATTTACTGAAGAGCCTTGAAACAACAATCCTAAGTTCAATATTTTCATTTTTGTAACTTAATGTGCAAGCACACTCTGTTATCAGATCAAAGAATATATATTTTAGAATTATATTTTAAATGATCTTAAAGTTTCACTCAATTCAATTTAGTTTGTTGTAACTCCGTAAGCAAACTGAACTACACAACCCTCTAACAAGAACAATTGAACAAATCGATATAAATTCAAATCTGAAGCCAATCCAAATGTAAGGTGTCCCTGACTCAGTAGACCCAGCGTGTCAAATAGGCTTTGCCCGTCAACAAGGGTGCAAACAGCAACAAATAGGCCAAAGTCACAGGTTGTTGAACGAGACGACTGAGAAATACTACATGGGCCTTTCCACTGGTCTGGTCATGCAAATGAGGGAATTGCAAATTGGCGAAACTTTGTCGCCCCGCATTTGCTATGCCGGAATTTTCGGGTCTAAGCCCGAATTAGCATTTTCGATTACGCACTACATTCCACTACGCAATAAAATTCTCAACTTTCTTCTTTGATTGTCATTGCCATTCCAGGATATTTTCCGCAATCAGCACCGATTGATACGCTTCATTGAGCAGTCCATTCGCTTGTGCAGCAATCAGTCCTTGAAGGCTGCCCAACAGCAGCAACAAAAATCGGCCGACTTCGAGATCACCGCCTCGGTCAACACACAGTACACACATGCACCGGAACCCGTCAAGCATGACAAGGATCTGGGGGATTTGTTTAGGGCCTCCCAGCTAAGCGTGCGTCTAGCCACGCCCCAGCAGCTGCAACCCAAGCCTGACCATGATGAGGAACTGGGCTTTGGCAAACTCTTCACCGATCACATGCTCAAGATCTACTATCATAAGAGCTTAGGAGGCTGGCAGAGGCCGGAGATTACCCCGCTGGAAAATCTGGTCATGCATCCGGCGGCAAAGGTCCTGCACTATGCTGTAGAGGTGGGTAATCTCGATGATGAAGATCAAGATGGTCAATCTATCAACTCTCAATTCTACTTTGCAGCTATTTGAGGGCATGAAGGCATATCGCGGCGTTGATGGAAAAATTCGCATCTTCCGGCCGGACATGAATATGAGTCGCATGAATCTGGCGGCCCAGCGCTCTGGCTTGCCCACCTTTGAAGGCAAGGAGTTCGTGCAGTGCCTGTCGCGTCTGCTGTCCATTGATTCCGAGTGGGTGCCACACACAGAGGCTGCCAGCCTGTACATACGACCCACGCTCATAGGCATTGATGTAAGTTGAGACTAGCACAGTTGCATCCTCTTCCGCAACTAATCCCACTCCTCTGTTACAGCCCACTTTGGGTGTAGCCTCCTCCGACTCGGCCCTGCTCTACTCCATACTCAGCCCAGTGGGCAGTTACTTTAAAACAGGCTCTAATGGCGCCGTCTCCCTGCTGGCCGATCCCAGCTACACACGAGCCTGGCCCGGCGGTGTGGGCAATCGTAAGATGGGCTCCAACTATGCACCCACCATCAACGTACAAAAAGAGGCTGCCGCCCGCGGCCTGCAGCAGGTGCTCTGGCTATACGGCGAGGATCATCAGCTCACCGAGGTGGGCACCATGAATATATTTATGTTCTACGTCAACGATCAAGGAGGTAGGTGTGCAACACTTGTGAGTGTCCAGTAGGTTCCTCATTGTCCCCTTTTGAATCTTCTACAGAACAAGAACTGATTACGCCACCGCTAAGTGGCCTGATCCTGCCGGGCATTACCCGTGACTCCATTCTGGCCATGGCCCGCCAGTGGGGCAAGTTCAAGGTCCGCGAAGGTGTCATCACTATGCCCATGGTCTGTGAGCTGCTCAACCAAGGACGCGTAAGTCAAAGTCACACGTCAGCCCCTAAGGGAACACCTCTCATTCCCTGCTTTCTCTTCCTCAGTTGTTGGAGTTGTTCGGCACGGGCACAGCATGCGTGGTCAGTCCAGTGAACCGCATCAACTACCTGGGCCAGGATCTGTACATACCCACCATGGAGCAGGAGAAGCCCGTGCATGAGCTCATCCGCGAAACCCTCAGCGACATCCAATACGGCAAGGTGGATCACCCCTGGGCGGTAGTGATCGACTAAGCGGAGCAGCTGAGCTTCTCCCACCCCGTCTTGTGTATTAGTAGGCTTTAGTTGAGGGAGTATCTGGGGTGGCCAATGTGCTCGAATTTTATTCGTTTGTTGCATTTAATATAAGCACTTAGTTGAGGGTCGGGCCTGCCAGCCTTGCTATGCGTACATACAGACATATGTACATATGTGTAGAGCTAGTGTTAACGTTCAGTTCGTAATTGTAATTATTTATATCGCATTTTTTTTTTTATTTTTGACTTTTTTTTTGTTTTTGCGCTTTTACTTCCAAGCAGCAGCAAGTCAAAATTAGATAATAGAATAACTGATAGCCAAAACAACAAAAATATTAACTATGGAAACAAGTTTTAAAACGTACCGGAGGCAAATGCATTTATTAGTCTGTAAGTTGTGCAAGTGGAGAATGAAAATTGCTGAGACAAATTTCAAGAATGTTTTTGGGAGTAAAAGCAGCAGACCGGAGAGCTGCTGAGCAAGCTGTGACTAAATTAAATAGCCATGTAGATAGCTAGGCTTAGTTATACATACAATATATAAGTATAAAGAGATATACAAATATATCATCTGAATGAAATACATATATGTTAAGCGAAAAATTGAAAAATAAACTGAAGGGAATACCAACACCAAACCAAAAAAAATAAACACCAAAAAAGTGTACTTAATGGGGGTGAAAGTTCCTCAGCTCGATCAATATGAAGCGGAACGGAAGAGTAAAATTCTATGTGGCAACAAAAAAGGGTGGTTTGTAGGGTAATAGATGACTGCCCAACCAAAATTGCCTTATAAAAAGAAGTATCGGCTCATAAGCATGGTTGAAAGGCAGTCGATCATTTATGTACATTGCCTTGAGTAAATTATCTCGACTGAAAAATTTATATTGCACAACGTCGATCGACTTGTTTTGATTTTGACGAAGGTTGAGGGTCTTCTATAAACCGCTGTTATGCCACTAACAATAAATGCTGTGCAGAATTCGATAGTAAAAGAGCGTCTTGTGACACACTGTGTCATAGATGCATCCTTGGGCACGTTTGTGCGTCAATGAGATTCATTTGCGTTGGATACCGCATAATTTGACAATCGCACAAAATTGATTGATTCAAATTACATATATAAGACCGCAACTGGTGACGAATTGTAGATCTATGCATTATAGAGATGGGCGCGGGAAAGAAAATTTGATCCCGTCCCGGTCCACACCCGAGCTAGCCCGTCCCGTCCAAATCCCGAACTCATATTATCAAATCAATCCCTTACGTCCCGTTCCCGACCCAAGCTGTCCCGACCCGTTCCGACCTTCAATTTTTTTTTGAGGAATATATAGAATTGAAGACAATATATAAATATTTCAAGAAAATCATTTACTTTGATGAAGTTGCTTGCTGGGGTTAATTTTTCTTCTTCTAAAGGGTGTCCGAGTGTGGCTTAGCGGCTAGTGTCTGCGATCGCTATGCAAGAAGTCGTGGGTTCGATCCCGCCTCGGGACATCTAATGAAAAGTTGTTTCTTTAAAAAACTTACACACACGGCCGACTTCACTGGATGTTAGCGCCAGTTTTGAAGTAACTAGACAAGAAAAAGCTTCTCAGACTGCAGTTCGGATTCGGCGTTAAACGGTAGGTCCCTTTCTCTTGTGCGAATATTAAAAACACACAGCTAAAAGATTGAAAGGAACTCGGCTTTGGCCCTTTGAGCTGTGTCAAATCAAATATTATTTTAAATATTATTATTTTTTGCGGCAAAGGGAAATCTTGCGTTAATTTTGGGACACCCTTTATTTAGCATTGTTATCAGACGTTAGAACAAATAATGCGGATTCCGACACTTGAACATGTCACGAACAATAGAACATGTGAAAAACATGAATTTTCTAAATTGAAGGCGAATCGGAAATTGAATTGGTTTCAAGTTTAAACTTTAAACTCAAAGAGCACATCGGTTGCGTTCATGGGAATTTCCGGAGTGGCAACTTCTTCACCTTTAAATTTTCCTTTAAGTATCGCAGCGTGAATCACATTGATCATCAGTTTTCTTATCACTAAATGCATTCCATTGCAAAGATTCGGTTGGTTTCGATTTTGAAGCATGATGGCTACCTAAACAACCTGTAGTTTAAAAATTGTGCGGGGGTAAGCCAGGCAGTCCAAGGCGTTTAAGAATTCACTCTACAAGTACAAAATTGACTTACATTGATTGTGCTAGTCACTACAATGATTAAGAGTATTAAGAACAATTACTAACTTAACCTAATACACCGAATTTTATGACATAAAAGTCATATAGGCATTTCCACAAAAAGGTCCACTAAACTATGTAGTTTAAGCCAATCTTAAATTTACTCATATTCCATTTCGATATTTTCAAATGCAAAGTCGAGCGATCACCATTTTTCTTATTTTTAACATTCTTTTGCAGGTTTTTTCTTAAAAAAGTACCTATAGATTTCATTAAATTTTGCTCTCTAAAATCATTTTAAGGGTACAAGGAGTAAATAAACATTGCATAAGAAACCATAACAAACTATGTGAGTGCAATTAAAAGTCAGTTTTTTCTTTGCATTATAAAAGAAAACACAAATATAATCATAGAGAAAAATTTGTCACATAACGTATGTCAAGTAACGTATCATAATGAGTCAAATATAAAAAACACCAACATTTATTTTTCAACGAATCAGCTCTAAATATATAGTAACAATTTCTACAAATAGCAATCAAAGTTTGAGCACTTGTTCACTAGTTTTTTTTAAGTGACTGGCCTGTGTAGCTTGACGTTAAAAATAAAAATATGAATTTTGATCACGAAGATATTAAATTTATTTTAAAAATACATACATGCCTGTAATGCTCTCAATTTCCCTGAAATTACGCACTCGTACAGTTGCGAAATGTACATTAAGTTAATTTTCCTTAATTCGGTGATCAATGTAGAACTTTTTTATGTACTTTGAATTGCATTTAAGTCTTTAACTGAATTAAAAATAGTTTTTTGTAATAGAAATAGAATAGAAATAGAAAATAGAAAAGTAAAACGTAAGCAATATCCTTCGGAATTGAGAGCAGCAAATCGAAACCGAAACGGAACTGCGCTCGGTTTACCTTTTAAAACGTTGCGGAATAGAGAACATACCTGAATATGCTTGTTCATTTATTCTTAATCAGGGACATTTTTAATGTTCTCTGCATAATCGCCATTGATTTCAATGCATTTCTTAAGCCTACAGATCCACTTGTCATAACAGTCTTCAAAATCTTGCTTTTCAAGCTTTTCAAGTTCAGCATCAATTATCTTCGCGTTGGTGTTAAAGACCTTTCCCATCAAATTCTTTTTAATTTTTGGAGAATATTGTGCAGGACGTATTTCTTCGATGCCAGAGAGCGCAATGAAATTTTTTTTTAATTTGTGTACTCGATTTTATTATTATCTAAGTTTTCTGTCACCTCCATTGGCAACTTTCTTTAGATTGAAGTGTACATATTCATTTGAACTTACTTTGTGTAAGTGTGACAAGTGTTTTGTGTCTGATTATGGGAGGGTTGATTGCGATGATATAAAATATGTGTAAAATAAGTGTATTAGTTCTTTCTAGTGTGTGGGGGGTTGCTAGGGTACAGTGTTGCCATTTTAGCTATTTAGTTGCTAGATCTAGCATTTTTGAAAGTGGAAATGCTTATAAATTTTTGTAAATGCTATTAGCTATAAATCTAGCAACTTTTAAATTATGTTTAGCTATTTCTAGCAATTTTTAGATTTTTTGGTTTGAAACCTTTGCTATAGAACGTCCCCTGAGTAAAAAGTCTCAGAACTGAATTTCGGAGTGCTAATTATATAATTTATGCGATAATCATTAGAATTGCTTTAGTTCATGAGTGATTTCGGTAAAGATTCGTGAGATTTTGAACTTTAATTTATGTCTAAAAAGCATTGCCTGTAGTAGATTCATGACCGAAGACCAATTAAGTGAAGCCTCGTTTTTAGTGCCAACTTTTCAAATTACCGCTAATTTAAGTACTGATTCGCTACTGAGCCCCCTGAAGGGTTCCATCCACATTAGAGATAGTCCAATGAAAACATTCAGGGTGTCTTCAGTCTTTATATTCTTTCGAAGAAATTGACCACTAACTATGAATTGTCGGCCAAATATTTTTATTCATTATAATGAGCAAAAAAACTCAAATATTGTCGATATGGACGGAGTCACACAATTCCGGTTCATAATTATCAGTACTGAGATCAGGTTCGGTGCAACAAAAAGGATGCTGTAACAAAATTATGATGTGCTTTACTATACTAGACAATTTTTTAAGTTATTGTTGGTTTTTAGTCTCAAAATCATTTTTTTTTCAGTTTTAACACTTTTCAATTTTTAGCTAGTTCTAGCAATATTTTTGCGCAAATTTATCAGCTTTTGGATCCCTTATTCTGACAATACTGTTTCAAAGCGGTTTTCAGACCTCATTTAAAGTATTTTTGTATTCGTAACTCATTACAAATTAATTTTTTACAATTATCTGTTGGATTTCAGTCCGAAAACAACAGTTTTTCAAGTTTTTATTTTTAGCTATTTATTTTAGCATATTTTTTTTATTTTTAGCTATTTTTAGCAATTTTTTTTTTGAAAATCTAGCAATTTTTGAAGCTCATGTTCTGGCAACACTGCTAGGGTATTTGTCTGTTTGGAAGATCTCTATGGAAATTCTTCTTGTGGCGTCGTCCTACTCTGCTTCTGGCTCTCCGACGTCTACGCAACAGCCATATGGCAAGAGTGTTGGGGTGACTTTTCAATATCTCCACGTATTTGCCTGCCTGTGTATTTATAACGTCTCCAATCTTCGGCACATTGAGATCGCTCTCCAAATGTCTTGTGCACATATACCAGGGCGCTCCCGATAGTTTGCGCAGACATCTGGACTGTAGGACACTAGTCTTTCTTAGATGAGATTTTGTGGCTATTCCATACACTTGGATCCCATATCTCCAAGCCGGTGCTATGATTGACTTGCATAAATGCACTTTGTTACGGAGGGAGAGTCTATTCCTACTGGAGAGTAGCCATCCCACTTTCTTCACTCTGTCATATAGTAATCTTACAAGCGCGTTGATATGGGTTCCAAATGTAAGGCGCTTGTCCAGATATACTCCCAAGTATTTATGTCCAGATAAGTGCGGCGGCAATTGGCGTGTTCGAGAGAAAAGTTCTTCGGAGGAAGTATGGACCTCTAAACGTTGGCGGCCAATTTCGCATCCGAATGAATCACGAACTGTACGAGCTCTATGGGGACATTAAGCTTGTCCAGCGCATAAAACAACTGCGGCTGCGCTGGATAGGATATGTTACCCGTATGGATGATAACGCTCCAGCAAAACGGATGTACAGACGGCATGCGAACGAGTTGGGAGGCATTCCCTCGCAGGGTCGACCGAAGCGGAGATGGCGCGACCAGGTGCAGGGAGATATTGCGAAGCTGGGAGTGTCCTCCTGGTGGAATGTCGCTCGGGACAGAGGCGAGTGGCGGGCAATAGTGGCAGCGGCCGAGACCGTAAAACGGTTGGGATGGCCAAAGAAGAAGAAGAAGTGCCGTAATAGCTGCTCATTGATAAAGACGCCTGGGTACTTATAGCGACGAAGCGTTTATGTTACACTGACACATTTATCAAGGTTAAGCTCAATGTTCCATCGCGTTGCCCATCTGCTGAAGTGACACATATATAACTGAACGACGTCGGTGGCATTATAGATGCATGGGTCTCTCGCTATAATAGCAGTATCGTCAGCAAATGTTGCAAGGAGAAAGTCTTGGGGCTCGTCAATAGGTATCGTTTTTCATGTTGGCATATTGTGGTATGATTTTAGCAAACATTATTTACATTTAATAAATAAGATGTAAGCTCACCATCAAGCTTAGTTATTAATTAAAGCATACCCAAAAAGGGCCAAAGCTTCAAGCTTAGTTAGTAACTATAGCATATCAAAAAGGGCTAAAGCTCAACTTAACCCAGCTTAAACGTAGAACTTAAATATTGAACTTAAGGGGTTAGGTGGGTTTCAAGGACTCAAAACAGGTACATTTTTACGAATTTTTTTTTATTTAACCAACAAAAGGTATATATTTTATAAGTAAATTGTGAAATTTTCATTGAAAAATATTAAAAATTAAGGCGTGAACACGTCGTCTCCTGTGACCCCTCAAAAAAAAGTACCCTCGGCTTAGTCAGGATAACTCATGACAGATTCATCTGAAATGCAAAAACCAAAAATTTTCTGTTAGTAGATGCTTAAAGCTCGTGCTTGGACGAAGGAAAAAAAAATTGCATTTTTGGCGGCGTTGAGAACAAAAAACCCTCTTTTTGAGTAAAATTTGCACCCTTCATGGCCTTTAAAAATCACTTAAAATAGAAAAACAGAAAATCCTTCGTTCAAGATCGAGATAATGTTATTTTAAAGAAGTGTGCAAAATTTGAATGAAATCGGTTCATAAGTTTTCGAGAAATCGTGACTACCGATTTCGAAAACGTAGTTGCGAGAAAAACGCGATTAAAGATTTACATTCACGCTGACATAGCCTGATGGATAGAACATCCGAAAGCTATATCTCTTAGAATATTACTCAGATCGTTTTAAAACTTTGAGAGAATATTCTAAGCATATTGATTTATAAGATAAGAAAAAAATCGTTTTTTTGAAATTTTGAAACCCACTATACCCCTTAAACATAGAACTTAAAAATAGAACTTAAGCTTAGAAAACCGTAATATCCTAAAGAGATAAGAAATACATGTAAACCTTATGAGCCCATAAGAATCTTGGGTTAAATCACGGAAAGGCACATTCCTATCTCGTGTGCATACGAAAAATCTCAAAGCAGCGCTGCTCCGACACACATAGTATAAGCTGTACAAGCGCCGCTGCGTTGCTTGCTTTCCTACGCCGCGACGCAGTCGTTGCTACCGAAATTGCAACTTATGTGCTGCTTTCACACACACCAATGCAAAAATGTAAATGTATTTTTTTCCTGCCTCTGGTATAAATAGATCTATGAGCTGCTGAATAAACACACTTGCTTCGCTGCAGCGACAAAGCGAACAACAAACTAAAACTCCTCGCCTTTTCAATATCACAAGTGCAGAGAGAGTAGAAGGTTGTTCCAGGAAACACATTCTTGTGGCACACCAGCGCGTATTACCCTCACACTGGAAGCTCCTTCCAAGATTACTGAGAATGTCCTGTCAGTGAGAAAGCTTCTCACAAGAGAGTAAAGCTGGGGCGGTAGAATGTCTTCTATCTTACAGAGTTGTCTGTCGTGCCACACTCTATCAAAAGCCTGCCTAATGTCCAGGTAGACCGCAACCACGTATTCCTTAGCCTGAAGTCCGTCGAGAATAAAGTTAGTCACCCTATTCAGCTGCTCAGGGGTCCCATGTGACTTTCGGAGCCCGAACTGAGAGGGAGATATCCTGCCACACACCCCATCGATTGCCATAATTCGGGCCAAAAGACTTAGTAGAAGTCTTAGCTTCAATCACATTTCTCAACATCAACAACCATCCAGGAAATGATACAAATTGAGAACGCAGCAGCATGTATAAGCTGTCCAGTTTCTGCTGCTCAATTTTTTTCAATTTTAAATATGTAGTAATGATCATAGTAGGCTCTAGAAAATTTGTTCCATGCAAGACATCTTAGCTGGCATTTACAAATTCCACATTCTTACTTTCACACTTGTGGTGTGAGGTTGAGCTCTTATTATATTTTTTTCATTTTCTATTTGCAATTTCCTTTCGTCGGCATCACTAGACTTTTGCCTTTTCGCATGCTCGAGAATTTATCGAACCCAAAGGCTGAAGCAAAACACAGGGCCACAAAGTCGATCTTTAAAATTTTTGACAGAATTTCATGAAAGTTACTGACATGTCGCAATTGAATAAGTCTCTATCCGCTGGCTTCGACCAGGATTTGTTGGTAAACCGCCGCAATTCATCAGTTTTTCCATTTATAAATATTTTTTTATACAATTGGGGTATTCACGACCCCCAGTTGAGCTGTGGAGTTGTTGAGTCGAAATTTTCATCTTCTGATTTGCTTTCTACTGACTCCATGTCTGGTATAATCTATTTTGCTTTATTCAGACGGTCAATCATTTGATAAGTTGATCCCCATCTTTTAGGACAATCTTGATTCTGGATTGAATTTCGGTTTTGCTAATGAATTGGGCACTAATTTCTAATATATATCTTTGAATAATTAACGATAATTATTAGTTTTTACTACACCTTGTATCATTAACCGTTTGGAATTTTGTTTTTATGTCTTTGGCAAAATTAAAGATATACGTGGGGACTAACAAAAGTTCGGTATGTTGACTGGAAAAAAAAATGATATAATATGTTTGTGCATTTATTCTTAATCTGAGACCATTTTAAGCTTCTCTACATAATCGCCATTGATTTCAATGCATTTCTTAAGTCTATGGATACACTTGTCATAACAGCATTTACCGCATCAGTTATCCCCGCGTTGGTGGTAAAGACCTTTCCCATCAAATTTTTTTAAATTATTAGAAATGTTGCTGGACGTATTTCTTCGTTGCCAGAGAGCGCAATGAAGTTACTTGTTGTTTCGGTGGTGTGAGCTGGCGCGTTAACATGATGTAAAAAATTGCACCGAAATTCCTCTTCTTTTCGGTTTTCCAACAAATTTTTGAAAACTTTTGGCAAGCAGTCGGTATACCATTTAGCAGTAACCGTCTGACCTTTTTCCGGGGAATACCAGCTACAATTTTTGATCTGCTGAAGTAAACTGATATCATCACTTTTGTTGCTGACTTTTGTTGCTTAGATTTTATGCGTGGGTCTGCTACAGTTGGGCTTCATACCATGGACTGCTGTCGAAAAACAGAAAAGTTTCATTTTTAAAAGCCTAAAGTCAGTGATAATATGACAACCCTGGCCTGGAAGTGCCACACATGGTGGTTGACAGCCCTGTTATCCGGTGTTAGATAATAATTGTTGTACAACGACTAATTTTAGCTTTGGATGATGTAATAGACGGAGGTGGAATAAACGCAATACGCATATTATTTAATTAATAACAATTAAAATACTTAAATTGTTACATAGTGTCAGAAGTAACTGAACTGCTTGTCCTTCAAGTGAACCAAAGTAAAATTGGAAAACATTAAAGACACATTCTTTGTGCAAAAGAATTGCGTGAACTGTGTGTAAATAGAAACATATTGTAATCTACGAAAATAAAAGAAATCTGTGGCCATACAAAAGCACATTGCACACATTCCAATCCATAACATCTAGAACGATCCGAATTCATCAATATTTGCCAGAAATTCCAGCCATCGGCATAAATTCTGGATTGCAACGATAGAATGGCGGAGCCGCTGGATTGTACAAACTTGCCAAAAATGTGGCCGGTGTGGAAGCGGACATTTCTCATGTACATGATGGCGAAAGGCATTGACGCACAACTAAGAAAATTGCAACATTTCTTTGATTGATTGGCCAACAAGCTATGGAAATCTACAACACTCTGTACCCAAATGATGGATCAACCAATGGAATTCTAGGAGTTGTGCAAAAACGCTGCGGCACAAGCAGCAGCCGTACAACAACAACAAGCGGCACGCGTACAACAACTACAACCAGCAGCCGCACAACAACAACAACTAGCAGTAGTACAACGACAACAACAATCGGAAAATGTACAACAACAACGCACACTCGAGGAGGTGCTAAATGCTTTTGCACAATATTGCATTCCACGGCGGAACATCACAATGGAATCCTTCAAATTTAACTCGATCTTTCAGAAGAAAAATCAACCGTTTGCTGAATTTGAGACTGTGTTACGTAAACAAATCCAATATTGCGAATTCAGTTGTAATTGTGGTGTTCGCTTAAGAATCGTTTGTTACGTGATCGGATCATCATTGGCGTCCATGACAAAAGTTTGCAGCTAAAACTGTTGGACTCTCAAAATGAGACTCTGGCAACCGTAATTGAAAAGTGTAAGACATTTAAAGCTGCGAAATTAAACAAGATGTATTTAGAAAAAAATGCGTCAACACCGACTGTGTTCAATTAGACAACTCCGGCCTGTCTGCTCAGAACTCTCCTTCTCCGCGCCGGTGACATCGAGTCAAATCCAGGCCTTAGGACCTGGTGGTGCCCGAACTGCAAGGGCAAAATCACTAGCACAGGGTTCTCCTTCGAGTGCTCAGACTGCTTGCAGTGGCTGCATCTAAAATGCTCCCGCCTCTCCAAACCGCGGGACTACTGCAGGCCTTTCCATGGCCTTTGCTGCTCCTATCCTGTGGCAGCAGCAGTACTGCCACCCTGGTTTCCCCAGCATTATTGCCGCAGTTGTGCTCAAATGCGCCTCAATGCCTCGGCCAACAACAACACCGATGGCATCACCGCTTTTCACGAGGCTAAGAGCAGCGCGAAATGTGCCCATGCAACAGCGACCCCCAACACCTGTGCACATGCAGAACCCACCACCAATACACAATCCCCCCAACACCCACACCACTTACCACACCCCCAGTCGAAGATGGTTTCCAGGTAGTCCACTGGAACTACAATGGACTCCGGGCAAAGATTGCGGAGCTCACTGACTATATGTCCCGGAAAAAGATCCAAATAGCAGCGGACCAGGAAACGAAGCTTACGCCCAAGGCACAAATAGTCACAGCGGGAGAGTACAACATCATTGGACAGGACAGAAAGCGAAATGCAGGCGGTGGATTGGCGTTCATCATCCACAAGTCAGTCACATACAGGCACCTGCAGCTAGACGCAGTCCCCGATGAACACATGGAGGTCCAAGGAATTGCCATCCAAGCCGTCCATGGACCTGATAAATGTTAAAAGCTATCTTAAGCTACTTCGACAGCTGTCTGCAGTACGAAACAGACACTGGCACAGAGACATACAGTATAACCGCTGGTGTTCCCCAGGGCTCAGTCTTGGGACCGCTTTTAAGGATGTATGTATGATGGTATTCTTAGACTGCCGCTTCCGGACAACACGCACATAGTCGGGTTCGCGGACGACGTGGCACTAGTGGTGGTGGCAAAAGAACTTGCAACGGCAGAAATAATGTGTAATGAAGCAATCAACAGGGCGGTGCAATGGCTAGCCAGTGTTGGTCTAGACCTAGCAGCTCAAAAGACCGAGGCCGTTCTTATCAGCAGCAGAAAAGCAGTGGAGACAGCAGAAATCCGAGTTGGCGGTGTGACGATTACATCCAAGAGGGCGATTCGGTACCTTGGAGTCATGTTGGACACGCGACTCAGCTTCCGTGAGCATCTTCAGTCGATAAGCGATAAGGCTGGAGCTACAGCGAGGGCACTGGCCAGAATCATGCTCAACACGAGAGGGCCGAAACAAGGTCGACGGCTGCTCCTTGCGAGCGTCCTTAAGTCCACCATCCTGTATGCCTGTATGCTGAACCTATTTGGTCGGAAGCCATGGGGGTTCCGCTTCGCATATCGACTATGCGGGCTGAGAGTTTGCTGCGGTTTTAGAACGGTGTCCGATGACGCTGCACTCAAAAAAAAATTCGCCATGAATTTTAGAAAATCGCCTTATTTTAAAATTTGCCCTGGTATTTAGAAAAATTTTCTAAAAAACAGAAAAAGTTTTCTGAAACTTGGAGAAAAATATGCCATAAAAATATTTTTTTAGAAAAAACTTTTCTAAAAACTAGAAAAGGCCAGATTTTTCTGATAATTAGGGCGAATTTTTCCAAAGTCTTTTCTTAAAAATAGGGCAAAATTAACTTTTAATAGAATTTTTTTCTGGAACTAATTTTCTTAAAAATATGGCGATAGTAGCCATTGCTTTTAGAAAAAAAGGTGCTAGATTTCAGAAAATTTGCTCCACTGCAAAAATATAAGTAGCCCGTTCAGACGTGCCACTTCAACGCTGTGAAATAGCCTAACCGTCTAAGCGGCCGCCGTCGTTGCGCGCGACAGAGGTCTTGGGTTCTAGTCCAGTCAGTCCCTGAAAATTTTTATTTATTTAATAAAAATTTAATAAAACTTGGAGCTGGACCGGTGGCGGACTTGGACCTGGACCGGTGGAGGATCTGGACCCCGGTGGAGGGCTTGGACGGTGCTGGATCTCTGGACCCACCCGGTGGAAGATCTGGACCCCGGTGGTGGATCTCTGGAGGACCACCCGGTGGTGGATCTGGACCCGGTGGAGGACTTGAGACGGTGGTGGATCAGGACGGTGGACCTGGAGGGTGCATTGGACCTGAACCGGTGGTGGATCTGGACGGTTCACCTTTTTCTTCTTAGAAAAATTTGTCCAAATTAGTTTTTTTTTTATGTAAATAATTTCTCATTATTGAGAAATATTTTTTTATAATAGAAAAAATTTCAGCTATTAAGAATGGTTTTTCTGACTTTAAGAAAATTGTTTTTATGATCGAAAAAGTTTCTAATTCTAAAAATAGTTTTTTTATATTCAAGGTTTCTAGCCCTTCGGTTAAGAAAAGCTTTCCATAATATTTAGAAATTATTTTTCTAAATTTTAGGGTGAGTCGAATTAGGACGGATTTCAAAGGCGAATTTCTAATTTTAAGGGCAAATTTGGTACTTTTTTTTATGAGCATGCTCTCGTCATTGCCGGCATGGTGCCGATAGAGACACTGGCACTAGAAGCAAAGGGCATAGCTGATGCTGCAAAGGCTGAGCCAATAAGAGCATGTACGAAAGAGGAAGCCAGGAATCAAAGCATTCTTTGTTGGCAGTCCAAGTGGGACAGGTCTGCTAAAGGCCGGTAAACGCATCACCTTATCCCCAACATAAGGGAGTGGATTGAGCGGAAGCATGGAGAAGTGAGCTTCTGCCTCACCCAGATGCTCAGCGGACACGGGTGCTTCAGAAGCTACCTGCACAGGTTCGGACATGATACCGCGCCGGAGTGCACTTGGTGTGGAGGAGGCTTGTTCGAGGATGCAGAACACGTCCTCTTCTGCTGCGGCCGTTTCACAGCAGCACGAGCGCAGTTGGAGGCTGTGATTGGCGAAACCATAATGGCGGAAAACCTAGTGGCTGCGATGATTGCAAGATCAGAGGTGTGGGATGCAGTTAATTGTTTTGCTGCCCACACTATGGGCGAGCTTCGCAGACTGGAGAGGCAACGAGCGAAGCATTGCTTCGCGGCCGTCCCGCAGGGGTGAAGTTCTGTCTTTTATATCGCCTAGTAGTATAAGTTTTTTGTTATAATGGAAATAAAAAAAACACATACACACACACACTCTAACATACGCCCACACGCACGCGCAAACGCGGTAACTGACAATGCAAGGCCCCCGTCTCTCCCACAAGCAAAATTGATTCGTATATAACTTCGGTGTTTTTTGTCCGATCTTATTGATCTTTTCAGAATAGATAGATATTGGGCCTTACTTGATACATGTAAAGTTTGTAAGGTCTATCTTTGCGCTTAAAGGGGGAAGGGGAAGAATTTTTCAAATCTGAAACCGACTCGATTTGAATCGGGTACACCTTCCTAATTTGTGGCTCTAGCTCTTATAGTTTCTGAGACTGACATACGGACAGACGGACATGGCTAAATCGACTCGGCTGTTGATACTGATCAAGAATATGTATACTTTATAGGGTTGCAAATGCTTCCTTCTGCCTGTACATACTTTTGCACAACTTCATGATCCCCCTTTTCCCATTTTCAATGGGAACAGGGTATAAAAATGATACAAACATGACGAATTTCGGTGCACATTGTGAATAGACTATTAAATAATTAATCTTCTATATTCCCAACTTATTTATTTATTATTTTTAATATTAAAAAGAATGTTAAATATTAGAAATTTGAAAAAAAAAAAAATTAATAAATGAATTTAATTGAAAATAAACAATATTACGTGCTTATGAATTGAGGTTGCTTGTTGAATCATTGAGGAATTTTGAAAGAATGTCATCGATGATTCCCTTATGCATTCTTGGCAAAAGTCATTCTAGAGACATTGGTGAATCTAATATGAATTTATAGAGTAATTATAGAGGAATGAATCCGGCCACAATTTCATCTAAGATTCACACATGATTTCTTTGCAAAAGTCGGTGAGGAATCATGGGTGAATCAAATATGAATTTATAGGTGAATTCATCAATGAATTTTGCAAAGAAATCATGTGTGAATCATCGATAAATCGATACGTGAATTCATGAGTGATTCATTCATACACAGTCATGCGTGAGCGCCAAGGACATGCCAATGTTAAATTCTCCAATGAATTGCATGGGAATTCACCGATAATTCATCGATACCCATGAACAATTCATCGATGAATCATTGGTGATTCACTGATGATGAGTACTGAAGGGCCTTGCCAGAACCGCAGGGAGTGGACAATACTAATACACGCAAAGAATATTTAACGACTGAATTTTTTGACGAAACATTCCGTAATTTAACAACAAAATTCGGCAATATTTTCAAGCTGCTCAACTAGAATTTTCTGGAAGTGTCTTACAATTTGTGCAGTAATGGTTACTGCATGCACACTTAATAAATGCAACAATAAAACTCATTAAAAATATTTACAATTTTTGCAGTTAAACTTAATGTCGGCACAATTAGTTTATGCAAAAACAAAATGCATTAAAAAATCTTACAATTACTGCAGTTCAATTTACTATTAAAAAAGTATATTGCTGCAACAACGAAATATGCTTAAAATAATCGAACAATTTTTCGGTTGGTCTTACTGAAACAACAGTTCAAAGCTAAAATAACAAAATACATCTTAAAACATTTAAAACTGTAGTGGTGTTCCTAACTGTGAGCCCAGTTTATCAAAGAAACAACAAAATACAACTTTAAAATCTTACATTTATTATAAAGGGTGATTTTTTAAGATCTATAGGAAAGTTTAAAAAAAAAACACATAAAATTCAGAAAAATGCATGAAATCTTTATTTGAATCGATAGTACGGTCCATATAATTTAATGTTTGAAGATTATTTCATGCAAATGTTGACCGTGAGTGCGCCTCAAATGGACCATCCGCTTAGTCCAATTTTGGCATACTCTTTCCAACATTTCGGCCGGTATCTCACGAATAAATGCTTCAATGTTGTCTTCCAATGCGTCAATTGAAGCGAGCTTGTCTGTATAGACATGAGCTTTAACATAGCCCCACGAAAAATAGTCTAAAGGCGTTAAATCGCACGATCTAGGCGGCCTAAATAAAATGTTCACCGAACTCGCCTCTCAATAAGTCCATTGTTGCGCGTGCTGCGTGGCATGTGGCACCGTCTTGTTGAAACCACATGTCATGCAAGTCAAGCTCTTTCATTCTGGGCAAAAAAAGTTGGATAGCGCTCACTATTCACAGTTACGTTACGGTTCGCATCATCTTTGAAGAAGTACGGTCCAATGATGCCACCAGCCCATAAACCACACCAAACTGTGACTTTTTATACCCTGTTCCCATTGAAAATGGGAAAAGGGGGATCATGAAGTTGTGCAAAAGTATGTAACAGGTAGAAGGAAGCATTTGCGACCCTATAAAGTATATATATTCTTGATCAGCATCAACAGCCGAGTCGATTTAGCCATGTCCGTCTGTCCGTCCGTCTGTCCGTCCGTCTGTCCGTATGAACGCGTGTTTCTCAGAGACTAAAAGAGCTAGAGCCACAAATTTTTGAATGTAGGTAGGTGTATACCCGATTCAATACGAGTTTGTTTCAGATTTGGAAAATTCCTCCCCCTTCCCCCTTTAAGCGCAAAAAACTGTCACAGCCACAATTCTTAAGTTAGACCTTCCAAACTTTATATATATCAAGTATGGACCAATATCTATCTATTCTGAAAAGATCAATAAGATCGGATAATAAACACCGAAGTTATATACGAATCAATTTTGCTTGTGGGAGAGAGGGGGGTCTTGCATTGTCAATTATCGCGGGCGGCCGCATGCCATGCGTTTGTGTGTATGTGTGGGTGTGTGTGTGTGTAAAGAAAAAACACACGAAATCAAGTGAACAGGGTATTTTGTAGTCGGGGCACTCAACTGCAGCTCCCTTACTTGTTCTAATTGCATTGGTAGCTCTTGCAATGCTTCTGGCTGATATTCACTCCAAAATCGACAATTCTGCTTATTTACGTACCCATTGAGCCAAAAATGAACTTCGTCGCTGAACACAATTTTTCGGTAAAAAAGTGGATCTTCGGCCAACTTTCCAAGAGCCCAATTCTTGCACCAGTGTTGAGTAACAACACGAACGGCGACGAATCGATAATTGATGGTCATCATTAACACTGGCCGATACAGCTGCGATATTTTCTTCAGTTCGCACTCTACGTAAGCGTGTTGGTGATTTAATGTCCAACAATGAAAAATTTGGTGCGAAATTTAATCACAATAGCCCGAATAGCCGCTTCAGTGGGTCGATTAAACTGACCAAAAAATGGAAGAAGCGCGCGATGAACTTTCTTAACAGAGCACGCATTTTGATAATAAAATTCAATAATTTGCAAGCGTTGTTCGTTTGTAAGACGATTCATGGTTAAATTATAGACCAAACTGAAGATGTTTGAAAGTGAAACAAACGTGCGTGAGCTGTTTCAACCAGTGTTGCCAAAAAGATAATAGCTAAAAAATCACCCTTTCGTTATATGTACTGTAGTTTTAGTTAATTCATACAACAACTAAATACCTTAAAAAAAACTTAACTTACCAATTTTACAGTTGAAGTTATTGTAGACACTCTTCTAACTTGCAACAACAAAATTCACTTGAGAACATTTAAAATCTTCGAGGTTAGATTTACTATTGATACAGTTTATCCGGCCGGAGTGGCCGGGTGGCTCAGCGGTTGTGTGCGCGGCTGCTGAGCTGGGTCGTGGGTTCGCCCGCCCGGAACATCTAAGAAAAAGTTTTTTCTTTGAATAAAACACACCCGGCCACACCTCTTGCTGTTGGCGCCAGCATTGCAATAATTAGCCATGAAAAGCCTCTCAAAAACTGCCGTTCGGATCGGCGTTAAACTGTGGTCCCTTTCTCTGTGCTTAAATTAGAAGCGCACAAGCCGGTTGAGAGGGCTCGGCTTGGCCCCTCGGGGCTGTGTCATCTCCCGTTTCTTCCCTCAACAAAATACATTATTTTTTTTTTTTATTTTAACAGGTTAAATCTAGTATACAATACTAAACTTAATAATAGTTTAACGAGCACTAGCTGCAAGAGGACCTTCTACTCGCAAATTTGGGCTACAGTGCCATTATATGTTGATTTTAGCTTCTTTTATGAAATTGTATATTTTCAATATGTTTTGTGCTGAGGAGTTATCTAAACAATCGGAGGGGCGCTGGGGTCCAAAGAGGTGAACCCTAATGCTCTCTAGTTTACGGCAGGAATCCAGAATGTGGGTTGTGGTTAAAATTTCCTTACTTAGTGGGCAGGGAGGCCGTGTCGTACCGGTGAGTAGGTGTTGATGTGTACATTGTGTGTGTCCGATGCGCAGGCGGATGAAAATTCCGCACGCCCGTCTCCATAGGATAGCGGGAAGAACGATTCTTGAGCAGCTTGGGTTTATTGCGCTGTATCTGTGCATGAAGAGTATCCATGCAGCCTGTTTCTTTTCATTGAGATGTAGCAGGATTCGATTCTTTATATCCTTGGCGTTGATTGCGTAAAAAGAAAGGATACAGCGAACCTCACATCGGTGGCAGCCTTGTCAGCGGCTTCATTGCCTGGGATCCCTTGGTGGCTGGGGGCCCAGAGAATGGTGATTTTTTTGTGATGAGTTGAAGTGAGATTCCTTATTTTTTGGACGGTGGCATCGCTATGGTCCCGGCTTTGTAATGCTGATATTGTCGAGAGACTATCGGTGCATATTACATACTGTCCTTCGTTGCTGGCAGCATGTTGGCAGACTTTTAGTAGAGCAAATGCTTCGGCGTATGAACGCGTGTTTCTCAGAGACTATAAGAGCTAGAGCCACAAATTTTTGCATGTAGATAGGTGTATGCCCGATTCAAAACGAGTTTGTTTCAGATTTGGAAAATTCCTCCCCCACCCCCCTTTAAGCGCAAAAAAACTGTCAGAGCCACAATTTTTAAGATAGACCTTCCATATATCAAGTAAGGCCCAATATCTACATATATCAAGTAAGGCCCAATATCTATCTATTCTGAAAAGATCACTAAGATCGGACAATAAACACCGAAGTTATATACGAATCAATTTTGCTTGTGGTAGAGAGGGGGGGTCTTGCATTGTCAGTTATTGCGCGCGGCCGCATGCCATGCGTTTGTGTGTATGTTGGAGTGTGTGTATGTGTGAGTGTCTGTGTATGTAAAGAAAAAACACGAAATCAAGGGAACAGGGTATTTATTGGGGAATTATTTTATTTTTTTAAATTTTTCGGTTAAGGGGGTTGGGGTTTTTTTACAAAGGAGAAACAACCTTTTTGGGGAAACCCCCCCCCCCACAAAAAAAATGCTATATCTTATAGTCTATGAGATCGACGCGCTCATACGGACACACGGACACGGCTAAACCGACTCGGCTGTTGATGCTGATCAAGAATATATATACTTTATAGGGTCGCAAATGCTTCCTTCTACCTGTTACATACTTTTGCACAACTTCATGATCCCCCCTTTTCCCATTTTCAATGGGAACAGGGTATAAACTGTCCAAGCGAAAGAATTGGGTGCACTCAAATATTGATAACCATTATGTATATATTTTTGGTATAAAAGTTTACTATCTTTTACCAAAAAACTAAAATTTTTCATTTCTCTCATTGAAATATGTGAACAAACTGCAAACGTTCAATCGTACATTACGATAAGCGACTGACTCTGTTTGACGACAGTCGTATACGTGTTGTGACGGATAAGGGTTGCTTACGAGTCGTGCGCGGATTTTTTTTCAAACACAAGTGTGTGGCATCGAATCGAATGCCTCTTGTTCGATGCGACGATGACGATACGAGCCGTGTGCTGTCGGCCGAGCCGTGTGCGGTCGGCCTAAGGCTGAATAAAAAAAAAAAAAATATTCGGCTCTAAACAGCAGCCAAAAGGGCCAAAATTAAGCATCCCTTAACCCCTTGGCCGCCAAATCCAAACGGCAAAGTTTGAAAAGTCTTTTTCATGGCTAGTTACTTCACTGCTGGCGCCAAATGCTGCTGAAGGTAACCGGTTGTGTAAAAGATTTTAAAGGAACAACTTATTTTTATATTCCGAGCCGGGATCGAACACCCACGGAGCTCTTGCGCACCAAGCAAACCCACTACCTGCTGCACCGCAAAAAGCAACTTATACTCACAAAAAAAACTCTTGCGGATTTGAACACCCAAACATTTGAATAATTAGTTTTTGTTTCGTACACATACTCACCGAGCTACGTACTCACATTGACAAGCAGTTTCGGAAAACTAAATATATAAACAATGCGTTAGTAATGCGGTGTGTACGATATTCAAATGCGGTGGCACGATATTAAAATGCGATAATTTCGGTAATGTGGTAGATGCGGTGTTTTGCGCTGTAAGTACTTTTAAACTCATGCCGCATTTCGATAAGTATACTTAAAGTCAAAAAAACAGCACCAAAACATGCAGTTTCTGGTCCCCAAGTAGAACATTATTTTGAGACCCGAATTTACAGACTAAAAAGATCCGTAGAAATAAAGGGCGATTATGTTGAAAAGACACACAAAAAATATACAACCTTTTGCATCTTTTCCCCATCTTTAGGTCCCTCATAAACGAAGAAAAAGTTGCCCCTTAAAGAAACATAAATTTTGTTCATTTCGTTTACTTTGCACCACCCAAAAAGTATGCTATAGAAATCCAAAATGGAGGAACGATATGGGGAATAGAATAAATATATTGCGGATAGCTAATCGGAATAAACTCAACCATCACTTTCGTTGCTTCTGAGCTATCAACAGTCCGAACTTCTTGATCTCTTCGTCGTTAAAAATTACAGGGCGCATGGCGTGCAACACCTCCTTGGGTTCCTTGCTTAGCAGACGCATGCGTTCCTCGCGCACCATCAGATCCTGCTCGATCTGCATATCCGCCAGGGCCTGGTTTATTTGGCGCTGCTCCTCGACGGCGTCGGCCCGCCGGTGCCGATTCTCCAGTATCATGTTGGCCATGACGTCATACGACTTGCTCTGCAAGGCCAGCATGGCCGCCTCGCGCGCGGTAGCCTGCTGATGCTGGCGTTCGCCAAAGCAGGTCTCATCAAAGGGTATTAACTTATTAAATGCCTCCTCCTTGTCGCGGTAGAACTTCTGCTCGATGCGCTGGCTAAGCAGATCCTCGCGCACCTGCATCTTCTTGGCCAGCTTGGCCTTGGCCTGCTCGTGGGCCTTTTCGCTTTCCTTGGCCTTGTGCTCGTGCACCAACAGCCCAGTGATGAGCTTATCGCGGGCATCCTTCTCGTGCTTGATTTGACTAAGCTGGAAGCCTAACCGGGCGCTGTTCAAGTCCCGCGAAGCAATGTGGTCTAGACGATTCTGCAGGCTTTTGGCTATAACAGAGGCGGTTTTCGGACCAAGTGCGTCGAGCACGCTGCTCTCTGGCTTCGACTTGAGGTCAGCGTCATTGGCCTGACGGATGCCCCTCTGTAAATTAGCAAATCGATCTAGCGAGTTCTTCAGCTCCATGCGATGATTGAGACGTTTCTGTGCATCCTGGCGCTGGTCTGCAGCTTGCAGCTGCTCATAGCCGTAACGCTCTCGTCGGCCCGCCTCCTCGGCAGCTTGCTGCTGTTGCTGTCGTCTGGCCCGCTCTTCCTTGATCTGGGCCATTAGCTGATTGCCAAAATCGATGGCCTTCTGTCGTGCCTGCTGCTCCTCGTTTAGCAGCTCCTGGCGCACATGCTCGCGCTCTGCAATGGCCTCCCGCCTCTCACGCTCCTTGCTGGAGCCACGCTTCCTCACAATCTCCTCCATATGACTCTTCACATTCAGGGCCGTATTCGCACGTGCTATCTCCATCTCCAGATCACGCAACTCGGCGACATTTTCATTCAGCTGATGGCGCACACTTGCGTCCACCAACTCACGTCGCCGCTCGGCGGCCAACGCTGACGAAATCAGCGTACACTCGCGCTCTTGTCGCTCCATCGGATCCATGTGCATTCGACGGTCAGCGGCAATTTCCTCCACCTGATACTTGACCAAGCGATAAATGGCAGTGTTCGCCTCCGAAGACTCTATTATCAAAGGGCTGGCATCCCTATCCATGTCACTGGAGCCTGTTGGCAGGACCTTTAAGCGTGCTAGCATATTCTCAATGGGCTCCTGCGAGACAGTGGCGAATATGGATGCACCTGGATCATCCCAGGCGCCGTACTGTATACGTGGCGGCTCCAAGCGACGACCTCTGCGACCGGACATATTATTTGTAATGTGTGTAAGGATTCCTGGGCAAAAACGAACGTAACTTGGAAACAGGGAAATGCAACCCAAGCGAATTAGCAAAAATTGATGACAGACCGTCGCGGCTTTTGGTTCTTTTGTTAAGTCCGAAATTCGAAATCTTGTGTGTGTCTTAAACTAACGAAACGTGCTGGTAAACTGAGCAACGTTTAGTTTGAGGTGGTGTGATAAACTGGCCAACCCATAATTCTCAGCTGACAGCTAAGCAATGGATAGAAATGATGTAAAGCTATCGAGTCTTGTTTGATTCATTTGAAGTTCCAGATCGCAAAAAAACATCTTTATATGTGAAAAGTCCAATTAGTATTTTTGCTGGATTAAAACTATACTAAGTTGAGACGCGATAACAGAGCGCTTTTACGCTAGCTGGTGCCACATGACGACAAGACGACTCCTTCGTTTCAATAGATTTATTAAACTGCTGCTCAAGCAGCATTACCTTTGGTTAGCGTATAACTCAAAGTTGCCTTATAAATATGTTGACAAGCAGTAGCAGTATAAAAGAACATCTTCAATGACAATTCCAGTGTTATCCAGTTAATAACTTGAAGCATCTACATTAGAGCGGGTAAATTTGAATGGACCGAAAAAAATCGACGAAGAGTATAGCAAAAACGCAAACTTCGGTAAATTTTAAGAAACTTTTCCCATGAAACCATGGGTCTTAAATCAATTTCGAGCCAGCGGTTTTTAACGGGAACTGAGCGACTTAAGTTTATTCTTTGAAAAGTTGAAGGCAATGTTTTTTTTTCGTTTCTTTTTTTGTGATGAATAGAGCATTAAAAGAAAAATGTTAAAAAAAATTTAAGTTGTTCTTTTTCGAAAGTTTGAAGTGAAAAGGTGCAGCAGCTATTGAACCATTCTTTTATGGTTTCAGAATATTTATTTGCAAAAATTCACAATAAAAGAAAAATATTCTTAAAAAAACTCTTTCATCAATTTCAACAGTCTTGGTCATAGTTTCTGTGATGACAGTGATAATTTTTATATTTCGAGGCTATTTAACTTATTATTTCTATATATTTGGGGCTAATTTGAAAGAAAAAAAAATAGGGGAAAGTTAACTTCGGCTCGGCCGAAGTTTTGTATACCCTTGCAGCTTCCATTGAAACCATGATCTCACTAAGTTTGGTCGAAATCGGATGACTATAGCATATAGCTGCCATAGGAACGCTCGATCGAAAAACTAGTTCTAGTGAAAAAAACTTTTTGGTTTTTAATGAAAACGTCTTTATTATTGGCATACACTTATTTTTTATACTTTAACACAATTCTATAAAAGTTTGGTTGCAATCGGATGACTACAGCATATAGCTGCCATAGGAACGTTGGTCGAAAAACTAGTTCGAGTGAGGAAAACTTTTTTGTTTTCAATGAAAACGTCCATTTTATTGACCTATTCTTATTTTAAAAACTTTAACACATTTCTACAAAGTTTCATCAAAATCGGATGACTATAGCATATAGCCGCAGTATAAATGATCGGTCGAAAAAGAAGTTCTAGTGAGAAAAACTTTTTTGTTTTAAATGGGATTTCGTAATTAACAGTGCATTATGCTTTTCCATGATTTCACCTAGTTTGCTCAAAATCAGACATCTATATAGTATAGATCCCATAGAAAAGTGAGGTCCAAAAAGTAGTCTTAGTTAGAAAAACTTTTTTGTTTTCAATGGAAGCTGCAAGGGTTTACAAAACTTCGGCCGAGCCAAAGTTAACTTTCCCCTATTTTTTTTGTTTTTTTTTTTTTGCATTTGGTAGGGTAATTTATTGAGTAAAATACAAAATCAATAAAAAGTGATTTTATGATGCGGTTAAGAAGTTCTCGGCCTCCAAAGAAGGGTCTTAAAAAAAAGTATGTCCAATGTTCACACGATTGCGGATGTACGAGGTGTGCTCAAAAAGTATCGCGAATTTTGAATTTTCGCGGGTTACGTATATTCGAATTTCGATTTTTTTGTGGCGTTATGTTGGTACTCATGTCTCTCACTTATGCCGACAAGCTCGGCCATTTTGAATGTTCACTTAATTGTTGACAGCTGCTTTGCTTGCACGTGTTTTGGATCGTCTTCGATTTTTACCTATTCAAAAAAATGGATCAAAGAACCTGTATCAAATTTTGTGTGAAAAACGAAATTAAGTGCGCGGATGCATTCCAAATGTTGACTGTGGCATACGGAGAAGCTACCTTGGACCGAAGCAACGTTTATCGGTGGTACAAAATGTTCTCAGAAGGCCGAGAAGATGTGAACGACGAAGAGCGTGCCGGACGCCCGAGCACTTCAAAAACAGACGAAAAAATTAATGAAGTGGAGAAAATGGTATTGGCCAATCGTCGAATCACCGTTAGAGAAGTTGCTGAGGACCTAAACATATCGATTGGCTCGTGCCATTCGATTTTTATCAATGATTAGGGCATGAGACGGGTCGCCCCGAAATTCGTACCAAAATTGCTTAATTGCGACCAAAAACCTAAATCGCATGAACATTGCTAATGAGATGTTAAACTCTGTCCGCGACGACCCAAATTTGCTCCAGAGGGTCATAACTGGTGACGAATCGAGGGTTTATTGTTATGACGTGGAAACCAAAGCTCAATCATCTCAATGGAAGCTGCCGCACGAACCAAGACCTAAAAAAGCGCGCCAAGTTCGGTCGAATGTGAAAGTTTTGCTGACAGTTTTCTTCGATTGCAGGGGCGTGGGGCATCATGAGTTCTTGCCACAGGGAAGAACGGTCAATAAGGAATATTACCTGCAAGTTATGCGCAATTTGCGCGAAGCAATCCGCCAGAAACGCCCGGATTTGTGGAAGAACAAAAATTGGCTTTTGCACCACGATAACGCCCCTGCTCACACATCGTGGCTTGTGCGCGACTTTTTGGCCAAAAACAACACACTAATGATGCCGCAGCCACCGTATTCCCCTGATCTGGCCCCCTGTGACTTTTTCGTGTTCCCTAAACTGAAGAGGCCCATGAAAGGACGACGTTACGCTACGCTTGACGAGATAAAGACGGCATCGAAGGAGGAGCTGAACAAGATAAAAAAAATGATTTTTTGAAGTGCTTCGAAGATTGGAAAAACCGTTGGCACAAGTGTATAATATCTCATGGGGATTACTTTGAAGGGGACAAAATAGATATTCATGAATAAATAAATAATTTTTGAAAAAACACAAAATTCGCGATACTTCTTGAACACCTCGTATACTGCAGCTCAAAAATAAAAGAAAATGTGGTAAATAGTTAACATGAATGCCTAGAACCCCCAGAAAAAATACACTTTTTTTCGTAGAAATGGCAGCCTTTTGAAAAATGAAAAATGGATTTTTCACTTTTTTTTTGCAGTCAAAGGGCTGTATCTCCTAAATAATTTTTTGAATTTTGGAAAATCCTTTTCTGAAAATATTTTTGAGTATCTAAGCAAATAAAATACGAAAAAAGAGAAGAAGATTCCGGAGATGATTCCTTCTATGAGTTCCAAACTTCTGAGCAAAATTATACTGTATAAAAATAGAGGAAAGTTAACTTTGGCTCGGCCGAAGTTTTGTAAACCCTTGCAGCTTCCATTGAAAACAAAAAAGTTTCTCTAACTAAGACTACTTTTTGGACCTCACTTTTCTATGGGATCTTTACTATATAGATGTCTGATTTCGACCAAACTTGGTGATATCATGGAAAAGCATAATGCACTGTTAATTACGAAATCCCATTTAAGATAAAAAAGTTTTTCTCACTAAGACTAGTTTTTCGACCGATCCTATGACAGCTATATGCTATAGTCATCCGATCCGGCCGGTTCCGAGAAATGTGCAGCGTATATTTACCAAAAGACTTCGTGCAAAGTTTGGTGAGGATAGCTTTAAAACTGACGGAGGGGATAGCATAGAAACAGACTGACGGACAAGGCCAAATCAACTCAGCTCGTCATGCTGATCAAGAATATATATACTTTATGTGGTCGGAGATGCTTCCTTCTATGCGTTACAAACATCCGGATAATTTATTAATAGCCTCTGCAAGGGTATAAAAAAGGCAAAATAAATCGGATTTTTATTTTGACAATAGGCTTAAATTATAACTCTATATTAGCCCTAATTTTGGTGCTAAAGCTGATTTCAGGAAACTTTTTGTTTTCAAGATAATTGAAAACGAGAGCGTAAGTTAAAGTCGGTCCCGCCCGACGTCGATATACCCGTTACTCAGGACAATTAGTGTTTAATAGTGCAAGAAAGCTTTCCAGCTGAGGTAGGGCTCAGTCCTGTCCAAGGTCACTTACAAAATATTTATACAGTGCCGGGACTTGAGAAAAGGGGGAAAATTTCTATAACTTTTGACAAACTTGCATGCAATAAAATACTCAGATTTTCCTTTGCCCACCCTTACGTTGACGGCAACCCAGCTCAACGTAGAGGGTTGGAAAAACAAAACCCGCTCTATCAGAACAGGGTTGGTTTAACCCTGGCCACCTGTCGGCGACCCAGCACAGGTTGGCCCAGGTTAATCCACACCTACTCTAGAGATAAAACCCTGTCGGAAGCAAAGACCGTATGTTGCCGGCGACCCAGCGCAACATATGGTAACTTTGTCTTCAGTACAGGGGCCCTAAAGTACACCTAAGACACAAAATTGTACAATACGTCAACTTGCCGGCAACCCAGCGCAAAATGACGCCTTGTACAACGTAATTGCCCGAGTCAGCAAACCAACAACCCAGCAAGGCGGACTAGTTTGACCCACTCGGGAAAGTTGGGTCGTAGGGACTAATCTACTAGCACACGCGTTTTCTCGGTGTACAACGCACCAAATTGCCGGCGGCCGCGCAATTTGGTACCTTGCCGCGAGTGCGCGGCTTGACTAGGGCGTGGAGATTTTTTCTAAAAAAACTCTCGAGCTCCCCGGTGCGCAACCCGCCAAATTGCCCCAGCCAATTTGGCGCCTTGCCGAGTCGATCAAGCCACACTCACCTTCGGCGGCCCAGCAAGGTGTGCGGACTTGACAGACTAGGGGCGGTGGAGGGGGACCCGGTAACTTCTAAAATACCCAACTCTCAGCATACTAGGATTTCGTTTTCACACATCACTTTTATTATATATATAATAGGTCACACAAATTCAAAGGGTCGGCCCTAACCGCACCATTTTCTGATTTCCCTGCTATGAACTTTTGGCCTCGCCTGGGCTTACCCGCTCTGTTGATCCTTGCTGGTATCTATCCCTGGTAGCACTGTAATCCCTTGTGTAGCACTGTAATCCCTTGTGTACCCGTAATCCTTTGCGACTCCTGTTCTTGGTATTATCCTCGCGGCGTGACACTCGATCGGACTTTCACTTTCCCGTGGACACGTCTGTCTTTCATCGCGGGCCGAACTTTATTCATTTCTCAGCATTTTTTCCAAGCCACTCCAGCCTCTGTCTCGCCAAACTCTATTCTGCCGCGGCATCTTCCCTCTCGCTCTGGCACATTGTTGGCACGTGCCAAGCGATCGTTTTCGGGGTGGGTTTTTGATTCTGGTGTGCTTGTGGGTGTAAGTGCGAGCGCCTTGTCGCTCGCCGCTCTGGTTTACCGTTGTTTTTCTCACATTCTTGGCGTGCGTGCCGCTCTATGGGTGTCTTGTTGTTGTTGTTATCGCTCGCTGCTGCTGGCTCTGCTGTGGTGGGTTTGGGTCATGATACAATAACATAAGGTAGTCCGTCGGCGCCAAACCGTCGGCTTTTAGTCCCTTCACTCATGATACAATAACATAAGGTAGTCTCGTCGGCAGCCAAACCGTTCGGCTTTTAGTCCCTTAACGTTCAGTGCGTGCTCGCTTGTTGATGCGAACGGGTGTCTGCGGACGATTTTTTTTTCGAAACCTTAACCCTTGTGCAACAGTAAAATTACGTTTTTCAGTTTTTGTCGTAAACACGTGATAAGAGTGAAATTAATGAATGTTCCGAAAAGTTTGGCGAGAAGACAATTGTGGGAGAATGCTCTGGGCTGCAGCCTTGAAGAAAATTCTAAAATTTGCGATACGCATTTTCATGCCTCACAGTGGAAGTCTGAACCAAAGAGGGGGCTCATCTTTAAGAGAAGGCGTTTAGTTGATGATGCTGTTCCTCAAAAAGATGCAGAACCTTAAACGAAAGCAAACTAGTAAGCTAACTAAATAAATTAATTAAAATATTTATTCAAACAATAATATATTTTTAATTTAGGGAAACAGTGATACATCGTGGATTGCTCATGGAAAACGAGAAAAAACAGATTCGCTCAATGGAGAAGGAAATGCATTTGCTGCGCCAGCAACTTAATGAGTATGGGGAGTTGGAAAGTCCCTGAACAAAATATTCACCGAGAGCCCATTTCACTGCAACCAACATGTCTGCTGCTATTTGCCTTCACACCGCGGGACCTTGTGCATACAACCATATGTACAGAAAAGGATTTCCCTTGCCTAGTCGGGCAACACTATACAGATGGTTGGCAGAAGTCAAAATAAATACAGATACCCTTGATGTCGTGATTGACCGAATGGAGAATGAGGAAATGACAGAAATTGATAAGCTCTGCGTGTTTTCCTTCAACGAAATGAAGGTTGCTGCTGCTTTCGAGTACGTCAGCCCAGCGGATGTAGTATACGAGCCAAGTAACTACGTTCAACTGGCCATAGTTCGTGGCTTGATAAAGTCTTGGAAGCAGCCGGTTTTGGTTAAACTTAGACCTAAGTTTACATAGAGAACAGAATGCAGAAAACAAAGAAAACGAGCTTGAAGACTTTGAAGCAGAAATTGATAAAAGCATTCCAGAAGATATTGAGCTAGACGAGTTAACGGAGGATGCCATGGAGTACATAGCTGGCTATGTTATCAAGAAAATGCGACTTTCCCATGAGTGTACAGAAAATTCGACGTTTACCTACGTTGATGATGTTTCGCATGGTGGACTTTTAAAACCGTCTGCTCTGTTTAAAGAAAAACTTCAAGAGTTGGAAGTAATATTTTTACGTACAATTAAAGATCATTTTAAAATAACAAATAATGTTAAAGAAAAATTATTAATAGCCGCTGAAAATGTAAATATTAATTTAGCTATAAAAACTTTGTGTTATAAAATTAGAATATATTTTAGAGCTAAGAACCTAAACAAGACATTTTCTGTTCAAAAACAAAAACAACGTTTAATTTCAAACTCAAAAATATTAAAAATCTAATTGTAAACCAAAATTCAATATTTATTATTATACATATCAGCTTTAAACCCCATGCACCATCTAAGGGTTAAAGAACACGCTCTATTGTTATTTCGCTCGCACTTATTGTCGATGTTGTTAAGGGACTACTTTTGCCGACGAGACTACCTTATGTTATTGTATCATGGTTTGGGTGCGCGCCTTGCCGTTCTCTAGGTTTTGCTCGCTCACTGCTGCTGGCTCTGCTGTGTGTGTGTGGGTGAGTATGCGCCTGGCCGCTCTCCGAGTTCCTCTTTGTTGTTGTCTGCTGCTGCTGTTGTTGGCTCGGCTGTTGCTGGAGATGGGCGATCTGCCCAGGGAACTAGTTCCTAATCTTTTAGCGGGTTTTTAAATATAACTTATAAGCTACCAATGATTCCCTATTCTACACTGTAGGCAAAATGTGATACTTCACAATAGCCTTTGCCTATGTTAATTAACAGAGCATTAACATTAATGTGACCATTTCAACATTATGTGAGCAAAAAAGTGCATGTAGCGCCAAAAAGTATTCAACTTTTTTATAACCTTTATAACTCTGCCATTTATTATCCGGTCATTATGAAACTGTCACAGATAGTAGATATTGGGCTCATACACTACACTGCAAAATATGAGCTTGATATCTTTAAAATTGTTGGAGTTATTCAACATTTTTTATTGTGGGGGGCGGTAGGGGGCGTGTCCAAAACTTGAAACAAACTTGATCTGCGTAGGGACAATAGGAGCCCACATACAAAATTTGGTGGCTCTAGCTCTTCTAGTCTCCGAGATCAAGGTGTTCTTACAGACAGACGGACATGTCTATATCGACTCGACTGTTGATGCTGATCAAGAATATATATTCTTTATGGTGTCGGAGATACTTCCTTCTGCCTGTTACATACATTTGCACGACTTTAGTAAGCTCTCTTTACTCTACGAGAATTGGCGCTTTTTATACCCTGCAGAGGGTATTATAAAATTGTCCGGATGTTTGTAACGCATAGAAGGAAGCATCTCCGACCACATAAAGTATATATATTCTTGATCAGCATGACGAGCTGAGTTCATTTAGCTTTGTCCGTCTGTCCGTCTGTTTCTATGCTATCTCCTCCGTCAGTTTTAAAGCTATCCTCACCAAACTTTGCACGAAGTCTTTTGGTACAAATACGCTGCACATTTGTCGGAACCGGCCGGATCGGATGACTATAGCATATATGTAGCTGCCATAGGAACGATCGGTTTGAAAACTAGTCTTAGTGAGAAAAACTTTTTTGTTTTTAATGAAAACGCCTCTAAAGTACGTATTTCTTAGTTTATTGTCACTTCCCATAATTTCACTAAGTTTGGTCGAAATCGGATGACTATAGCATATAGCTCCCATAGGAACGATCGTCGAAAAACTAGTTCTGAGAAAAAAACTTTTTTGTTTTTAATGAAAACGTCCTTATCATTGGCATACACTTAATTTATATACTTTTACACAATTCTACAAAGTTTGGTCGAAATCGGATGACTATAGCATATAGCTCCCATAGGAACGGTCGGTCGAAAAACTAGTTCGAGTGAAAAAAACTTTTTTGTTTTTAATGAAAACGTCCTTTTTATTGGCATACACTTATTTTATATACTTTGGACACGTTGCTACCAAGTTTTATCAAAATCGGATGACCATAGCATATAGCTGCAGTATGAATATTCGGTCGAAAAAGAAGTTCTAGTGAGAAAAACTTTTTGTTTTAAATGGGATCGCCTCCAAATTTCGCAATTAACAGTGTATTATGCTTTTCCATGATTTCACCAAGTTTAATCGAAATCAGACATCTTTATAGTATAGATCCCATAGAAAAGTAATGTCCAAAAAGTAGTCTTAGTTAGAAAAACTTTTTTGTTTTCAATGGAAGCTGCAAGGGTATACAAAACTTCGGCCGAGCCGAAGTTAACTTTCCCCCATTTTTTATAATAGGAACTGTGAAGCTCTTCAAAATAGGCATTAACCTTGGACTCCACCTCCTCATTGTTGCCAAATCTTTTTCCTCCGAGCCATTTTTTCAAGTTTGGAAATAAGAAATAATCAAAGGTAGCTAAGTCTGGCGAATAAGGGGCGTGAGGTAGCAATTCAAATTTTAATTCATTAATTTTAGCCATTGCAACGGCAGAGGTGTGAACCGGCGCATTGTCATGATGGAACAGCAAACGCGGCACCCATCTTGCGCATAACTTTTTCATGTCCAATTTTTCGGTCAATACGAGATGTACAGCACTTTTTGAAATACCTACACATTCAGCTAACTCACGAACTTTCAATCGCCGGTCACTCAATACACATTTTTTAATTTTGACCACCATTTCTGAAGTGGTCACCTCATTTGGACGCCCATTACGATGTTCATCTTTGCAGCTCAAACGACCTCGCTTAAAGCAGAATTATTTAAGGTAGAATCCAGCTCCTTTTTAATATTGGTTGGACTAAGACCTTTTATATGAAAGTATTGTGTCACATAACGATGACCAATTTTGTTCATGTTTGCAAATCAATAACAAGCGTTCTCTATTAAAATCGACAAAAAAAAACTGTGCAAGGTAAAGGCACCAAACTTCAAATTTAAGCTTTTAATAGATGGTACTTCCACTTTTTAATATTTTTTGTGAACATTTTCCAACACTACTGTGTTAGGTCGGCCATTTCTGGGACGGCCCTCGTACTTTATGGGGTCGGAGATGGTTCCTTCTGCTTAATTACATTTGCACGACTTTAGTATACCCTTTTTATTCTACGAGTAACGGCTATAAAAAGTTTTTCTTACTAGAACTTCTTTTCCGACCGATCATTCGTACTGCGGCAAAATGCTATAGTCATCCGATTTTGACAAAACTTTGTAGAATTGTGTAAAAGTGTATTAAAAAATTGGGAAAAGTTAACTTCGGCTTGGCCGCTCGGCAAACTTAGTGAAATCATGGGGTAGTATAGAAAACTAAGAAATGCAAAATTTGAAAGCGTTTCCATTGAAAACAAAATATTTTTTCCCACTAAAACTAGTTTTTCGACCGATCGTTCCTATAACAGCTATATGCTATAGTCATCCGATCCGGCCGGTTCCCACAAATGTTCAGCGTATTTGTACTAAAAGACTTCGTGCAGACGAACAAATTCGGGTGTGGATGGCCTGCTTTTCTCTTTTACAAGTGTTGTAATTTCAAATCCGATTATCCCTCGTAAAGAGCTTCGCTCGTACCTGGTTTTCCACGACGCCCACTCTTGTTTTTAGAGCGAAGCTCTTTTATAGACGGTCGACTGGGGGCAAATCCCGAAAACGATTATCATTGCGACAGATTTATTTGGCTACGCTTTTGACTTTGCAAAGTCTGTAGCTTTGTTCTTTGCAAGACAACCAAAGTAGCAGGTTGGTTGTGAGTGGGTGGGTGGTGGTGGTGGATAAGCAGTGACCAATCAGTGATCGAAACAGTGACTAAACCAGTTACTTAAATACTGACCAAAACAGTGACCAGAACAGTGACGGAAAGAGTGACCAAAACAGTGACCAAGACAGCGACCAAAACAGTGACGACAGTGACCGAAACAGTGATCGAAACCGTGATCATAACAGTAACCAAAACAGTGATCGAACAGTGACCAAAACAGTGACCGAAACAGTGACCAAAACAGTGTCCAAAACAGTAAACGAAACAGTGAACGAAACATTGACCAAAACACTGACCGAAACAGTGATAAAAACTGTGACCGAAACAGTGACCAAAACAGTGATAAAAACAATGATCAAAACTGTAAGCAAAACAGTGACCGAAATAGTGACCATAACAGTGACCAAGACAACGACCGAAACAGTGATCGAAACAGGGATCAAAATAGTAACCAAACAGTGACCGAAACTGTGAACGAAACAGTGACCAAAAAAGTGACCAGAACAGTGCCCGTTACAGTGACCGAAACAGTGACCAAAACACTGACCGATACAGTGACCAAAAAAGTGACCGAAACAGTGAACGAAACATTGAGCAAAACACTGAACGAAACAGTGATAAGAACTCTAACCGAAACAGTGACCAAAACAGTGATGCAAATAATGACCAAAACAGTAAGCAAAACAGTGACCGAAACAGTGACCGAAAAAGTGACCAAAACAGTGACCGAAACAATGACCGATTTCGATAAATGGTCATATTGGGAAATTCAGCTAAAATTTCTTTAGTTAAAATTTAAAATTTAAAAAAATATATAGCACTATCGTCAACATTGATTTTCGATATTTCAAGTTCTCCCTCTTAAAGAGCTTCGCTGGTTCCGAGTGTTCCACGACGCCCACTTTTTTTTCTAATTTTGCCACGCCCCCACCCGCCCCCGCAAATTTGGAAAAAGTCATATCTCCCACAGTTTTAAATTAGTAACGAGTTAGCTGGCTCGAGGTCAAGAAGTTGCGTTTGTTTACAACTGTAAACTGCTTATGCATTGACACACCAAAAAGAGCGTGGAAAACCTTTACAGCTGTTTCATGGATGTCCAATCCAATTATCAGAAGGCGTTTCGCTAAATGACTACACAAGCTACAAGGCGTAACGATCCGATCCTCGCGGTTCCGACATATGGGCAGTGTGCAGCTAAAAGACGAGTTGTCCAAAATTTCTGCT
Source organism: Lordiphosa collinella (assembly GCA_018904265.1). Taxonomy (NCBI): domain Eukaryota; kingdom Metazoa; phylum Arthropoda; class Insecta; order Diptera; family Drosophilidae; genus Lordiphosa; species Lordiphosa collinella. Next base: position 313,156 of record JAEIFV010000165.1, on the reverse strand, counting down.
AGATTGCTTCCAAACCGAGGGAGTAGTTCGCGTAGAAATATGAAAATATCTTGATCGACATTTTTGCCGGCTCGAAATTGATTTTAGAGGCATTGTTTCTTGGGCAAAAATACTTTTAATGGCCCATGGTACCAGAATCGCAATGAGCCCATCCAGGTTTTTTAGCCCCCTACAATTTGACCAACTCTAACACACAAGCATACTAGACAGCTGCTTCCGTAGAGCATTAGCAATTGTTATTATAAAGCAAGTTAGGTCATTCCCATCAATTGGACCCATCCACTAACTTTGCACAGTGGTTCCGTCCATAGGCCAAAAATCAACAAAATCGATCACAAAATATTTAGACAAAATATAAACAAATTGACTCTAAAATGTCCAATCTTCTTAATGGCAAACCGGTTTTTGGTGGAAATCTAACAGGACTTTCTAAAAACAGAGTTTAAAGCATGAGCACGAGCTCATTTGCAAATCGCAGCCGAACGCTGGCAAAGCAAAGTGCACTTCAAAACGGTCTGGTAATTGCTTAAGTCTACAAAACTAAATTATGGTCAATGGATTTTGAAGTTAAAGGTATTTATTTTATCTCCAGAAAATAATAAAAACTAATTGGTGTTGCAGTTCTTGTGAAATTAATGTTTTAGTTAACCTATTTGTTTGTTCCTTTTTGTGCTTCTTTATTATGTTTACTTAAAGTTTTAGTCGTGTTCCCCAAAGATTCCCCCTGAGGTTTCTTTTCCATTGTATTAATCGGATTCTTAGGGTAATAAAAGTGCTGAAGTCAGTTGCGAAAATTTGCGAATGTGCGTGTAGTCTTTTATATACTAATCCGCCGACTTATTTTTTCAATGTCAAATTTGCCCAATGAAGCCTTCGTTTTTATTGTGCTGTGTAGTTGTTTTCGTCTTTCGTGTTTGTGTACAATTGTCAATGATCATTTAATCAATTATTTTTGCATTTTTTGTTTTTATTTTCGATTTGGTTTTGGAAGGCGATTCGTATCTCAACAGAAATCTCAACCTTATACAAAAAATTTGGTTCTTTGAATTCTTTTTACAACTTTCTATAAGTCAGTCATCAAAATGTGGCAGGTTAGAGGTCCTGAACAAAAATTAAAAGCATTGAACAGAAAACACAAAATTCAAAAGGAATTTCGTTAAAAATGGGTTAAATAGTAAACAAAGTTCGATTGAGTAACAAAAGTTGTCTGGACCAAAGCTAAAATGAATACAAAAACTAAAAATAAGTGAAATTTACGTAATAGTAGGCAAGCCTATAGGTGGAGGTAGAGGATAATATTGCTAAAATTATTTTCTGATCCAAAATTGTCTTCAGAAATTACAGGAGTTATTGAAAATCTGATCTATCGTTGTGTCACTTTTTTTCAAGCTATAGCACCGGGCTTCAAAATTAGTGTCTACAAATTTAATGAATATGCCCTAGATACTGCCAAGAAACTAATTAAGGAGTTTCCATTGTACTATTTGCCGACTACAGTCCATAAGGTTTTAATTCTTGGATCTGCTGTGATAGAGCATGCAAAAGTATCAATTGGAGAGTTTTTAGAGGATACTGCAGAGTCGAACAACAAAGACAGAAAAAAATGCAGACTTCATCACAGCCGGAAAATGTTACGCATTATTAAAAAAATTCACTCTTTTTATGGTCCGACCCTTTTATAACTGGACAGATGGAGCTTGGAAAAAAGGATAAGTCAACGTTATTTAAATCTGAATAAGGCTTGCTAGAGGAGACATTCAGCCATGCTCCCATTTTCGCATTCGCAAAAGTTTTGCGATTTGGAGAGCAAATTTTTACTAAAAACTGGTTTTAAATCGCAATGCTTTTGCGAATGCGAAAATGGGAGCATGGCTGATTATACATTTTTGTAATAAAAGAGTATAAAAATGGTAAAATGGTTCAAATTTATTTATTGGTTATGGTTATAGATGGGGTTTGGGTGGGGGCGGTGCGCAACGACAAAATATTTTTAAAGAGGATTGGTGAAAGTTTCATCACTCTACTACCATTAGAAGTATTTTTGGCCGCGCCTCCATACAAGCGGGTCCACTGTGCGTTGGTTCCCATTTTTATCTATCAGCCACAACTATCATGCAAAGAAACAGCCAGACGAAATGGTGGAGGAGGAGACGGAGGTGGTGTCGCCGCCAGGGCTAGACGAATGGGATTGAGTGTGGGTGGTGCACCCATCTATCCAAATTGACGTTGCCAGCTGCCCTATCCCAATAACCTGGATGAGCCCAAAGTCATGGCTTTGGGTCAGCAATGGCACTGCGATTGCTTTCGCTGCTCGGTGTGCGATAATCACCTGCATAATTGGTACTTTGAGCGCGAGGAATTTCTCTATTGTCGGGCGGACTACTATGACCGCTTCGGAGATGCCTACCAACCATGTACGGCTGTGATTACGGGTCCCGTTATGATGGCCGGCACGCAAAAAATCCATCCGAAATGCTTCTGCTGTGCGTTCTGTGACTCATTTATCGGCGAGGGTGAATCCCATGCTCTGATGGAACAGTTTAAGGCAAGCGGCAACAGCAGGCCGGTGTTGGCAATGGTAGTAATGGTTCATGTGAACCAGATGCCCGGGCCAGAATAACAAAAGCTGGTGGAGTTATCGAAAGATGCAACACCCGGACTTAGAGTGGACGGTGTAGCCCTGGATGATGCTTGTCCCATTGTGCGGATTACTGAGTAAGCATGAAGAAATCTCTAGAGATATTCTAGTTGGGTGGGGGAAAAGGAACAGCTGACTAGATCAACTTTCGGAGTCTACCGATTTTGTTTAAGATCGAATTTCGACCACTGGTCAGTCTCTAGGTAGCAGAAATTTTTCAACATAAACAGAATCCAATTTCAAATAACAATTAGCAAATGAAGCAAGAGCAGCGCGTAGACGTTTAGAAGTTTCTACTTCAAAACAAGAGACAGTTCTTCCCTTAGTTTCATTCGTTCTTTATGCCTCAAAGTGTATCATATACCATCAAGCATAAACAATAAACTCGACTCAATCTTTGGAAGTAATATCGTTGGAAGAAACTTTAATGATGGCGAAGTCACTGCTGCTACCGCCATCTCGAACTTATCAAACGAATCCTATCGCATCGCCCTGGGCGTGGGGCCCCTGTGGTGGTATTGATGTCCATCACAGAACAGATCACGATAAAGCATCGCTCTTAGTGGGCTCTAGCCGCAGGTCATCGGTCGACTCGGCTGGCAGCAGCTTGTTCGAGGCCAGCTCCGGGCCATCATCTTCGGAACACAGCCATTCGTTGTGCTCGGAAGATGATTGTCAGAAGGTATTGCGCCAGCTCTTGCAGCATGAACAGCCGGTGCATTTCCATAGAGTTGCACATGGCCGAAGACCATTTCACCAATTGGAAGTCGATCTTGAACCCAGTCAAAAATATGCTATATGTTGCCTTCCTCCAGGAACTCCCACCAGCTGTCTCCAAGCAGACCTTCATCTCTCTGCTGGAGTTTACCGAGGACAAGTTGGAGGTAGACGGCATTGTCATGGTTCTGCGCAAAGATCAGCCGGAGCTTGCACGACTAGTTGAGGCATTCCTGTTTATGGGTCTCGAGCCGTTCTCCAGAAAGACACCGCAGGCACCACCAGCCGCCATCCATGATAACGAGAACTACACCATCCAGTAATAGTTCGATAAAAAACAACATCAAATTTTTATCAAAAATATCAAAAAACTCAAATCGATTCGAGGAGGTCTTTCTGGGGATCTAAAAATCCACGTTTTAGCCACGTTAAGAGCAAAGCTACCACACCATATTTATCGTAAATGAATAATCAAAATTCCTAAAAAAAATAACAAAAACTTAAATAGAAATTAATATTATGCTTAATTGTATTTGTGAATTATTCAACTTAATTATTTTGTTAAATACTTGTAACTTAACAGAATCCCATCATATTTTTGTATACTCTATACTTTATCAGCCATGCTTTCATTTTCACAAAAGTTTAGTGATGTGAAGACCAAATCTCGTAGAAAACCCGGTTTTAAATCGGTCGGAAATTCCAGACCCCGTCTTACATAGAAAATAAAATTGTTTATCAACTTATTCCATCTTTGGCTAACAGTTGTTAAAATAACCAATATATCCTTTTGGATTTACAAATTTTAACGTATAAATAAAAATAAAGACATTTTGAAACAAGTGTTTGGGTCTTTAATTTATAAGTGCGAACACTATTATTTTTAAATTGTTAAAACCAACAAGTTCAGCTTTTGATTTTTAAGTAGAAAACAAAAGGTTTGACATTTTGAATCAATTCTCTTCTTGCACGGAATTCCAAGTTGAGAATAACAAGTAATCTTTATTATGCGAAATGCAAGGCGTGCAGCAAGTGTCATGCGCGATGGCGCAGTACGATAAGGCGACATTCCAATCGTGTACCGTCAAAGGGCCCCGAGTTCAAATCCCAGAGTGAGTAAAAATTGTATAATTTATATTTGTATTATTCGTTGTTTTTTAGAGCCAAATTAATTTTTTTTTTTTCAATAATGCTTAAATTTGGTTTTCAAATGAGTCTGCTTTAAATTCAAAAGTAATGTAAAATGGCTTGACACAGCCCCAAAGGGCCAAAGCCTTGTGCGCTTCTAATTTTTGCAAATGAGAAAGGGACCTACAGCTTAACGCCGAATCCGAAAGGCAGTTTAAGAATCTTTTCATGGCTAATTACTACAAAGCTGGCGCCAACAGCAGAGAGAAGTGGCCGGGTGTAAGTTCATAAAATCAAAAGTGCAGACCATTTATTTGCTAAAGAAATAGTTATTGGATGGAAAATTTGAATATTTATCAATGAAAAATTTTTAATTTATATTTTTTGTACGTATATATTTTTTTTTTAAAGAAAATTCATCAAATTGATATGAAAAAATTTCAATTTTATATGAATTTCAGGTCATTTTCAACCTTATCATATCGGTTGTTTAATGATATGAAAAAATATAACAATGAGCCCCAGATAATACCATTTTTTATACTCTGTACCAGAAGTACACAGAGTACATTAAGTTGGTGCAAAAGTATGTAACAGGCAGAAGGAAGCATCTCCGACCCTATAACGTATATATATTCTTGATCAGCATCAACAGCCGAGTCGATCTAGCCATGTCCGTCTGTCCGTCCGTCTGTCTGTCCGTATGAACAAACAGATCTCAGAGATGGTTAGAGATAGAGATTTGACATTTATGGGACATATGCTTCTTATTCTTGCAGGTACACTGAGAAAAAAAAGATTCCTAAAATTTTAGGAATCTGGTTTTTATGACCTAAAATTTTCTTTTTAGGCGATAATTGCCTTAAAAATGGTAAATATAGCCTAAATATAGCCTAAATCTTTCCATTTTAGGTAAAAAAATTTAAGGAATTTGAGTGCTTAAAAATAGTCCAATGGTCTAAAAATGTTTTTGCCTATATATTTTGTATATTTTGACGTTATGTTCGTAAAAAATCAATAAATGCAAAGTAAAAAATATAGACAATGCTAAAAACACCTTAAAAAAATTAATAAAGTTAAAAAAAAATAAAAAAATTTAAAAAAAAACAGATGCTCCTACGGGGATTTGAACCCACGACCTCAATGTTCAAGAGGCTAAATATATTTTAGCCCATATATTTTGTATATTTTTACGTTATGGACGTAAAAAATCGATTAATGCATTGTAAAAAATATGGACAATGCTTAAAACAACTTAAAAAAATTAATAAACTAAAAAAAAAATTTAAAAAAACGATGGTCCTTCGGGGATTTGAACCCGCGACCTCACGTTCTAGAGAAATAACAGCCCTTTTCTGAGCTAAATGACTGCATTCCAAATTCGTTTCAAAATGCCAAGCGGGTTTGGGATGCAATTTTAAATAAGATTTAGAGGCATACAGAACAACGCGTGCTTTGGTGGTGATGGCTGAGACGGCGGTGTCATCGGTTGCAGTTTTTGATTTGAGGTCCTGAGTTCGAATCCCCGTAAGGGTAAGTGAAAAATTTTTATACATGGTATTTAAAAATAAAAATAAAATAAAATAAATCGCACACAGTAAAATATGTGGTTGTTGTGTGTTCTCATCCACAACCCCCCCCCCCCCAAAATTTTTTTTTCCAATTTTTTTTAGGTAATGGATGTCCTAAATTCGAGTCCAATATTCCTAAGCCCCTAGTTTAGGCCAAATGGCCTAATATATAAAGGTAATTTTGGACCATTCTAGTCCATACTTTTTTCTGGGTGTAGATCAAGTTTATTTTGATTTTTGCCACGCCCCCTCCAGCCCCCGCAAATTGAAAAAACGTCACATCTCCCACAGTTTTATAGATAGAAGGTTCGTTCTTTTGGACATATTTAGTAATCTTAATTCTTCATTGACCCGCCAAAGAAATGGTAAGGATCGGATGAACGATAGTCGAGTTATAAGGAAAACAAACAATTATGTACAGCACCGGTCGCACCGGAAGCACTTCACAGGTACAGAGTATGTTATAGTCGGGCTTGACCGACTTTCCTTCTTGTTTTCTGTGTATATACTTTAAGGGGTCGAAGATGCTTCCTTCTGCCTGTTACATACATTTGCACGATTTTAGTATACCTTTTGCTCTACGAGGAACAGGTATAAAAAGCTGACGGATCGTTAGAGAATTATTTCAAGTTAATTGAGAAAAATGATCAAAATGCACTTTTTGGATATATCTGCAGATTCTTGGGTTCCCCAAAGAAAGCCAAAAACGATAAAGAGATATACGCAACCTACTCAACAGCTGTGGCTGGGTGGCTCAGCGGTTAGTGTGCGCGACTGCTAAGCATGAGGTCGTGGGTTCGATCCCGCCTCGAAACATCTAATGAAAAGTTTTTTTCTTTGAATAAAACTTTACACCCGGCCACACCTCTTGCTGTTGGCGTCAGCATTGCAGTAATTAGTCATGAAAAGCCTCTCAAAAACTGCCGTTCGGATTCGGCGTTATACTGTAGGTCCCTTTCTCTTGTACTAAAATTAGAAGCGCACAAGCCAAGAGATTGAGAGAGGCTCGGCTTTGGCCCCTTGGGGCTGTGTCATCTTGACAAGCCAATTTTACTTTTACTTTACTCAACAGCTTACGCTAGGTATTACCTTTTTAAACTTTGTGAAATTTGTAGTACTGTGTTATTGTCAAGATTCTTTTGTTATATGTTGTTAGGGATATAGCGCACCGCGACCAATCTTGGTCTATTGTGCCCTACTGAGTTACAACTCTCCTAGCAGCCTAAGTTTCTGAACGAATGTCAGGATTTTCGTGGGTTCCAGGCAGGGATGCAAACCGGTTCTGAGCCGAACCGAACCAAACCGAACCGAACCGCTTTTTCCAGCTGGTGAATTGAACCGAAAACCGAACCGGCTTCCTTTCAGAAATGGTGAACCGAACCGAAAACCACACAGAAAAACGGCTCGGTTCGGTTCAGTTCTCTGATGAGTTTTGAAACGTGAATCGCTTTCCTCTAGCCAATGATGCTTATTAACTGCGTTTTTCTAAAATAATTTTAGTTCGACCCTCTGCCAAAGGGACTACTGATAGACCGAATAGATCCTTATGAGAGATATAACCTTTGAGGATGTTTCGACACAAATTTTACAACATGTACTCATGTACATAAGTCATGTTGCCAGCCGTTCTCTTATTATGCCTGTCACCAGTCTGCATTCTTTTCTTGAAAGTTGATTTGTCGTCCACTACTGGACAATATTCTCATCACCTTGAGTGCATTTCTAGAACTTATAGACGAGTCCTACAAATCCGACTTAATCGGGGGTGTCCTGGAAATCGCTCAAAAAATACGTCAGAGTCCCAGAACTTCGACAGATTTCGTTTTCGAAAGTCTAGTTAAAAGGCTTGTGTATAAGATGATGGTCCATCTATAATAACAGTGCGTAACCGCGTAGGGTCGTGAAGTCGGTTTGGTTGGTTTGTGTATTGGCTTTGGTTTGGTTTGCGAAAATCTTCTAACAAATCTCCTATTTCTAGGACACCGAGAATTGGTTTTGGGTTCGAATTTGGTTGGAAAAGACTTCTGTGAAACCTCCAAATAAGTTTTGGACATTCTTTTAAGGATCTTTAAGATACTTAAAAGGTTTATACGAATTCAATTTCCAACATTCACATTACGACAGAAATCATAATACAGTCGAACTTCTCTATTACGAACTTCTGTACAAAGAGTTTTATATTCTCTATATTCAAACAATTCTTTATAACGAATTTTCTATACAACGAAGTTTATTTTTGGCCCCTCGAGTTTCGCTTTATAGAAGTTCGACTGTATTTTATAATATGCCTTTATGAACCACTGAACCGAACCGAAACCGCTGTTCAGTTAGCTCCAAAAACCATGTAAAGAACCGAACCGGCGGTTCACAAACTATGTGAACCACTGAACCGAACCAGTACTTATTTTCGAGTGGTTTGCATACCTGGTTGCAGTTTACTTATCTTATCTTGTTGGGATGTAAGCTGTGTTCCTCAAATCTGTTCATTTTAAGCCTCGCTAGAGCACCGCAGTGTTCTAATATATGCCACTCATGCGACTGATGTTCACCCAGGAGGCTGTTCTTAGCGTATTTACTTCCTTTCTAAGGAGCTCCCTAATGGTGTGTTGGCCTATTCCACATTAGTACAGTAGTTCTAGTCCTACCATTTCGGTGGCTGCACCCTTGCGTGCCAGTTCGTCGGCCATTTCCGGGGATATTGTTGTGTCCCGCTACTTAATACTATCAAGTTTCTACAGCTAATGTCAGGTTTTGCTAAAAGCTAATCTCCATATTGAAGTGAAATTTTTCTCAAGAATACAAAATGTTATATTTCTTAGAAACGAGTCTTTTAATAAAATCCCCAATAAATTCTTATGAAGCTTAGAGAAATCTGTTGGTGAAAAAGCTTTTTAACTTTGAACTGCAGTGATAAGTGGTTTTAGTTCATGGATTGGACAACCAATGCGGCCACTCTTGTATCTCATTGTACAGCGTCAGACCGGGACTTTGTGTGGTAATCACTTGAGAAGCAGCCAGCAGGGCGTAATTTTCGCTGAGCTCCTCTAGTTGTACGCCACAAGCCAATAGCTGTTTGGCGGCTTCCAGAGCCGCTTTGGTGGGCAGTTTTTCTGTGTATGTAAACGAAAACAAAGCCCATACAATTAATCATGCAACTCCTCTCAAACTCTTCTTTTGCGTACCCTTACCCGAAAAATTTCCTATGAAAGCAATACCTGTGCCATTGCCATTATAACCATAGGTATGGGCTCCACGTACACCCCAGCCGGTGCCCTCATAGACAAGGCCATCGTTGCCTATGAGAAAACTGTAAAGCAAGCATAAAGATTACTTTTCTCGATTAAAGCTGTACCCACTTGTAAGAAATGTCGTAGTAGTTCAGCTCCGTCTGATGATAGCTTTGCATATTCTGTAGAGCCTCGGAGCAGGGCACAAATCCCGCACACTCATCTGTGACCGTATGATGTATGACCACATAACGTATGGGTCGCACTTGATAGTGGAGACCTCGAGCAGGTTTCCCGCCCCATTGACGTTTAAGCTTGATCTGCGGACAGTTAAGGGTTTCGGAATGAACCAGACTGATGATGAGAAGAAGCCCTAGTGATAGCGTGGCTTTGCCCATGCGAAGCATATTAACGTGGTGTCTGTTGATCTCTGCGGTCGAATGTGAACTAAACTCGCCCCAATCTTATCAGGCATTTTTACTTGTTGCTTTTAGCATATTCAAGCGAAATGAACGATTCGATGATCCCGCAATAAGAGTGAGACCTGTCACAACAACTGAAACAAGTTTTTAAAAATTTATTTGATTTGTTCTCATCATCTGGTAGGGAATCCCACAGTTGACTGAAGTCGGTTCTTTTGTCAGTCTTGCGCAGGGGAAGCTGATGAATTGATCTTCATTCTTTTTTTAATACTCTCAAAAAGCATTTCCTGAGTTAGGAATGCTACACTGAAAAAAAATGCCGGGCAAATATTAAGCCTAAAAAAATTTGATCCTGGCAGAAAAATTAAAATTATAAGTACGAGTAGGCTTGATATTGATTCGAATCGGAATTGTCTCACCGTCAATTTATAATATGAATTTGACGCAGCTGTAGCCATCCAATGTGTGGTGTCGTTGGCTGAGCGGCAGTGTCAGTCTTTCAAGGTCCCGAGTTCGAGTCCTAGTCAGGTTAAGTAAAAAAAAATGTTTCATTAGTCACAACAAAAAGATAGGGGTGAGGTGCGTGGTGTTGTGACAAAAAAGGAACTACCAAATCAAAATTCTCCATATAAAAACCAACGGCTTGTTGGTATCAGCACTTGCAACTCACTTATGAGATGAATAGGAATTCATCGAAATAGCTGTCTGAGTATCCAAAACTGCGCATACACTCAGAAAAAAATATTACCTAAAAATGCTAAAAATTACCTGAAATATATGGACATATAACCTAAAATGACAACCAAGGAATAATGGACTTAATTTTTGGCCTCTATTACCTAAAAAAATTTTAGGTAATAAGAAAGCTTTTTAGGTAATGAGTAACCTAAAAATGTAGGCATCATATGACCTTAAAACATCTTTTTTAAATAGACTTAAAATTTAGTCAATATATAAGACTTTTAGGTAATGAGTGGAATAAAAATTTTGGCAATGTACCACCTTAAAACGACCTATTTAGATAAAAGGCTTAATTATAATGTAAATATGCCACAATTAAAGAATGCACAACCAAAAAATTGTCCTTAGTTCTTACATTTTTATATCGTTTATTATTGAAAACCTTATATAATAATAATATTTTTTTGGACTAACATATAAACTTATATTTAATTTGTTGAAACGAAGAGGAGGGTGGGTTGCTAACATTCTTAGTGTGTTGATTATACAGAGATGTTGCATTGTTTTTTATTGGTTGATGGTTGTTTTTGACAGAAATTTTTATGCTGAAAAGCACATAAAAACTTAAAAAAACTTTTATTTTTAAACTTACCACATCTGAGATGTGAGCTCGGGACTTCGGGACTGAACACAGACGGCGTGGCCACTTAACTGGCATCACCATCGACAACTGGTGTGATGGTGCGACTAATCACAGTAACAAAAAATAGGGGAAAGTTAACTTCGGCTCGGCCGAAGTTTTGTATACCCTTGCAGCTTCCATTGAAAACAAAAAATTTTTCAAACTAAAACTACTTTTTAGACCTTACTTTTCTATGGGATCTGTACTATATAGATGTCTGATTTCGACCAAACTTGGTAAAATCATTGAAAAGCATAATACACTGTTAATTACGAAATTTGGAGGCGATCCCATTTTAAACAAAAAAGTTTTTCTCACTAGAACTTCTTTTTCGACCGATCATTCATACTGCAGCTATATGCTATAGTCATCCGATTTTTGTATAAAACTTTGTAGAAATGTGTTTATGTATATAAAATAAGAATATGCCAATAAAAAGGGCCTTTTTTTTAAAAACAAAAAAGTTTTCCTCACTCGAACTAGTTTTTCGACCGATTTTTCCTATAGGAGCTATAAGCTATAGTCATCCGATTTCGACCAAACTTTGTAGAATCGTTTAAAAGTAAATAAAATAAGTGTATGCCAAGGATAAGGACGTTTTCATTAAAAACAAAAAGTTTTTCTCACTAGAACTAGTTTTTCGACCGATCGTTCCTATGGCAGCTATATGCTATAGTCATCCGATCCGGCCGGTTCCGACAAATGTGCAGCGTATTTGTACCAAACGACTTCGTGCAAAGATTGGTGAGGATAGCTTTAAAACTGACGGAGGAGATAGCATAGAAACTGACGGACAAACGGACTGGACTAAATCAACTCAGCTCGTCATGCTGATCAAGAATATATATACTTTATGTGGTCGGAGATGCTTCCTTCAATGCGTTACAAACATCCGCACAATTTTATAATACCCTTTGCAAGGGTATAAAAAGGCTGGATGGTAAGAACGGCGATGTTGTGGATTTGGGTCGTTTTTCGAGTCGAGTTATTTTTTAATTTTTGGAATTTTTAACATTATATTTATTTTTTAAAAATGCTCTTTGGTCCTAAATTCTTTAATTTCGATAGAATCTACCAAAATAAAGCTATAGATAAGCGACTAAGTTATATCGAAGATTGTACAATGATTAAATAGGACAACTTATACAGTGAACTGTTTTTTTCCTCCCATTAATGAAGTAATCAATTTTTTTATTTTGTAAAATTATACGCTGTACCAAAGGTATGTAGAGTATATTAAGTTTGTTCAAAAGAATGTAACAGCCCGAAAGAATCATCTACGACCCTATAAACTATATATATTCTTGATCAGCATCAACAGCCGAGATCTTAGAGGTGGTAAGAGATAGAGATTCGCCCCCTAAAGTGAAAGAAACGTATATGTTCCACAGCTTTATAGATAGAAGGTTATTGGACATACCTTTTGGACATATTTCGTTATCTGTTTTATTTATCGATCCGATCCGATGTTAAAGTCATATTAATAATATTAATACATTTACGGGATTATTCTTTAACGTTTTAGTATCAATTCGAAAGAATCAGAAATATATTTTTTCGTACCGAAAAAAATTATTTGATTAAAAAGTTCATTTTAACCAGCGAATATCAATATAAACCTGACAGTTTTTTCTCTGTGTGGTTCTATAACTCAGTGGGTGGACTTTTGTATGGAAGCGTACTGTTTTCAGTCCCAGCAGTCGCAGGATTTGTTTGCTTTTATTTAACTACTAAAATGTACTATTATTGATTATTTATTATTTAAATTTTCGTCTTATTATTATATATTTGATGGTATTATTTTGCTCAAAAGGCTTCCACTGGCCGAGTCCCATTTACTTGACATTTTGTCCGAGAGTCAAAAAGAACGGTAATAGCCCAGTGTTACAGTTGTTAGTAGATTCAGTTGAAAGAAATTGTTGACATGAGTTGTGGAAACAGGTCGTGTGAGCTGGTCATAGAATAACATTGAAAAATGTGATTTCTTCAATTTTTCAACAATACTGGCCACACACACATACTAGAGTGCTACTTTGTACAATTAGAAGGAGAACAAAGTGCATTGTTAAGAAATAAACTCATTGTTAACAAGAAAGAAAGTCGATCAAGCCCGACTATAACATACTCTGTACCTGTGAAGTGCTGCCCATCACCGCTGCGACCTGTGCTGCCCATAATTGTTTGTTTTCCTTATAACTCGACAACCGTTCATCCGATCTTCACCATTCCTTTAACGGATTTAACGGATAAATAATCCTGATTACTAAATATGTCCAGAAGGAACGAACCTTCTATCTATAAAACTGTGGGAGATATGACGGTTTTACCAATTTGCCGGGGCGGGAGGGGGCGTGCAAGTATAAGAAGCATATGTCCCATACATGTCAAACCTCTATCTCTAACCATCTCTGAGATCTGTGCGTTTATACGGACAGACAGACGGACAGACGGACATGGCTAGCACAAACTTATTATACTCTATGTACCTTTGGTACAGAGCATAAAAACACCAAAAAAACGAGAGCGTAAGTTAAAGTCGGTCCTGCCCGACTTCGATATACCCGTTACTCAGGGCAATTAGGGTTTAATAGCCTTTCCCTATGTTAATTAAAAAAGCATTAACATTAATGTGACCATTTCAACATTATGTGAGCAAAAAGAGCAGGTAGCGGCAAAAAGTATGCAATGTTTTTATAACCTTTATAACTCTGCCATTTATTATCCGATCTTTATGAAACTTTCAGAGATTGTAGATATTGGAAACATTTGCGACCCTATAAAGTATATATATTGTTGATCAGCATCAACAGCCGAGTCGATTTAGCCATGTCCGTCTGTTCGCCCGTCTGTCCGTATGAACGCGTCGATCTCAGAGACTATAAGAGATAGAGCCACAAATTTTTGCAAGTAGTTAGGTGTATACCATACGCTTATAGAGTTTGTTTCAGATTTGGATTTGTATGTAAAAGAAAACACACGAATAAATATGATCATTAGATAATTTTGAAAATTTCGCGGTTTTTGGAACTTAAAAACCATTGTTGGTAGGCGTCCAACCGTTCCTCAAACTTTGTTCGCAATGATCGGCTTAACATTACAAATTTCTTGCTTGTGGACCATTCCCTACCCATTTCTTCATCCTAGAAATCTTCACGGGCAAGCGTCCAACCATTCCCCAAAGTTTTATCGCAATTAAATACACGGTACTATTTTCCGCTCATTTCTTTAACTCGAAACCTTCCCGGGCAAGCGTCCAACTATGCCCAAAAGTTTCATCGCAATCGGAAATTTTGCGAATTTGGCGAATTTCGCGGTTATTGGACCATTTGCCGGCGTCGCCCGGGTCATTTTGATTCTTATGAAAGCGATTATATTCAAGCTGGTGCTGGCTGCAAATCGATATAAACATTTTGGTCAAAGTGAATGTTAGCAGGCTCAAGGTCGAGGTTTGATTATAGTTCAATAATCAACCAGAAAATTCAACAGAGAATACATTTGAACATGAACAGTAGCTGTGGCTGAGTAGACGGCCGTTTCGGCTGCCGCCATGGCAAAGCCTTCGTCAGTACACTTTCAGTTGCTGTCACACCAACAAGCCATTTGCAAATCCTATTTATATTACCCAGTCGGCGAATAAATAGTTGAGAATTCCAAGTGCACAAATTGCACGAACTTTCAACTAGCTTTAAGCTCCACTATTTTTAATAACTGAGAAATTCGTCTCAGAGTCTCGACCTCGACCCTCGACCTAAGCCTCGACCTTAAGCCTGCTAACATTCAGTTTGACAAAAAACAAAACAGGTCGTTAAACCCATGTTTGTTATAAAACCTGTACGGTTCCCTATTAAACAAACAATATAAATACCTTGGTATTTATAAAAAAAGGGAAAGCATACCCCTTTAAATAAATGCACAAAATAAAATCGTGGCACTCTTTTTAAGTACACTCTGAGGCGAATTTCTCAGTAATTAAAAATAGTGGCCACAAACAACAGAGATACATTGAACAACCTTCAATGCCAATGCATATACCTTCCGATACCCTAAAGAGCGGAGCTTAAAGTTACGAGGGCCGTCCCAGAAATGGTCGACCTAGCACAGTAGTGTAGGAAAATGTTCACAAAAAATATTAAAAAGGGGAAGTACCGACTATTTAAAGCTTAAGTTTGAAGTTTGGTGCCTTTACCTTGCACAGTTTTTTTTGTTCGATTTTAACAGAGAACGCTTGTTATTGATTTGCAAACATGGACAAAATTGGTCATCGTTATGTGATACAATACTTTCATAAGGTCTTAGTCCAACCAATATTAAAAAGGAGCTGGATTCTACCTTACGTAATTCTGCTCCCTCGTTTACAACAATAAAATATTGGGTGGCTGAGTTTAAGCGAGGTCGTTTGAGCTGCGAAGATGAACATCGTAATGGGCGTCCAAATGAGGTGACCACTTCAGAAACGGTGGTCAAAATTAAAAAATGTGTATTGAGTGACCGGCGATTGAAAGTTCGTGAGTTAGCTGAATGTGTAGGCATTTCAAAAAGTGCTGTACATCGCATATTGACCGAAAAATTGGACATGAAAAAGTTATGCGCAAGATGGGTTTCGCGTTTGCTGTTCCATCATGACAATGCGCCGGTTCACACCTCTGCCGTTGCAATGGCTAAAATTAATGAATTAAAATTTGAATTGCTACCTCACGCCCCTTATTCGCCAGACTTATCTCCCTCTGATTATTTCTTATTTCCAAAAAAAAAAATATAAGCAGATTCATCATATAGAAAAAAAGTATTTCATTTTTTTATACCCTGTTCCCATTAAAAATGGGAAAAGGGGGATCATGAAGTTGTGCAAAAGTATGTAACAGGTAGAAGGACGCACTTGCGACCCTATAAAGTATATATTCTTGATCAGCATCAACAGCCGAGTCGATTTAGCCCTGTCCGTCTATCCGTCCGTCCGTCTGTCCGTCCGTCTGTCCGTCGTTCCGTATGAACGCGTGTTTCTCAGAGACTATAAGAGCTAGAGCCACATGCATGTAGATAGGTTTATACCCGATTCAAAACGAGTTTGTTTCAGATTTGGAAAATTCCTCCCCCAAAAAAATGGCAGAGCCACAATTTTTAAGATAGACCTTCCAAACTTTACACATATCAAGTAAGGCCCAATATCTATCTATTCTGAAAAGATCACTAAGATCGGACAATAAACACCGAAGTTATATACGAATCAATTTTGCTTGTGTGAGAGGGGGTCTTGCATTGTCAGTTATCGCGCGCGGCCGCATGCCATGCGTTTGTGTGTATGTTGGAGTGTGTGTATGTGTGAGTGTGTGTGTGTAGTATGTAAAGAAAAAACACACGAAATCAAGGGAACAGGGTATTTTGTAGTCGGGGCACTCGACTGCAGCTCCCTTACTTGTTTCTTTTGTAGCGGTCTTCATCAGCCACCCTATAGAAACATATGTTCCATACATGTCAAACCTCTATCTCTTACCATCTCTGAGATCTGTTTGTTCATACGGACAGACGCACAGACAGACGGACGGACAAACGGACACTTTTGCACAGCTTAAACGAAATCTAAATCACATTGAGGAATACCACTTATATTATTTCGACTATCTCCAATTTTGAGATGTCAATTGTTATAGCTCCTGGCATTGTGTTGTATTTATTATTGTAGAAAAAAAAAACAGAAATCGAACAGAAATTGTAGGAAAACTATGGAAATTCCGAACCAATTTCGCGTGGAATTCAGAAAACGAAGTGAAAACGTTCCGGAATTGATGCGGAATTACATTTGAAAAGTAAGTGGAATTGAGAATAAGGCTGTATTTATATTTTTATACCTATATACGAGGTGTGTTCAAAAAGTATCGCGAATTTTGAATTTTCGCGGGTTACGTATATTCGAATTTCGATTTTTTTGTGGCGTTATGTTGCTACTCATGTCTCTCACTTATGCCGACAAGCTCGGCCATTTTGAATGTTCACTTAATTGTTGACAGCTGCTTCGCTTGCACGTGTTTTGGATCGTCTTCGATTTTTACCTCAATTGCGACCAAAAACAGCATCGCATGAACATTGCTAATGAGATGTTAAACTCTGTCCGCGACGACCCAAATTTGCTCCAGAGGGTCATAACTGGTGACGAATCGTGGGTTTATGGTTATGACGTGGAAACCAAAGCTCAATCATCTCAATGGAAGCTGCCGCATGAACCAAGACCGAAAAAAGCGCGCCAAGTTCGGTCGAATGTGAAAGTTTTGCTGACAGTTTTCTTCGATTGCAGGGGCGTGGTGCATCATGAGTTCTTGCCACAGGGAAGTACGGTCAATAAGGAATATTACCTGCAAGTTATGCACAATTTGCGCGAAGCAATCCGCCAGAAACGCCCGGATTTGTGGAAGAACAAAAATTTGCTTTTGCACCACGATAACGCTCCTGCTCACACATCGTTGCTTGTGCGCGACTTTTTGGCCAAAACCAACACACTAATGATGCCGCAGCCACCGTATTCCCCAGATCTGGCCCCCTGTGACTTTTTCTTGTTCTCTAAACTGAAGAGGCCCATGAAAGGACGACGTTACGCTACGCTTGACGAGATAAAGACGGCATCGAAGGAGGAGCTGAACAAGATAAAAAAAATGATTTTTTGAAGTGCTTCGAAGATTGGAAAAACCGTTGGCACAAGTGTATAATATCTCATGGGGATTACTTTGAAGGGGACAAAACAGATATTCATGAATAAATAAATAATTTTTGAAAAAACACAAAATTCGCGATACTTTTTGAACACACCTCGTATATATTTATATTTATATACCTCTCAGCCCGATATTAGAGATGCAGTAAACTATTGCCTTCGAACGGTGAGGTTGCAAGATCAAACACCTTTGGAGGCAAATACTTTTTTGTTTCCAAGAGGTCGTGGGTGATCCCGCCTCGGAACATCTAATGAAACGTTTTTTCTTTGAATAGACTTACACACCCGCTCACCCCTTACTGCTGTTGACTCCAGCTTTGTAGTAATTAGCCATGCAAAAGCTTCTCAAACTGCAGTTCGGATTCAGCGTTAAACTGCAGGGGCCCTTCTCTTGTTCAAAAATTAAAAGCGCACGAACCAAGAGATTGAGAGAAGCTCGGCTTTGGCCCTTTGTGGCTGTGTCAAGCCATATAAAAAATCCATTGTATCTATTACAACGCCAAAAACAAAGTAATAAAATAGTGACCTTAATTGTTTAATCTTTTGTATTATTTTGAATCAAGTCGTATCGACTTATCACTTAAATAATTTCTCATTATTTTGATTGATTTTATGCTACTTTTCATCCGTCGCGTTGAAATTCTAATAACAACACATATTTTTATTGAAAAAATCTTTACTTAAATTTTCTAAATTTTTTACATGCTCTTGTCCATAGCCATTAAAATGTTGTACACTTGCTTACTCATTATTTCTATAGCAAACCGATGTTACTACAGGCTCAGTGAGGAGTTCAAGAGCAGAGCCCTCTCTCGAAAAACTGAAATTGCGATATTCAAGTCGCTTATTATCCCAGTCCTGCAATACGGCGCAGAAGCATGGACATTAGCAATATTGGATGAGGAGGCGATCGGCGTGTTCGAGAGAAAAGTCCTTCGGAGGATTTATGGACCTGTAAAAGTTGGCGATGAGTTTCGCACCCGTATGAACCACGAACTGTATGAGCTCTATGGGGACACTGATCTAGTAAAGCTCATAAAACAACAGCGGCTGCGCTGGACTGGACATGTTACTCGTATGGATAAAGAAGCTCCAGTATAAAACAGACGGAAGGCGAACGAATTAGGGAAAGAAAGAAGGGTAGAACGCCCGAAACTAAGATGGAAAGATCAGTGGCTGAAAGACATTGAGGCGCTTGAACTGACCAACTGGTAAGAGCTCGCGCAAGACAGAGGCGAGTGGCGGGCATTAATTGCAGCGGCCGAGACCGTTAAACGGTTGTGATTGAATTATCGGGCTAAATAAGAAAGGGAACAGAGTATAAGCCTCACAAAACTTTTGTAACCAGAGCCCTTTGGCGCTCCCTTTGTTACTAATACACACTTCCAACAAAAGGTCTCAAGTAAAGACAGCAAATATACCAGATTTGTGTTTTTCTGCATGGTTATCGATAGCTCAAGAAAGAATGGATTTACGTTTTTTGAAAAGGCATCGCACATTGCCGATATACACAGGAACTTTTCAGGAAGATTCATTTGAAGTGACCTTTACTCGCAAGGTTCCACAACAATCGCTTGCTATTGCAAGTCGCTTTCTTGAGCTCATGTTCTCAACTTTTTTTTGGCCATTCTATTAGTGATAACAAAATATTTAAGAATGCACTCGATAAAGCACATGTGTATATCGGCAGTGTGCGATATTCTGATCCGTTGGGGGTACTTTATCAGTCACAATGACCAGCTACGCCCCTGCCCGCAGCGTTGGTGATCAGAAGGAAGTTAAAAAAAAGTACTTAAAGCTATGTAAGGGCAAGATTGTAAAGAATAAAAGAGTGGCAGCCTTCATCGGAAATGATATCACTGAGAAGAGGAAAGATCTACACAGAATGCGAAACGCACTGTTGGAGGCACATAAAGAAGAAGCCAAAGGAAGCCTCAAGGGTATAAAGTTCCATGTCTCGTCTTGATGGGACATTTAAATTCACACACCCAAGTAGGTACTCTAAGAGGTTCAACTATTAAATACAACTTTTTGAGTTCTAGACTGAAAATAAGATGAGATCCAATTAAGAAGACCCAACAAAAATCCCAACAAACGCAATTTTAAAACCAAAAGACAATAAGAAACACTGTCGAAAGCCTTGCTAAAATCCGTAAAAACAACATCGGTTTAATGGCCCTGAGTAAAACCTTGAATTACTGTAGATATAAATTTCAGAAGGATATTATGAACAAATCCATGCTGGCTCGGTAAGATAAAAGGGCAACGTGAGTTTTGAAGCTGATAGGTTGTAATTTGTTAAAAAATTGGACTACTCAAGTAATTTGGAAAATGGATACATAGGGAAAAAATATGTAAAATCTACACGAAAATTTAGTTTTTCTACATGTTTCACAGGGATTTTCAACCCACTACGTTTGTGTAGCTTTTCTGCCTGCCACGTTTAGCTTTCTCATTTCTACATGCGGAATGTAGCTTTTCTATTCGCCACGTTTAGCTTTCCCATTTCTAAATGCAGCGGGTAGCTTTTCTACATGAACGTTTAGGATTTTCGTTTCTAAATGCGGCATGTAACTTTTCTTCACGCCACGTTTAGCACAGATAAAAATTTTAAAAAAATCCTACTTTCAACTGTACTATTTACACAAGGGAATGTGTGGAGGAGGGTAGTGTGGGGAGGAATGGGAGGTAGGGGCACAAAGAGGGTAGGGTCTTCCTTCCGAAAACTTACAATTTTATTTTTTTTTTTTTATTTACTTTCCTTGTCTGGGATTGGAACTCACAACTTACTTACCTTGTCTTGGGAACTTGGACACAATTGCTGGCAGCTTAGCCCATACTAATATAAAACGTGCGGCAATACCACAAATCACAGTTATAAAGGGAAGCGACAAGCGACGATGAGCGCGACGATGAGCTACACGCTTCGTTTCATTTAGAAAATGGAAAATTTAGCATTTAAAATCCTTCACGTTTGTTTAGAAAACCTACACGAAAAACAGTTTTCTAAATGAAAAATGTAACTTTTCTGTACTGATTTTGAGCAACATTTTCGTTTAGAATTTCTACACGCGCGTGTAAGTTTTCAATATCTAAACGTTAATGTAGAAAACCTACATTTCCGTGTGGAATTCAGAAAGCTTAATGAAAAATGTTGGAATACTTTGAAAAAACGCTGATTTTCTCTTGTCATGTAGCCTTTGCATGAAGCCTCCGCATTTAACTTTTCTGCATGCCTCGTTTACTTTTTTTATTTCTACACGTTCGTGTAGTTTTTTTTAAACGCCACGTGTAGCTTTCTGATTTCAACATTTTCGTGTGAGATTTTGCAAGGTGAACTGCGTTTCGTTTAGGATTGTCGTTTCTACACGTGGCGTGTAGCTAATTTTGTTTTCTCTGTGTAGGATTGGTGTAGGATTGGCATTGCTTTAAGATGCACGAAGGTGCATTATCCGGGCTAGGTACAAGGTAAGATTTTAACGAGAGCAAACCATTCAGCATAGAAGAAAATGAAATCGAGGAACAACGTACATATGAAATCATATGAAGAATTAGGTTAGGAATACCCATTGCAGGCACCTGACGAGAAATATGTTAATTGAAAGAATTTTGCAAAGAGATTTGCAATATCAATGTCAGACGAGCCAATTTCATGTTTGTAGTAAAGAGAAGAAGTTAAAGCGTTGGCGTTAAACTCGAAAAAGGTGGGTTTTATAGCAATTACGATTTTGGGCTTGGAATTATGCCCTAGCAGTCGAGTGTTTGGAGAAGTCCTTTGCTTTTCCCGATCTTTTGTAAGCTTTGAAATGGCGCGACTTCAGATTCTTTAAATGTCTAAGGCTTGCACAACTCCATGATACATTCTACTCAACACTCTCTACAACCTCCCGAGGGATAGAAATATCAAATAACTCGTGTTCGAGTCCGTATCGAAGGTAGCATCATCTTTGTTGAATTTTGTATTATTTTCATTTCGAATCTTTGGTTGAAATCCTCCTCAAATGTAACATCTATGTTTGGCCATCATTATCTTTCAGTGCTTCTTTATCCATTTATTTTCTCTCCATATCCCTTTCGTACCGTTGTGAAGATAGCTTTCAAACTGACGGAGGAGATAGCATAGAAACAGACAGACGGACGGACGGACAGGGCTAAATCAACTCAGTTCGTAATGCGTTACAAACATCCGCACAATTTTATAGTACCCTCTGCAAGGGTATAAAAACTTATTTGTTTTCAATGGAGGCTGCAAGGGTATGTTAAACTTCGACCGAGCCGAAGTTAACTTTCCCCTATTTTTTACCCTGTTCCCATTAAAAATGGGAAAAGTAATCATTAAGGCCCGATTTCTCAATGTACGGTAAGTCAACTTGACAGACAGTTTAACCGAATTTGCGTGTCTCATGCTGTGCGTCACGCAACCGGAGGAACAGACTTAACCGCTGCTCGAGCACTGGTTAAAGTTTACCGCGAGTTCAGTGCCGATGGAATTGTCGATATATTTTATCGTTATACTAACAGCTGGCTCCAACATTTGATTTGTTTATTTAATTATTTGCTGCCACTAAATGTTTATGAATAAACGAATTTTTCAAGTCCACGCAATGGAAATGGAAGACTTGACTTCAGTTGCGATTCAATTTGTTGTGACTAGGATTGTTAGCAGGACTTGGCGGCTGTGCGTTCTTATGCATGTGGCAACTTCCTTAATTCTGCAGCCGACTTCTGTTCCTTTGATAAGTCGTGCAGGTAAACAAGTGTCCCCAGCCATTGCTTTTGATACATCGCAATCAATTTTAATTAATATTTCGCAAAAATATTTCCTGCAGCATTCAATAACTGAACTTGACCGCTTGTCAACTGGAGGAACAAATTTGACCGGCGGTTGGCCAACCGGAACCTTTGAGAAATCAGGCCTTAGTTGTGCAAAAGTATGTAACAGGTAGACGGAAACATTTGCGACCCTATAAAGTGTATATATTCTTGATCAGTATCATCAGCCGGGTCGATTTAGCACTGTCCGTTTGAACGCGTCGATCTCGGAAACTATAAAAGGTAGAGCCACAAAGTTTTGCATGGAGGTAGGTGTAAACCATACGCATATCGAGTTTGTTTCAGATTTGGAAAATTCTTCCCCCTTTTCCCTTTAAGGGGGTAGTATAAGTTGGGCCGGAAAAAATATGGTTTTTTTTTTTGCTTTTTTTCATAGCTCAGATATTTTTTTTTTTTTTTTTCTTTCTGAGTTTATTTAAAATCTGTCCCTACAGGGACAATCATTAAATTTTATGGCTACATTGACTTAGGATATAATTTTTATGTTAGACATATTAATTTTTATGGATAATAGCTCAGATATTCAAAAATATTTTCCCAAAAGGATTTTCGAAAACTCGAATTAGTTATGGAGGTATAGCCCTTTTAGTGACCCAATGTGACCTAAATTCCCAAGCAACTGCAAACTTAAAACGCGTTTTTCTCGAAACCACGTTTTTCAAAATGGCGGCCGCGATTCAGCCAAAACTACTGGACCGATTTTGTTCAATGAGGTGTCAAACGACGCAGAATTGTCGTCATTCTGGCCTGAATCTCTAACTTTTAGATACAACAATTTTTAGTATTTTTTTTTACACTTGACTACAAAAAGAAATTACCAAAAAAAATTTTTCATTTTCAAAGTGCCACTATTTTGTCAAAATTTAACTTTTTTCCAAATCTGAGGTTCAGTCCAGAATTATATCGATACTAAACCAGAATCTTGTTTCCTTTTTGAATTCGGATAACGGAGTGACCCCGAATCACGGCCGCCATGGGCGCACTTTTTTTCATACCACTTTTCGCAGACCAGAAACTTTTCAGCCCACGTCACAATTCTAGAACAAAAAATTTTGTATTTTTCATTCACTCATTAACTGTCAAATAAAAAAAACCGAATTGAAAAATATTTTTTCGTTTTCTTTCTGTGAATTTTTAAAAAAGGATCTAAAAACAGCACGCGCAACTTGTACTACCCCCTTAAGCGCAAAAAACAGTTAGAGCCACAATTTTTAAGTTAGAGCGTTGTTACTTTGTATATATCAGTATATATCATGTAAGGCCCAATATCTAACTATTCTAAAAAGTACAATAAGATCGGACAAAAAACACCGAAGTTATATACGTATCAATTTTGCTTGTTGGAGAGAGGGGGGGTCTTGCATTGTCAGTTACCGCGTGCTTGCGCGCGTGTGTGTATGTTAGAATGTATGTGTGAGTATGGGTACAAAAACACAAGAAGTCAAGGGAACAGGGTATTTTGTAGTCGGGCACTCGACAACAGCTCCCTTATATGTTTTAAACTATATTTTATTTATTGCTCATTTTCAATGCAGCTCTACGCCTCAGCTACTTTCCCTATTGCATGAAAAAATGCCAATATTGTGATGTTTTACAAACGCGGTAAGCCTCCAGATGAACTGGAATCATACAGACCCATAAGACTCCTCCCAGCATATGGCAAATTGCTGGAGAGATGGTTATTGCGGAGTATCCTGAAAACTCCTGCAATTAAACGGAAGATCCCAAAATTGCAGTTTGGCTATCGGCAGGGACATGGCTCACCAGAACAACTACACAGAGCGGTCAACTTCGTCCTGGAAGGATTCCACGCCATGGAGTACGTTGTGGCAGCGTACTTGGATATCCAACAGGCATTTGACGGTGTCTGGCAAGATGACCTTCTGTCTAAAATTAAGGAAACGCTCAATCCTCAAATCTTCCTAATGGTGAAGTCATTCCTCAATAGTTGGTGACATCATTAACATTTAGGCAGGGTGCTACCTGGATAAGGTAGAGTGCCACCCAAGCAACCTCGCGAGACGTCTCCTGAGAAAACGAAGGATAAATGGGACCACAGCTCGAAGGAGACTAAAGAGGATCCAAACCACAGACCTGGCAAATAGAATAATATACCGACTCTCCGAGTACTCCCTTTTGTAAAATAGATCGACTTTCCTCTAAATATTTACCTACACATGTACATTTTCAGCTACATTTATAAATACCTACCCAACTCACACAACCACTTAACTACCACAACTTACTAGATGTTAAAATTCCCTACAACTAGTACTACATGAAAAAAAATCCATGACGCCATGACGCAGCGGCCAATAGTAACCACTCCATCACAGCAGCAGCAAGTTATTCTAAGCTCTGCCTTGGCAACCGCAACAGTTATACTATACACTCCATTCAAATCGGCAGCAGCAGCGAATGTTTCCAACATTTCTGCTGATGGTTGCTGGTCTATGTACGGTCGTGTACTTGTCGTCGCCAAAGAATAACTCGGACTGTGCAGCTCACAACCATTAAACGGCATTTGCAACTTAGGAGGCTAAGAAAAACTAATATACTCCGAATAAGATGGCCACCACAGTGGCGCTACGAAGAACAGAACATGGTTTTAGTCCATCCTTCAAGCACGCGTCCCCTTGATCGTAGCTGGTCTGACTGGCGACTACAGCACATAAGGTTACAGCAAACACATAGCTGGATTAATTCCAGAAGATGGAGGAGAATATTTCCATTTTCCCCTACCAGGGATTACAACCACTAATACCATTTTAAGTAAAGGGTGGGTCAAAAGAAGTCACCCTATTGGAAGATGCTCTTATTTTTACAAATAGCCGCCAAAGTCAGATCTGTTTCGACATTTGTGGACTAGACAGATGTAGAATACAAGTGAACAAGCCATGGATCGATATACTACCCAAGAACGCGGAATAATCGTGAATAATCGATTTTTCGAACAAAATCATAATGAGCGATGAGGCTCATTTCCACCTCAGCGGGTACGTGAACAAGCAAAACTATCGCTTTTGAGGCACCGAAGCCATTACACCCGCTCAAAGTGACAGCATGGTGCGCTGTTCACGCTGGAGGAGTCATCGGGCCATTTTTTTTCGAGAACGCCGCTGGTCAAACGACAACAGTGGACGGTGCGCGTTATAGGGTCATGTTAACCGGGTTTTTTCTGCCGCAATTGGACGAATTAGGACTGGAGGACATGTGGTTCCAACAGGACGGAGCAACGGCACACATTGCGCGAGCCACCACCGACATTCTGAAGGCGGCGTTCCCGGGTCGCCTCATCTCTCGTTTTGGCGATTTGCACTGTTCGAGACTTTTTTTTGTGTGGTTTTTTGAAATCCCGTGTTTACGTATCCAAGCCCGAGACCTTGGAAGCCCTTAAGGACAACATTAGACACGAGTGCGAGAATCTGCAGCCCGAAGTTCTTGCCGAAGTGATGAAAAATGCCATAAAACGAGCCCGTATGGCAATCAATTGTAACGGCGCCCATTTGACCGATTTCATCTTCTCGAAATGACCAATAAAATTCTAAAGGTTCAAATAAATATAATCAAAAAACAGAATATACGTTTTTTATTTAGAAAAAAAAATGAAAGCCAAACAACATCGGATGACTTCTTTTGACCCACCCTGTAGTATGTTTTAGCTATCACATTCTTTAATTAATATGACACATATTAAAAAGAATTTGTGCTGGCTGCCTTGGCAGTCAGACAGATTGTGTTCAGATCTTGTATCGAACAGAACAGAAAAAAAATGCACTATAATACAAGTTGCTCTTAAGAGCAACAGCAAATTGTAAAAATTTAGTCCATAGGGTAACTAAATTAAAACAAATAAAAATTTGTAAATCAAAATAAAAAACTTCACAATTGTTTAAAAAACGCTCCTTACGCATGCAACTTACCATAATTTGTAGCCTAAGTACAACGCAGAAACTTAGGCAAATGTTGTGTAAAGCTTCCACATGTTACTCAACAGTACTTGTCATCTCGGTACACCCCAAAAGTAAATGTTGTAGTAAAATTTTTACTTTTGCTTAACTTGCAATATTTCTGTATGAAAATTTTACTTTACTTCTCGCTATATTGACTAAACTTTTTTCTTTTATAAAATTAATGGGTGGATTGATTTCCTTAATGATGAACTGAGTTGATTTAACAAAGTCTGTCTGTACGACTGTCTGTCTGAAATTGTTGCATGTATAATATACCCAGGATCAAGATCGTTTCTGATTTGGAGAATACCAGGTAAAACAACTGCCTAATCCAACAACGGAGCTTAGATTTGTTCCTGCCTTTATCCAAAAATCATACTACTAGTTTGAGTTATTAAGCACAACAGAAAACAAGCCATTCGAAAGTTGTATATGTAAGTAACCGTCATGAATCCTTGGCTAAACGTCAGATTCTCAGCATCAGCGGTTCCAAAACTGGTCTAGGAAACACTCCATACCAGAGAGCCTACTTGGACACTTTCGGCTTTAAACAAGTTTAGGCTCTAGTAGTTCCAATATTTATTACTTTTCTATAAATTACTTAATCTACAAACGTAATTTTTTTTGCATTTTCGTTTATTTATGTATATAGATTTGTGTCATAAAAATATATAATTATTTATATATGTAAGTGTGGAAACTTTGTTGGCGCCGCGACAAGCTTAACATTTTGCTTGAACTTCAATAGGCAACCAAAAGTTCGGTTAAAAGATATTGGCCCAATTATCTCAGCCCACCATAAACTGAACTTGGCCCAATTTTAGTTGCTAAATATGTATTTAGAGTAGGTCTGTGCTTGGTGGATTGGGAAGGGGAGTCGGATTTGTAATTGTCTAGTCATCGCTCTCCTCGAAAGTGGGACTGCTGGGCGAGTAGGCCGGACTTGTGGGACTGTAGTGTGAGGGCGCCGTGGGCGAGTACATGGGCGAAGTGGGTGAGTAGTTGCGAGCCGTAGGCGTGTAGGTCGGCGATGTTGGCGAGTATTTGGTGCTACTCGGCGAATAGATGGACATGTTGGGCGAGTACCGTGGACTGGTCGCCGAATAAGTGGAACCAGTGGGACTGTACTGGTTCGACGGCGAGTGCTGGGGCGAACTGGGCGAGTAGAGTGGTGAAGTAGGTGAATATTTGGGTGAGGCCGGTGAATATTGAGGTGATCCGGGTGTGTACTGTGGTGAGCCCGGCGAACCGTCATACGAAGGCGAAGGCGGCGAGTAAGTGGGTGAAGTGGGCGAATATTTGACACCCGTTTGGGAGTAAGCAGGCGAGGCCGGCGAATAGTGCGGCGAGGCCGAGTAATTGGGCGAAGTGGGTGAATAGGAGGGTGTAACAGGAGTATAGTTCGGCGAAGTTGGTGAATACGAAGGCGAAGTGGGCGAATAACAGGGCGAAGTGGGTGAGTATGATGGCGAGGATGGCGAATACGAAGGCGAAGTGGGCGAGTACGAGGGAGAGTTGGGAGAATAGTTGGACGAACTGGGTGAGTAAGCATTGCCCGGTGAATACATATTACTGCCGCTGCCAGCAAACGAAGGACTCGACTGGAAATTTGAAGTGGACGAGTAGACAGGCGAAGTGGGCGAGTACCCGGATGAAGAGGGAGAATAGCCGGTAGATTGGGGATTGAAATTTGGTGTGGTTGATGCATAACGTGGACTGGTGGCGGCATAAAGGGGAGAAGTGGGCGAATAATTGGGACTGGAGGGCGAGTAGTTGGGTGAGGCTCCACCAGGCGATGAGGCGGTGTAATTAGGACTGGTGGGCGAGTACGAGGGCGAGACACTAGGTGAAGTCGGGAAAGGTGACATGGAGGGTCCAGGTGAGCTGGGTGAGGAGCCGGGATGGGCTGGTGACCAACTAGGTGACATGCCAGAGGCGTCAGACGCTGCCGCAGGGGAGAAACTTGGTCCTCCGGGAGTCATGGCACTCGCTGTAATGAAAAAGAGAGAGACAAACATATAAGAGCAGTACGGGAAAGGGGGAGATAGAGACGTGGTACTTACCATGTCCGGGTGGTGAGAAATATCTGGGAGTATTACAGTTCACCCAGGGTGTCATGGGCGGTGTCATGCTGGGCGTGGAACCGCCGCCTATAAACATAGCCGCTCCACCCAGCATACTGCTGCCCAGTGTGTTAGGTATCTCGATGCCAAAGCGACATTTTTCCGCATCCAGCAGCAAATCAAAGCAACCTGTGCCCATTTTAGGCAACTGACCCATGATGATGTTCTCCGACACACCACGCATAGGATCCGTCTCGGCGTGAGCAGCTGCATCCATCAGCACATCCACCGTTTCCTCAAACGAACATCTCATCAGTGCACCCGTATCTTGTCTATTGATGCCGTGACGTGTGATGGCCATTAAATGACCCTTGGCGGTCATCACATCACACAGCAAAGCCAAGTGGCGATAATTCACGTACAGCCCATAGAACTGCAGCACCGCATTCATTTCCTTCTCCACCGACTTACGCACAGCCTCAATACCCAGCACCTGGAAGATCTCGCAAATATCATTTGATGAGGTACGTATGGGGTCCACATCTCGCTCAGAAAGCACCTTCATCATGGAAGTGCCGTCTGTCTCGAGAAGCCATTCGCCAATGGCCTTGAATTCGCCCGTTTCCGTTATGACAATCCGCTTCTTGCTGTCCGTTTGGGGCAAATGCATATACACCTTGCCAATGGCTTCGATACCCTGCAGCGTCATGTCGGACAACATGTTGGCCTCAATGCAACGCAAGAACATATCATCCTCCATTTTATCCACTGCCTCGTCCTCATCCTGAAACTTGTTCTCCTCATTGTTCATGATGCGAATGCGCAGGACCAACTTATCCGCGTTGTCATCATTGAAAATGCAATTCAAATCCTCACCGAAGCCCACATTTATCTTCTCGGCAATCTGTTCCATGGTCAACTTCTTGTCCGTCATACGCTTTCGATCCAGTTCTATACGCAGCAGCCAGGGTGATATTCTTGTTGGATCAAAGTCGGGCATTTCGTAGTAAACATTTACGAACTCCTGATCTTCGGATATGACTGTTCGCTGCGGGTCCGGATCGTAGTAAATGGCCGTGTTGGCTGTGACTTTACGCAAAGTGGTGTGCTCCAATCGGCACAACACATTCTTTGCCTTTTCTGCATCACGTGCCGCACCTCCAGTTAGGAACACCGTCAGTGACGGAGCCTTGGGCTTCTTGGATATGTTAATAATTTCCTTCAAACGCGGCACGCCCAGAGTCACGTTCTTTGAGGACACACCCGCGAAATGGAAAGTATTCAGTGTCATCTGTGTGGCCGGTTCACCCAAACTTTGGGCAGCCAAGGCACCCACCATTTCGCCGGGATTGGCCTGCGCCTGCTGGAAGCGTGTCTCGATTTCTCCTATCAACCATTCAAACGCCTCCGTGGACAGGCGGAACTCCTCCGATACGTATTTCGTGCACAGCGTGGATCGCACCAAGCACTGGAACAGCAGTGTGGCATTCTCGTTGGCCTGCTTGGATATGCGGTCGTTGCCCGTCACTATAACACATCTCTCCAGCAGTCCACGCACACCCTTAATCACCCGCATGGGCGACAGATCGGTGGGCAAACGCTTGTTGATGTGGAAGATCTTCTGTACATTCCAAATCATGCGCTGCAAGTTGCACGGCAACACCACCTTCGAGTCACCATTGGGAAAGATCTGACGCAGACTGTCGCGATCCACCACCAGGCGATCCCACTCCGATTCCAGCTCTTGTATGGCATCGCTACTGTCAGTCATCTCTTTGATCACATCGTCGGTGAATACCTTGCGCATGTAACGCTCGTTGGACCAATCGAATTTGAATCGCTTCTCGAAGGCCTTATTCGACAGCTTCACAGTTGGCATATTCTGGAACTCGACCAGCTCACCGCAAAGACCATCCTCGCCATAACGAAGCTGAATCAGTTGGCCCACCGAATTACGTACAGTGCCGTCATAGTTGACCATCACCGACTCCATAGCCTTTATAAGACGTCGCTGAATGTAGCCAGTTTCTGCAGTCTTGACGGCCGTATCAATTAAACCCTCACGACCGCCCATAGCATGGAAATAGAACTCGGATGGTGTCAAGCCGGCCAGGTATGAATTCTCCACAAAACCTCGCGACTCGGGACCATAATCATCCTTGATGAAATGTGGAAGGGTACGCTTTCGGAATCCATAGGGTATGCGCTTACCCTCGACGTTCTGTTGACCCACACAAGCAATAACCTGACAGGGAAAAATAAGATGTGATTAAAGCAGGGATTAATACTGAAACTGAACTGAAACCGTTCACCGAAATACCGTTTTAAATCATATTGAATTTTTTTAAGAACCGGAAACCCTTTACCGTTATTATTGGAACCGATAGAACCGGAATGAAAGCGATACGTTGGTACCGGTACAGTCTCGATTTTGTTATCTTTGTAGAAGAGTTTATCACAATTTTAGTCAGACATTTGTTAAGCAAAGAAGCTAACATAAGAAATCCCACTATTCCTTACCCCAACTGAGAAAGAGACAAATAGCTTTCTAAGAAGCAGTTCCAAGTCGTAGCGAAAATCGCAAGTGTGTCGAATTTCTAATCAATTGATTTAAATCAGGGGTACTATGCGCACGGTGCTCATTTCAAAATTGGTACTGCGCATACCACAAACCGAAGCAAATCACAAAATAAACTTCGAGTTATTTCTCTCAATCAAAATTGGCGACGAATGATTTCTTTTGAAAAAACATGCAACTTCAAATAACCGCAAAGAAAATAGTCGGATGCTGACAAATCTGGCGATAAAACTTAAAAGTGCGTCTCGGGCAGTGGATCCATTCTGCTAAACCACATCTCAGGTCTGTTTTCAAGAGCAGGACGTAAAAAATATTCCATCATAAGCCGTTACCATACTGATATTTCAGATGTACTTCTGTACACCTAACAGAGTGCAATTGGCGTTGATGAATGGCTCTTGGATTTTCAAAACCCTAGAACCTACAGTTCTCTTTATTAACAAAGCCATTTAAATGAACATAATGAAGATGTTGTGGACGAGAAGGCTAAGCTAACTTCGGCTGTGCCGAAGTTTTAATACCCTTACAAATGTTCCTTTTGATTTAATGATTTCGACCAAATATTGTAAAGTCTGTTTGAGAGAATATATTATTAATAATGTCCAAGTTAAAAAACGGTAACATTGAAAAAAAAAATTTCATCAAACCATATTCCGACCGATCGATCCTATGGACCATAGACATTCTTAAAACCATTTGAACGGTAAAACTGAAATTGCTAATTTTTTAAATAAATGCTAAAAACTTCTACAATTTCTAACAGATTTCGATAAATGAACACTTTTTGAATTTGTTATATATTAGTTTACATCATCCAAAAGAGAAAGAAATCTAAAAAATTCTTTTGTTAGTTAAAATAACGGTGTAATTAACGGGTTTTTCCAATTTTCGATAAAAATGAAACGAAATGTTCGATATCTTTGTAAATAGCATCCACACTACACTGACAATTAAACAACGTATAAATGATTGAAAGATAATTTTATTACTTTAATTTGGTATATAGAACTTATTCAGAAGTTGTCAAATAATTGAGGTATTTGTAATTAAGTGAGAAGATCTTTTTCAAAAATGCAAAAAACGATAATTTGGGATTATCTTGAAAGCCCGACTATAACATACTCTGTACCTGTGAAGTGCTGCCCATTACCGTTGCGACCGGTGCTGCCCATATATAAAACTAATAACTAAATATGTCCAGAAGGATCGAACCTTCTATCTATAAAACTATGGGAGATATGACTTTTTTTCAAATTTGCGGGAGCGGGAGGGGGCGTGGCCAAAATTGAAAATAAACTTGATCTGCCTGCAAGTATAAGAAGCATATCATACATGTCAACCCTTTATCTCTTATCATCTCTGAGATCTGTTTGTTCATACGGACAGACAGACAGACGGACGGACAGACGGACATGGCTAGATCGACTCGGCTGTTGATGCTGATCAAGAATATATATACTTTATAGGGTCGGAGTTGCTTCCTTCTGCCTGTTACATACTTTTGCACACACTTAATATA
The DNA here is from genome assembly GCA_018904265.1 of Lordiphosa collinella. NCBI lineage: Eukaryota > Metazoa > Arthropoda > Insecta > Diptera > Drosophilidae > Lordiphosa > Lordiphosa collinella. The sequence continues at coordinate 280,441 of JAEIFV010000165.1, read as the reverse complement.
CTCTGTATCTCTGGTACAGAGTATAAAAACTAAAAAAAAAAATTTCGCGGTTCCGACATATGTGCAGTGTGCAACTAAAAGATGACTGTGCAAAATTTCAACTCGATGGCCTTAAAACCGACGGACTAGTTTGCGTAGAAACAGACAGACGGACGGACAAAGCTCAATCGACTCAGCTCGTCATGCTGATCAAGAATATATACACTTTATGTGGTCGGAGATGATTCCTTCTGTGCGTTCCAAACTTCTGGGCCAAAGTCGGTCCTGCCCGACTTCGATATGTATAGCCTTTCCTTATGTTGGTTAACAGAGCATTAACATTAATGAGAACATTTCAACATTATGTAAGCAAATAGCGCATGCGACGCCAAAAATTAAGCAATGTTTTTAATAACTTTTATAACTCTGTCATTTTTTTCCGATCTTTATGAAACTTTCAGAGATTGTAGATATTGGGCACATACACTACACTGCAAAATATGAGCTTGTCTCATATCTTTAAAATTGTAGGAGTTATTAAACATTTTTAATTGTGGGGCCAGGAGGGGGCGTTGCCAAAATTTGAAATAAACTGGATCTGCGTAGGGACATTAGGAGACTACATACAAAATTTGGTGGCTCTAGCTCTTCTAGTCTCCGAGATCTAGGTGTTCACACAGACAGACGGACAGACAGACGGACATGGCTGTATCGACTCGGTTGTTGATGCTGATCAAGAATACATATACTTTATGGGTGATGCTTCCTTCTGCCTGCTACATACATTTGCACGACTTCAGTATACCCTTTTTACTCTACGAGTAACGGGTATAAAAATGTTATAATTATAATTTGGAAATTATAATACTAGTAAACGTTGAGAGATTGAGATTGAGAGGAGCTAGGCTTTGGCCCATTGGGGCTGTGTCAAGCCATTTAACAGTAAACGTTGATAAAACAACAGAAGAAAGGCTGACGGTTGCAAAGAAAGATTTATAAATGTTTAAATAAGTCAATGTAAATAATTCGCAACTGCTATTTATCTAAACATCTAACAATATGCATTACCAATAATTATACCTGTACAGGTACGTACCGGTGCACTGAAATAAGAAACCGGGTACCGTATCGAAACCGAAATATAACCTTTAACCGAAACAATTATTTCTGGAAGTACCGGAACCGGAGAGGAAGGAGCTCACTTACCTGTGAGATATTGATATTGGATCCCTTGGAGCCGGACACCACCATAGCCTTTAGATTATTGTACTCCGTGAGGGATTTCTTCGCCGATCCACCAGTCTTGTCACGAGCATCGTTCAATATACGATTCACCTTGTTCTCGAATGTCTGTCGCAGCGTGTTACCCGGTGTGGGCTCCAACTCCATGTTGTGCGCTTTTTGAATGACATTGATGACATCATCTTTGGCCTTCTTTATGGCCATTTGAATTTCATTGTATGTCTGCGGATCGGCAATGGTATCACCGATACCAATACTATGGCCCTCGAGCAGCAGCCAATTGTTTATCACCGTCTGAATGTTGCCGTAGAAACGACCCGCTATATCGTGGCCCAGCTCAAGGAAACAGATGTGCAGCAAGGAGCCAGCCGAGGTACCCAGAGTCTTCTTGCACAGAATACCCATAATGAGTTCGCCATGCTCGACCATGACCTTGGTGTCACCGGGCGAGATCCATTTGTAAGGGCCATCGTCTTCCTCATCCGGATGTGTGGAGTGAGTTCGAATCATGTTGACATTGCCCGGAATGATGAGCGAGAAGATCTGCTTGCCTGTCCACAGGGGGCGTGGCTTGAGGATGCATGGCTGTGGCATTTTGCCATCCCACGTGGGCAGAAACATCAACAGATTCATCATTTGTTCGCGTGTGATGAACACATCCCGCTTAGTCATCTTGCGCACAGCTGTCAGGGTATCCTGCACAATGCCCATGACTGGTTTGTTGGCCTGCGGTGTGATAATCTGCCGCGGGGTGATGTGTATGTTTTCCACCTCGGCACGCGTCTCCATGGACTGCGGCACGTGCAGATTCATTTCATCGCCATCGAAATCCGCATTGTACGGCGAGGTACAGGACAAGTTCATGCGGAACGTTGACCAGGGCAACACCTTAACACGATGCCCCATCATACTCATCTTGTGCAGCGTGGGCTGGCGATTAAAGATTACCAGATCATCATCACGCAGATGCCGCTCCACTTTATAGCCACACTGCAGATGTAGGTCAGAGGATTTGGGATGAAATCTGAGATCGATACGTTCGCCATTGTCACGCACTATGTACTTGGCTCCCGGATACTGAGAGTTGCCACGACGCACCAGCTCCTGCATGCGATCGATATTGAAGGGAGTGACCAGCTCTGGAAAGGTCAGATTCTGGGCTATGGATCGTGGCACACCCACCTGATCGATGCGCAGGTTGGGATCAGGTGTGATGACGGTACGGGCCGAAAAGTCCACACGTTTACCCATGAGATTGCCACGGATACGCCCCTCCTTGCCCTTCAAGCGGGCCTTGATGGCTTTCAGGGGTTTGCCCGACTTTTGCATGGCACGCGGCATGCCGGGCATGTCGTTATCCACCAGAGTGGCCACATGAAATTGCAGCATTTTGATGTTCTCCTGGATAACATGAGCCGCTGCACCACTGGCCTCATTCTTGCGTAGCTCATTGTTGGCCTTGATGATGTCCGCCAGTTTGTGCGTCAAATCATCCTGATTCTTGGCCGCACCAAACATGACCACCGCCGGACGCACGGCCAAAGGCGGCACTGGCAGCACGGTGACAATCATCCAATCCGGGCGCGCATATTTCGGATCCATGCCCAGTATAAAACACTCCTCATCGGTGATATGTTTCAAAATTTCCCAAACGCGCTCCGCAGAGACCGTGATCTTCTTCTCCTGTGAATCCTCATTCACATGCTTCCACTCGGCGGTCAAGTCCAAGCCTGTGCGCCGTATCGAAGGCTGATAGTGACCGCAACCACCATGTCCGGGCTTTTTGTTCGGATCGGGCTGTTGTTGATTGTCCTTGGTCAAGTCCATATCTTCGCCACCCTCGCAAATGGTCTTGCCCTTGCACAGATCATAGACATAGGCCAAACGTTTGCGCGGCTGACCCTTGGACTTCATCACAATCTCCTTGATCTTGGGATTGTGAGGCGACACCAACATCTTGGAGCAATAGAAGCACACGCAACGCAAGATTTTGATGGTTTTGGTAATGAAGCCAATGTGGAAAACTGGTTTGGCCAGATCAATGTGTCCAAAATGTCCGGGGCATTCGGTCATGTTGCCGGCACATGTCTGGCAACGAGAGGTGCGATCAATGACGCCCTGTCGAGGATCCATCAGGCCACCCAGCTTGGGACGACCACCCTCCATTGTCTCGGCAAACTGGACGCCACCTTCGGTCACGGACATGCGACGCTGTGGAGTGTGGAAAAGAAAGGGTGAAAACCGCCGTGTTAAGCATCGCAAATATTTTTTAATAACCCAAGCAGAGCTTTGATTATTTTTGAAAATTTTCCCTAGTTTCCAACATGGCGTCATTCCGTGGGGAGACTTACTATTTCATCAGGTGACAAAATGCCAAACTGCACGCGCTTCACCTGGCGCAGCGGCGCCTTGGAGTCCGTGGTGGTGCTCATTGTGCTCGTCTTTGGAAGCTACTTCAGCAGATTTCCGTCAATCACTGCTGCCTCTGCTGCGTCACCAGAAAAATTTTTATTTTCTTAGCGTGTGCAGGCGTGCGAGCGAGACAGCAAAAGCGGCCACACCGTTCGCTGCGCCACAGTCACTTGTACGAAAAACACAACACAATAAATGCACAAAAACAACACAAATCTGTTTATGTTTGCTTCTGTAATTTATCTTCCAAATAATCACTATTTTGCAAGAATTATTTAGCGAGCGCGACGGCTCTGTGTACACGAACTGCGCGATTTTTTCACAGACCGACGCGAGCATCCAGTGTGACCGGAGGGTAGAAAATGATGAAATACCAAAAAACTTATAAGTAGATACACTGAACCATAGAGATGACAATGATTATTTTGCTGGTGAGGTGGTCTATCGGCAAAGCAAAAATAATATAGCTTATTTTTAGCTATTTCAAATCTATTGGCAACATCCTACAATATCAAAACATGGCAATACTTTTAGTTGATAGTTGCTGTATTGCCATGTTGCTTTATCATCTCTAACTTTTCTTTTCCATCACTGTACAGTATTTCAAAATTTTTGTTTTGCTTCTGCCAATGCACAGCAGGCCAAAATTTTGGCCATAAGTCCCACTCTTTGGTTTGGGAACAACATTTAGAACCTTTTCACAGTTTTTGAGTGGCAGCATTACAAAGATGATTTTTTTGGAGTACTGTATAACTTCAGCAAACATTTTTTTCGAATTTTTTCTTCGCTTAAATTAAAGTCAAACAAAATATGTTTTTTTGAGAGTTTTTTTAGTACAGGAAGGTCGTATCGTCGTATTTCGAAAAACATTTGTTGTCAATTTTTTTTTTTGCAATTCAACACGGCAAAATTAATAAACATTACTTTTATGTGTTGGTTTAAGCGACCTGATCTTCAATAATCCAAAGGTTTGGTTGTCCAGTTGAAAGGTCTCCCAATGGTATCTCCGGCTTCACCAATAATAGCAGACATTGTTATGGAAGAAGTGCTCAAAAATGTAAAGACCACCAGACTATTAACTAAATATGTTGACGATTTATTTGCGGTAGTTCGAGAAGATGACGTTCTAAAAACTCTGGAGACACTAAACTCATACCATAAGGACATACAATTTACGTTGGAGACAGAAGAAAATAACAAACTACCATTTTTAGACTCCGTAGTCCACAGAATAAATAACACACTAAAAGTCAACTGGTATCAAAAACCAACAGCCTCAGGACGGATAATAAACTTTCATTCAAAACATCCCAAAAACATGATAATTAATACGGCTAAGAATCTTGCCAAGCGGATAATTGACACGAGCGACGCAATTTTTCATGAAGAGAACTTATTGACCATCAAAAAACTACTGACAATGAATGACTTTCCTCAAAACATCATAATGACGATCATCAAAGGAATTGGAAAAGAAACCACAAGAGCACCAGCGGAACAGACCAAAATGTACAAGTCAGTAACATATATACCACAGTACTCAGAAAGACTCGCAAAATCGGACTTATATGACAGAGAACAGATCACAATAGCTCACAAACCAACATTCACTACGGCGGCACTATTCAACAATATGAAAAGTAGGATAGCAACGTTGGACAAAAATAATTTAATATACAAAATACCATGCGCTGGAGACGGGACCAATATATGTAACAAAATATATGTTGGGACGACAAAATCAAAACTTAGGACTCGACTATTTGGACACAAATCAGATATAAAAAAACGTAATGAATCACACACACAAAAAACATCGCTAGCAGCCCACTGTGCTGAGAGCGGCCACTCTCCCGATTTTGATGCCACGAGCATTTTACAACAAGAGCGACATTATAGCAAGCGTTTCACTCTTGAGATGCTTCACATCATTAACACACCAACAAACATTAGGCTTAACTTCAAAACGGACACAGAGAACTGTGCACACATATACAGACATTTACTTGACCAACACAAACACTAGAATAAGTCAGTTTCAAATCTAACTCCGTGGCGAGCAGTTGCACTTGTCCCGTAAAAATGTATGTATAGGTTTTTTAATTTTGTTAAAGTAATTTAATGGAAAAGCTTGTAAAATATTTGTTTATTTGTTGTTTGTTAGCCCCCTGAAGACGGACCCCGATGTGGGCTCGAAATATATTGGGAAAATATTAAACAAAAAGGCCGTTTTATTTTCGGATGAGACGGATGACCTCGAGCCAGCCCAACCAAACCTTTGCATTACTTTTATATCTAAAAATATGACAATTTGGCAAAATCAAAGTTAATTTCTTAAGACTTCATACGATATTATATTTTACCACGATCTTACGATCTTTGACCCAAAGTTCTCAGAAACTACTAAAGCGATTTTGATTAATAATTTTCGCGGTGAAAGCTAACACCGAAATGCATAAAATTCAAGTTTTAAATCCATTTAAAATAATTTTTATTTTAACAAAAACAGTGGTCGAAACTTTAAACTCGAATATCTCGAAACCACTTTTTTGAAAATGTTTCACACGATAAGAAGAATAACTGTTGACCAATTTTAAATTATTTTTTAAATTACTCCTAATACCCTCCATTATGGTGAGAACTAGGATATTTGAGATCGGACAATAAATACCGGAGTTAGGACGAATGAAATCGGTAAAGAAAAGCCCCATAAGTCCTTTATTTATTGAACGATCCCAAGATATTCCTAGCTCACACCATTGCCACATCAGTTCTTAACAAAATCCCTTTTTCATTTTTAATTTCAACAAACCAAGTGAAACAAGGGCCTATGTTTTAAAATTTTAGTTAACTTCGAACCGAAATACAACAACAACCGAAGCAACAAAAACATCTAAATTTAGTTTTCCCGAATAACCATTAGATAAAAAAAACGCTTGTAAATATCACCCTTAATTTTCGTGTAATTTAATTTTATGTAAACCCTTAAAAATAGCACCTGAAGGTATACTTCTTCCTCTTCTTTGGCCATCACAACCGTTTTACGGTCTCGGCCGCTGCCACAAATGCCCGCCACTCGCCTCTGTCCCGAGCGACATTCCACCAGAAGGACACTCCCAGCTTCGCAATGTCTCCCTGCACCTGGTCGCGCCATCTCCGCTTTAGTCGACCCGCCGGGGGAATGCCTCCCAACTCGATCGCATGCCGATTGTACACACGCTTTGCTGGAGCGTTATCATCCATACGGGTAACATGTCCTATCCAGCGCAGCCGCTGTTGTTTTATGCGCTTGACTATTTCAGTGTCCCCATAGAGCTCATACAGTTCGCGATTCATTCGGATGCGAAATTCGCCGCCAACGTTTAGAGGTCCATAAATCCTCCGAAGAACTTTTCTCTCGAACACGCCAATTGCCGCCTCATCCTCTTTTGTCATTGTCCATGCTTCTGCGCCGTATAGCAGGACTGGGATGATAAGCGACTTGTATAGCGCAGTTTTCGTTTTCCGAGAGAGGGCTTTGCTCTTGAACTCCTTATTGAGCCCGTAACCTGAAGGTATACAGTACCCTTAAATTGATCCAAAAAATCAAAATTAATAGTCCAAACACGAGTTGGATTTCGAGTATGGACTCGACTTCAATAAAATAAATATTAAAAATTTTCCAATCGGATACGTTTACATAAAAAATGGAAAAATCTTACATTTTGTGTTTTTTTACATTTGGCAACTTTAAGTTTCGAGTGCCCTGGCGTACCCCTCTCAGTTTACTCGCAGCATCGCCTATTATTTTTCTATGAATATTGTTTTGCTTCCCTGTGTTTTTCAGAAAATCTAATTGAAAACGCTGTACCATTTTGCATTTCCCAGCCTAATAGTATGCCATTTTTTCATGATTTTCCATATTTTCCGGAAATGCTTTATGAAAATTCGATATATATAATATGTTTATTTCTAAAATAAATTGCCTAGCTTGAGAGATTGTCCGACAATTGAAAAAAATACTTTTCAAACTTAAAAAAAATTTAGTTTATTGTTATTTGTGTAATAAACCGTGAGCAAGATAGAAAAATTGGTGAAAGTAGTCTAGTTGACTGAAAATCCGAAACGTGGTGGTCTGTCAAAGTCAGTACCTGTTTCATGACAAATAATTTTGTTATTCTGTAAGATTTGAGTCAAATCCAATTACGAGTCTTTATATAAAATTATAAAACGATTATAAAACGATGATCTGGGTGTGGTTAACACCTACCCCCATGCAGGAATTTGTATCTTTATCCCTTATACTCTTTGAGATCGACTCGTTTATACAGACATACTACGAAGACTTTTGATTTCACATAAGACCTAAGAAACCAAGAAACAAAGCCGGTCAAGACCGACAGTAATATATACCGTACATTTTTAAAGGCGTTAACTGACAGATGTAAGATGTTAGATGTTATCATTTCACATCTTCAACAAATTCTATGCGTTCCTCTAAAATGAACTAAGTGTGCCGAGAACTTTGGATGATTGATAAATAAGTAAAAACTATCTAGCCCGCGTCTCACGCTCTCCTCCCTAAGCATTCATCCGCCCATAAACATATCGATTTGCTAGTTTAACTCAGTTCTCCCATCGCTTGCTGAGTTGGGAGCACATTTAAAATTTCATATTTCGTCTCCTCATTTACAGCGCATATTAAATTCGAAATTTTTTTTCTTTTCGGTCTCGACCGACTTTAAAACCACGCTCTAGTTTTAAAAAAGATTAGCGGAGAATAGCGGAGGTTTTTGTACCTTATCACTAACTGGCCACACTGACCCCAAGGACGGGTCAAGTGAAACAGCTGATTGGTTCTGTTACGGCAACTACGACCCGAGGAGATTTGTTAACCATGAATGAAACCGGTAGCCAAGTAGATGCGATGGCAGCCGAAAAGCAACGCAAGTTTCGTATACAAGGTAAGTGCTTGGTCAAATGGCATCTGCTTGGTTTGCTTTTAATGCGCTGATGCGTTTTTGTTAGCGGCCGCTTTCCTGGGACTGGTTGGTGGCGTCTCGGCACTGTTTGGTTTCTCCCGTACACTGGCCACGGCCAAGAAATCGGATAGCAAAGTGCTGCAACAGCAGGGCACACGTCAGGGTATGATACTGATGGACGAGGGAGCTACCTTGGCCCTGCGGGCTCTAGGCTGGGGTACATTGTATGCGGTAATGGGCACTGGAGCGTTTTGCTATGGCTTCTGGAAGCTGAGCGGCGCCAAGGATGTATGTGGCTGATATGTGGAAGTAGTGCCTACTGATTCACCTCTGTCTGTGTTCCAGTTTCAGGAGTTTCGTCTGAAGATGGGAAACGCCTTGCCGCGCATAACCAAAGATGAGCAGCCCACCAGTCGCACGGACTTCGAGAGTCTGACCGATCTCATGAAGTATCTGGCTGCCTGGGCCAAGGAGTAGTTCACAGCCTTTCGCCCCACCCACAACTAGAGTTTAGATTTCGGTTTAAAACTACAATTATAATATTAAAATCAGGAACCGTCGTTATCATTATAAGTTATATTATAAAAATCACAAATATGGGATTATTATTAAAATTTTGTAATTTTGCTCCCACGATAATGATTATGTTTTGATTGTTACTAATCAATTCGGGCCTTAACGATTATTGTCTGAGTTAAAAAACCAAAATCAAAACATAATGATTACACAGTTCAACAAATATTTGGTCATTGCTGGCACTCCGTTTGAAATAGGGTTTCAAACTGAATACAAGTCAATTTCCAGAATTTCTCTAGCACGTTTTAAAGAAATCAATGGTCAAAGTGGTTAAAAACGCCTAAAATGGCACTTTTAAAAAATTTATTATAAAAGCCATCTTGAACCGAATGATACGAATGAAAATTTAGATGCATAGAGGGTACTATAATCTTTGGACTATATTTAACCAAGTTCCTGGTTGTTGGTCCATGATCCATAAACAAATTTAAAAAGATGTTAAATTTATATTTTCCTATCAATTATCCTTAATAAGCTGTGTCAGTGGTCTTTTTAAAATCGGTGTATAATTGTCTTAAAATGTAATGTCTTAAATTCACTGCAAGTTACATTACATCTCAGAGAAAGACCATTAAGCAAACTTATCAAACGGCTTACGAAAGGTTCTTTGGGAGTAATATGGTTCGTTTGGGTATCACATTTTATTTGTACAGGCATATTTATTCATTTTAAAAAAATTTGACACGTATTTTAAAAAGACCCTGCTGACACACAGCTATTATAGGATGTTTGTTCGGAAAATATAAATTGTACATCTTTTTTAATTTAATTATGGATAATTATGGAGTGCCATTTTAGTTACTTTTAACAACTTTGACCATTGTTTTCTTAAAAACTGAACGTGCTAGAGAAATTCTAAGAACTGACTTGTTTAGCTTGATAATCTCCATGGACGGTATTAATTTCATTCTCCGGCCCGGCATGAACACAATATTTGTTGAACTGTGTTATTTTTGATCAATTTATTTTTGCTCAAATATATTGCTCAATATCCAAATAAGACCATTTATAAAGGAGTTGTGGCAAAAATGATATAAATTCTTAGAAAGTGAACCAAGGCAAACGTATGAAACCCAATTTTGAGTATAGAAAATTAATCTTAAGAGTAGAGTGTATACCTTCAGCTGCCATTTTTTAAAGGTTTACAAAAAATTAAATTACACAAAAACTAAAAGCGGCTTAAGAAGCAGTTTTCTCAATTCGATAGGAAATCGGTTAAATCAAACTTAGAAATTTTTTTGTTGGCAAAAGTTAAACACATAGGCCCATGTTTCACATGGTTTGTTGAGAACGGAATATGCGAAATTAAAATGAAAACGGGGTTTTGTTAAGAACTGATGTGGTTATGGTGTCATAAAGGATATTTTGGAACGTTCAATAAGTAACGGAGCTATGGGGTTTCAATGTCAAAATTTCGAAAATCGAGTTTTATTTACCCATTTCATTGGTTCTAACTCCGTTATTTATTGAGCGACCCAAATATCCTAGTTCACACCAAAATGGAGGGTCTTAGACTTTATTTAAAATTTGAAAATTGGTCAACAGTTTCAGTTCCGGTACAGGTACCGGTCCGAACCGAAATGAATGTTTCGGTAAAAGGTTATATTTCGGTTTTTAATATATTTCGACTTTAGACTTTTATATGTCCAAGTCTTTTTTATATAACATAGCATTCTTGAGGTCGCGGCTACATAATACTTCTAAGCAGATTCATTATAAATTTCACACCAGAGGCGTTCCACGCTAGCGGGCGAAGCTGGAACAGAAAATGAGATTTTGAAATCTTATACAATTCTGGGAACTTTGTGGAGGACTCTGACCACCTCTTTAGAATGTTTTGATGGTTTCGAATACGTTTCTGTGCAAGCAAAATGTTAATGGAATCCAGCAGCATATGCATCAACTTCGTCGGCGCTTTCATATAAGCTAGTATTAAAACATTCATTAGCAGTGATTGATCAGCAACCGACGAAATTTGAGCATAAATATTTGTTAAAAGAGTAATGCAAGATTTTTTTGCTCAGGACTTAGCATTACGTTATATGTACATGGGGTCCAAAAATATGCCACATTTATAGCATTGTTCTCAAAAAAGGATTTCTCAAGCTTTTCAATTTCCTGAATGAGCGATTTCGCTAGAGAGGACGTATTTGTAGATATTTCCAGTTTGCTGTGTATCCAAATGGAATAAAAATCACTCGAAACTAGATTTTCGGCTTGAAGCTTAGTTGTGGTCACCTTAGCTGTTTCTAATATGCGTACTATTTCGCGAACAGAGTCCCACTCTTTCCGATATAGCAAAATGTTCGGCGTTCGCAAAATTGAAGAAATGTCTACTGCCAGACATTTTAAGCCTTCTTAGAAAAGTGACAAGAAAATTTGAGATACCTAACCTAAATTACCAGACCTAAATTATGAAGGTAAAAAAACCGATACAGTACCGGTACCAACGTTTCGGTTTTGTTCCGGTTCTATCGGTTCCAATAATAACAGTAAACGGTATTCGGTTCTCAAAAAATAATTTGTATCGGTTCCGGTTCCGGTACGTGATTTAAAACGGTTTATTTCGGTTAACGGTTCCGGTATTAATCCCTGGTTGCTTTATTTGGCTTAACTTTACAAAGATTTTGGCTTAAAGCTAGCGCATTTGAGTATTTGATACAGTGATTAGATACAATTATCTTTGCAGCTGAAATTTGGACGTGATTATATTTTGTTTACAGATTTTTTACTCATGAAATTTAATAGTTAAGGAAAAGTGGCATGAATAACCTTAAAAAGGGGGAAGCTTAAGACTACGAGTGAAAGATTGGTACTTATGGAGACTAAGTTAGGAATTAGTATTGGAAGTACCCAGCAAGTAAGTTGTGCAATGTACGATTTCTTATTAATAAAGCTAGTTTTAGCGGGACCGTTGTGCCAAACCGTGTCAAACGCAGCATCGACATCTTAGTTTACCATGCTCACTGATTTATTCAGATGCAAAGCATATAAGAACCTGATAAAAGACACATAACAGTAACTTTTCTAGGCACTTGAAGCAAAACATCCAACCACCCAACAAGCAATGTTCGGAGTTCTCCAAATTATGTGTCTAAACAGAGCCGAGCTAAAGTGCGTTTTTGGAGTAAATTCATAAATATGAGGGATTTCGGAGCACATTCAGTGCTCTCTTAGCAAGGGCTCATAAAAAGTACTGAAGTCTGAGCACTTTTTGTTTTGATTGATGGTTTTGCTGAAAATAACGGGATGCCGAAATCGTGCGATATGCAAGACCACAGGCAATTCAAACTTTTATTCCAGTTGTGCATTAAAACGTGAAGGGCGTGTTTGCTAAATAATATTTAAACCAAGTGAGAAAGTCGAACAAGCCCGACTATAATATTCTCTGAAACTGTGAAGTGCTGCCCATCACCATGGCGACTGGTGCGGCCCATAATCGTTTGTTTCCCTTTTACGAAGAAACGAACCTTCTATCTGAAAAGATATGAAGAAAAAGATATGACGTTTTTTCGATATTGCGGGGGCGGGAGGGGGCGTGGCCAAAATTGAAAATAAGCTTGATCTGCCTGCAAGTATAAGAAGTTTTTGTCCCATACATGTCAAACCTTTATCTCTTACCATCTCTGATATCTGTTTGATAAATAATGCTGATTACTAAATATGTCCAGAAGAAACGAACCTTTTATCTATAAAAGTGTGGGAGATATGACGTTTTTTCCAATTAACGGGGGCGGGAGGGGGCGTGGCAGGATTATACCGCCAAAGGAATGGTAAAGATCGGTTGAGCGGTGGTCGATTTATAAGGAAAACAAACAATTATGGGCAGCACCAGTCGCAACGGTGATGGGCGGCACTTCACAGGTACAGAGTATGTTATAGTCGGGCTTGACCGACTTTCTTTCTTGTTTTTTAATTAAGGAAATAATATTTAAATTAAGGTCAGACAAGCTTCAAGCTTTTAAACTTAATTTGAACTATACAGTACCCTTAACTTATCTATTTATTTGTCTTAAATTTAATATAACCTTAGTTATTTACTTCAAATACTCTCCCGAAGCTACGCTGCTGGTTTTTGAGAAATCGTTTGAAGAAATTAAAAAAAAATTGTCAATTTTATTGTATGACCGTTTTTGCAAATTTTTTAAATTCTTAGTAAGTTTTTAAAATAACGTTTTTATCACCCTTTTAGGCGCTTTCACGGAAACCAATTCGTCTCAATCGGCGGTGTCCCAGAAATCTCTTCCAACCAAATTCCAACCCAAAGCCAATTCTCGGTGTCCTAGAAATCTCTTTCGGTTGGTTTTAAATCTCTAGTGATTTGGGTAGAGATTTGGCTAAGTTCACCGTTAAAACTATTTTGATAAGCTAAATTAGTTTTGGAAATGTAAACTACATTATTTTACTGGATAGGACGCATCAAATAAATAACATGTTTAATTTGATTTAAAATTGAAATTTGCTTTTTAATAATTTTTCGCAAGACCAACCGAAGGCTGCCATATCAACCAAAACCGTCGTGCCACTGGCGCCATCTACCGGCCTCACTAGCGCCACATGGGATATCCAAAATCAACAAACGCGCCAAGGGTTGGCAAATTCTGCTTTATGATTGATTTATCATTCATCTTAATTTTGGGTAACGCGACTTTAATTTAAGTTATAATATTAGCATGAATTATACAACTTATGCCACAACCAAAAAATTTCCGTTTAACATCATTTTAATTCAAAACTAATATAAGTGAAATTTTTTAGCGCGTGATGCAGCTCTGTTTTGTGAGATGGACAATTATTTTGAACCCAATTTTACCAATTCCCTTTGCCACTAATACAAAAAAATCTCTCGAAGTTCTGTGACACCGACGGATTTTTCGAGCGATTTGCAAACCAACCGAAGACAAAATCTCTAGAGATTTCCGAATAATTAGAAAATAGTTTCAAACTGCTAATAACACAAGTTTACAAAAAAAGTCAACTTTTTAACCAGAGAAGATAGCCAACATTCCTAATGTACCTTCACGCACTGAGCTCAAATAAATTGTGAAAAAGTCAAAAATTTCAATGGATGGTGTGCCATAACTTCTAAAATCGCGATGTTATCAAAAAGTAGTTGAATTGGGAATACAATAGACTATAAGCCAATTGGTTTCGTGATTTTTTCGATTGGCAGATAAATTTAGAGAATTTTTTCAACTTGCCGAAAAAATGAAATTTCTCAGAAAAGTTCATATTTTTCATATTTAAATCAAAAAACTTGTATCTTAAGAACCAGAAGCAAGCTTTGGTTTTTTGTGATCATTATTTAATTCAGTCTACGTAAAAACAATTTTGGTTTGAATAGGTTTATTGTTATGTGATTGCAAAAGCTAAAAATTTGAACAAACCTCGTTCAACACACGCTTATGCAAATATCTCTTAAACCTGACCCTCTGGGGGAAAACTGACAATTTATTTGAGTTTAGCGCGTGAAAATACATTAGGAATGTTTGCTATCTTCTCTTGTTAAAAAGTTGACTTTTTTTGTTGTTGCTTGTGTAATAGGACTAAGTATTATAAGAAAGCAAAACAAACATTTATGCAAAAATATATATAAGTTGAAATTGAAGAATGTAAAGAATATGTGAAATCAAGCATTATTTCTTACTAGCTGAATGCCCGGCGTCGCGCGGGTTCTTATGATTCTTAAGAGAGCGATTATATTCAATCTAGTGCAGGCTGCATGTCGGTATCAACATTTTGGACCGTTCGATCTTTTTCTCTATATATGGTACACGTCTTCATGATAATCTAAAATCATTTTTTTTCAACTTGTGGCTTTTTTGACCATTTGATTAGTACTTCCTATTTACCCGTCTACAATTGTCGTCTATCAAATCTTCACAATAATCCAGGTTCAAAACAAAAATTTGCAAATTACGCAATATTTTGGACCGTGTAATCTACAGCTTCCATTTACCAACGCCGGCATTGGAATATAAGCACTAAGCGCTTTCATAAATACTCATGTTATTTTTGCAAATTTCGCGATTTTTGGACCTTATAAACCTTCGCCGGCAAGCGTTGCCCAAAATTTTATGGCAATCGGATGAACGGTATAGTTTTTGAAATTTCGCGGTTCTATGACCATTTCCGGACCCATTTCTTTAATTTAGATACCTTCGCGGGCAAGCGTACAACCATTCCTCGAAGCTTCATCAAAATCGAACATTTTGCAAATTTCGCGGTTCTTGGACCATTTTCCGCCCATATCTTCTACTTGGAAACCTTTCCGGGCAAGCGTCGAACCACTGTCCAAAGATTTACCGAAACCGCAAATTTATTAATTTTCGCGGTTATTCGACAATTTTCTGCAAATTTCTTCAACTTAGAAACCCTTCCGAGCAACCGTTCAATTCATTCCACAAGTTTGATTGCAATCGGATGAACGAAATAATTTGGCGAATTTCGCAATTCTTGGACCTTAGAAACATTCGCGGCCAAGCGTCTAACCATTGACCAAAATTTCATCGCAATCTGATGAACGGTATATTTTTTGAATTTTCGCGATTTTGGACTATTTCCCGCCCATTTCTTCAAATCAGAATTCTCCACGCGCAAGCGTCCAAACATTCTCCAAAGTTTCATAACAAACGAACATTTATATTACACATTGGGAGGGTGAAAGCACTTATATCTGTGTCAGAAAGAGTCGGATTAGACTCAGAAATCTTCCACATTAAGTGCGACCGTTTCCATAGAAAAAATCGCTCATTGCTGGGCAAAACAAATTTTCGATTACCTGCCTACTACAACTCTGAAACCAGTGCTTAGAGAGCATTGAATGTGCTCCGAAAACCTTCAAATTCATGTGTCAACTCCAAAAACGTTCTTAAGCTCGGCACTTTTCAGACACATAATTTTGTAAAACGTTTTCGAAAAAGTGGTTTCGAGATATTCGAGTTTAAAGTTTCGACAACTGTTTTCGATCAACGGATTTGAAACATGGATTTGATGAATTTAGGTGTTAGCTTTCACCCAGAAAAAAATTATCGGTTCAGTAGTTCCTGAGAAATTTGAGTAAAAGATCGTAGAGACATTCCAAAATTTTAATACCAAAAGCGTTCTTCTCTGGATCCTAAACTTGATTTAATAGCTTAAAAAATGGAGGGAAGCTAACCTCGGCTCGGTCAAAGTTTATTTACCCTTGAAGCTCTTATAAATTTTGAGGATTTATAAATTTTCGACCAAACTTAGTGAAATCATAAAAAGCTTAGAAAACATATAATTTCAATAATTTTTTTATCAGAGGTCGTTTACTTGTTGCCAAGGACAAGGATCGTTGAAAACAATTACATCAAATTCGAAGAAAATAGTTGAATTTCTTTGATTTTATGACTTTTTATGATTTTATGAGTGCAGTCTGGGTTTTTTTATACTCTGTTCCAAAGGTACACAGAGTATATTAAGTTTTGTGCAAAAGTATGTAACTGGCAGAAGGAAGCATCTCCGACTCTATAAAGTATATATATTCTTGATCAGCATCAACAGGCGAGTCGATATAGCCATGTCCGTCTGTCCGTCCGTCTGTCTGTCTGTCCGTCTATCCGTATGAACAAACAGATCTCAGCGATGGTAAGAGATAGAGGTTCGACGTGTATGGGACAAAACTTTCTTATACTTGCAGGCTGATCAAGTTTATTTTCAATTTTTGCCACGCCCCCTCCAGCCCCTCTAATCGGAAAAAACGTTTATCTTATGTAGATGGAAGTTTCGTTCCTTCTGGACATATTTAGTAATCGGGATTCTTTATCGACCTGCCAAAGGAATGGTAAAGATCGGTAGTCGAGTTATAAGGAAAACAAACAATTATGTGCAGCACCGGTCGCAACGGTGATGGGAAGCACTTCACAGGTACAGAGTATATAATAGTCGGGCTTGACTGACTTTCTTTCTTGTTTGAATTGGTGCGGCGGCTTCAGCAGTGTAAATAATTTGAACTAGTTCAACACAGCAATTTCGCTGATGCCACTTACGGTCATACTTGATTCCAGCTGGTTACATATTGGTACAAATTGTGATTTATATTTGTTTTTGAACAAGCTATCGTTGTGGAATGGCCTACAGAGCAAAGAGACCACAAGTGCCAGAGCAAAGCCGTGTTTGCAGGTCCTGTTTGGCAGATGGCACCAACACCAACTGGCCTAAAATATTCACCGATTCGGACGCTGGACAAGACTTGTTGCTTATAATCGAGGAGGTGACTGGACAGGAGGTCAAACAGGATGAGAATCTTCCCGAAAGCATATGCCCTTCATGCTTGGCAGCGGCAAAAACAGCATTTAATTTTAAGCGGCGATTTGAGAACAGTCTTCACTTACTGGAGCAGAATAGAACAAGGAACGAGGATTTGTTAAAAGTCACTTCAGAGGAGACCCTTAACAGAATAAGCGGAGAAGATGATCTGGAATTTCTCACAGAAGAAGAAGGCGAAAGTAAAGAAGAGCAACTTGGCACTCAGAACGCAGAGCGACCTTTCAAATGTTCCCATTGCTCGAAATCATTTAGAGAAAAGTGTACTCTTAAACAACATATTCGCACTCACACTGGAGAACGACCCTTCAAGTGTTCCCACTGTTCGAAAAGCTTTGTCCAAAGCGCTTGTCTAAGGAGGCACCTACGCACTCACACTGGCGAGCGACCTTTCAAATGTAGCCAGTGTCCGAAATCATTTAGCGTTCTGGGCAATCTAAACAGTCACCTACGCACTCATATTGGAGAAGCGACCTTCAAATGTTCCCAGTGCTCGAAGACCTTTGTCCATGCAAGTAGTCTGAGCCATCATCTTCGCGTTCATTCTGGTGACCGACGCTTCCCTGAAAGTAATCAAAGCCAACACCTTCGCACTCTTACCGACGACCGGCCCTTTGAGTGCCCCCACTGCTCGGAAACCTTTACCCAAAGCGTCAAACTTAATATTCACCTTCGCATTCATATTGGCGAGCAACAGCAATCCCTCAAATGTTCCCAGTGCTCGAAGACCTTTGCCCATAGAGGCAGTCTAAGGGAGCACCTTCGCACTCATACTGGCGACCGACCCTTTAAATGTTCACACTGCCCGAGAACCTTTACCCAAAATGGCACTCTGAAGATTCACCTTCGCACTCATACTGGTGAGCAGCCCTTTAAATGCTCCCAGTGCTCGAGAGCATTTACCCATAAAGGCAGTCTAAAGGCTCATCTTCGCTCTCATAATAAAGAATCAAACCTTAAAGTGATCGCTGAGTTTAAAGACCTTTAAAGTGCAGCACATTTGAAGGTATTAAGAATTGGAGCCAATAGACAAAATTTGAATCAAATTTTATTTTAAGACAAATAAATCTTGTTAAGACCAAGCAATCATATTTGCAATCGTATTTGATTTTTACGAAGGGTTTTGATTACTAGACAGCGCTTGTCCGATTGCCCATATCTTCTTTTTCGATCTCAGATGGCTAAAATTATACATCCTCTGTTCCAAAAATATTTACTTATCAGCCTTGTTCTCAATTCCACTTGCTCTTCAAAAGTAATTCCGCATCAATTCCGAAACGTTATAATTTTTGCGTTTTGAATTCCACATGAAATTGCTTCGAAATTACTTTTGTGAACTATTGTAGTAGTTCCACAGCCGCTTATCGATTGATAGTTGTGAAACTACAGCTATTGATATGTCCGTGTTGACCATGTCCGTGTTTTCTGAATTTTGTAGATTTTTATCTTGAACCATTAACAATTAAGTTAAAATGGATGTCGCTAGGTGTTGCCATAAACACGAACCTAGGGTACAGTTAAAAAATTGGGAATGAGGTGATGCTCACAGGTGTCCTTTTTTTTAATTTTTTGAGCACAGGTGCCTGTTCCTGACAATTATCGTTTGATTTTGTTGAACTGTGTTACAGGCAGAAAACGGGACGATTCAAAGCTTGTGAAGCTATAGTTTTGTAACGCTTCGTCGCACAGCTTAATGTTATATATTAAAGTTGTTCCAAATTGTATGCTCTTTAATTTATATTATGAGACAATTGCGCGTAGCGACGCGTCAGTTTTGTTTATTGTTTATAGTTTTACAAAGTTCACTCAAATTGATAAGTAAACATAAGGAATTTATATTATTTATTTATTTATTGTGAAGGTTTAACAATGTTCAGCTAAACATAATATAACAAGATAGTCGGTCAAGCACGACTATAACATACTCTGTACCTGTGAAGTGCTGCCCATCACCGTTGCGACAGGTGCTGCCTATAATTGTTTGTTTTACTTATAACTCAAATATCGTTCATCCGATCTTTAAAATTCCTTCAGCGGATCGATAAAGAATCCCGAATACTAAATATGTCCAGAAGGTTCGAACCTTATATCTATAAAAACTATAAATATATATAATACTGTGGGAGAGGGGGCGTGGCCAAAATTTGAAATAAACTTGATCTGCGTAAGGACAATAGGAGTCTACATACAAAATTTGGTGGCTCTAGCTCTTCTAGTCTCCGAGATCTAGACGGACAGACGGACATGGCTATATCGACTCGGCTGTTGATGAGATCAAACTTCTGGGCAAAATTATAATTCACTTTTCAAGTGTATAATTACAAATGTACAATAAGAATTCAGAAATAACGATCTCCGACCCGGTGGGACTAATTTATTGGCCGAAGACAGCTATGGTCCAACTCACAGCAAAGGTGGTCAGAGTGTACGTTATCTGGAGATAGCAATTATTAATTAAGAAATGACATTAAAACGTTTTTACATTTAAAGTAGCGTAATCTATTAAAAACAGGTAACAGTACTCATTATAAGCAGGGCTGCAAACCGGTTCGGAGCCGAACCGCTCCGGAGTCGGAGACTCCGGGATTTTTTGGAAGTCGAAACCGAACCCGAACCGGAGCAAGAAAACTTAAAAAAGGGTTCGGTTCAAACAGATTTTTATTTGGTTGCCAATGATTTCTTTTGGATATATGGAACATTTGCACTCTTTGTAAGACGTTGTGAACTTTTCTTCGATCGCAAAATCCTAAGAAAGCAGTGCTTGACTGCGTAAAGTGTTGGAATTCGATTTACAAAATGTGCGTGCAATTATTAACTTTGAATGAATTCTGTATGAAAAGCTCTGCGCATACAAATGAGTTATACCTAAAGCCATCAGACTCGATTTAAAATTTCTCCAGCGATTTCTACTCAACTTGGTAGACTTGTCACACACAAGTTCTGAAGTCTTCTGCAAAATACAGTAATTCGTTATTAAAGTGATTAAAAAAACATTCTCAAACTCTAAATTTTATCCCAATTCTTACAAATGTATTTTTTGGATCCAAGAAACCAAATATATTTAACCTAACAACAAAAAGAACTGGCAACGATTCATATTGCAATGATGAATGAATATGATAATGAAAAGTCACATATATAAAATTGGCAAACGACTTTATTGCTACTTTTGACATAGACTGTCTTAAAATTCTAATGTATTTAAGTTTTTGGAAAACTATCATTGTAAAGAACTTAAAAATGTCGCATTTGTTGTATGTATTTGCTGTTCCTGCCACACAAGTATCAGTCGAGCTCGCTTTATCTAAGGTTTGTTTTCTCCAGCCAAAAAACAAGTAAAGGTGAAAATTAATTGAAAGACATATTAACAATTAAGTAAAACTAAGCTCAAAACATCAAGACTCTAAACTTCAATGAACAAAATGTTTAATTTTCTTTAAATTTACATACATGTTTTCCAAATTAGTGAAAAACAAATTATGATTGAACCCTGGTTCGAACCTGAACCTGGGTTCAGCGATCTTCTGAACCCGCTCCGTAAACTCGAACCCAACGAGTTTTGCGGGTTCGAACCCCGGCGTGAACCCCTCCCAATTTTTAGGATGTTTGCAGCCCTGATTGTAAGCAAGACATAGGCAACGGATGGGGTCTCGATACGCATAGTTTGTTAGACGAGGCGGGAGGTAGATTGGAGTATAGTGGCGAGTTAATCTGGGTGGTACTGTCAATTTAATTATATTACGGAGACCAAAGACAAAAGCAATATTCCAGATTTGGTCGGACCAGCGAGGTGTAAAGATGTTTGGAAGTGTAGGGATCATTAAATTCTTTGGACCATCTCTTGATAAATCCAAGTACATTTTTAGCCTTATTGCACATCACTGAAATGTGGCTGTTGAAGCTAAAATTGGATTCGAATAGTATAGTTAACGGGTTCCTATTAATAGCGTATTCGTATAGATACGGCTTGGTTCTATGAAAGGTCATAATTAGACCACGGATTTAATGTTTTTCTTAATTCTGCACTGAAAAAGGTCAAATTTTCCATTTAGGCTTGATACTTAATTGCGGATCGAATAAACACGACATATCAGATATATGCAATTTTTTTATGCAAAATATATCAAAAAATATGTTAATATGTCGAAAAATATGTTATATATGTCGAAAAAATACTGCACTAAGTTTAGGAGTTATTCTTTCACCTTGATCAATGTAACTGTTTGCATTAAAGCAGAATGTGTATTTAGGCAGTATTCCGTTCAATACATGTCCACACTATTTTCCGCAGTGTGAAAAAATGAGTTCCCCTTTGAATTAGAAGTGTTCTCTCGGTGGCTGCGGCATTGTTTGTATTGTTTTTTCTAAGAATTGGCCCACAAGCAACGACTTGTGCGCAGGGCGTTATCATGGTGCTAAAGCCATTTTTTGTTCATCCAAAATTCGGGAAGGTTCTGTCGAATAGCTTCAAGCAAATTGTGCCAAACTTGCAGTTAATATTCCTTATTGATCGCTTTTCCCTGTGGCATGAACTCGTGGCCGGATGTGGTAGAGCCAATAGTGTGTGCGCCTGCTGTGCAAGAGGTCGTGGGTTCCAACTATGAAGTTACTAGCCATAAAAATGATTCTCAAACTTTGCCGTTCGGATTCAGCGTTAAACTGTTGGTTCCTTTTCTCTTGTACGAAAATTAGAAGCACGCAAGAAAAGAGATTGAAAGAAAAAATTGTTTTTGGGATACTTTTTAAACAAACCTCGCGATTGATTGTAGCATCGCTCTAAGTAGTTTTTACTTATATTTCTTTAGTTAGGAATATTTGTCCAGTATATTTATGTAGAAATATTGTAATGTTTCTTTGTTTAAAGACCTAAATGGAAAATTTATCGACATCATCGTCTTGCATAAAGCATAGTACTCAGACAAGCTAAATCGATTTCCATTGAACTCCTTTTAAAAAAGTTAGCTAAACGGTTGCTTAAACTTTTAGCTGGTCGCTCAGCGTGAGCCAATTCTCAGACAAACTAAATGCTTTGGGTCATACCGAGCTAACAACTCAGTACTTAGCTTACGTATGTGTAGAATGTGTTTTCCCAATTATCATTGGGGTTGTAATTTTATATTGAATGCAATGCCAGAAATACATTCGTTTTTTACCACAATAGCTTCACTTTATTGTTCGCGCACCCAAGTTTTTAGCCGCTTCACTTGTTGGATTATTCAAAACACGTACAATGACAGTGCTTATCAACAAGTAAAAAAATTAATTATAAAAAATAGGGGAAGTTAACTTCGGCTCGGCCGAAGTTTTGTATACCCTTGCAGCTTCTATTGAAAACAAAAAAGTTTTTCTAAGACTACTTTTCGGAACTTACTATTCTATGGGAGCTATATTTTATAGATGTCCGATCTCGACCAAACCTAGTAGAATCATGGAAAAGCATAACAAAATGTTTTTTTACGAAATTTGGAGGCGATCTTATCGAAAACAAATAAATTGTTCTCACTAGAACTTCTTTTTCGACCGATCATTCCTACTGCAGCTATATGCTATAGTCATCTGATTTTGATAAGCTTTGTAGAATTGTGT
The DNA here is from genome assembly GCA_018904265.1 of Lordiphosa collinella. Taxonomy (NCBI): domain Eukaryota; kingdom Metazoa; phylum Arthropoda; class Insecta; order Diptera; family Drosophilidae; genus Lordiphosa; species Lordiphosa collinella. Next base: position 257,393 of record JAEIFV010000165.1, on the reverse strand, counting down.
AAAAGCATAACAAATAAATAAATGCCGATTTTTAGGTCATTTCTATGGAAAACAAAAAAGTTTTTCTAACTAACAGGCCTGTTCCCGTTTTCGATTTCGATCAGATCATGCGGAATCGGAATTGGTAGCTGTTCCAGTTTCCGAAAATCGATCAAGTTATTCGGTTTCAAAAGTTTTGCCTAAGAGTCAGTGGAATGCCTAAGAGTCAGTAAATGCCAATTTTCTTGGCAACGGTGATTCTTTGCATTTTGCAAATATTTTTATTTTAACTTGTCAAATATTGTGGAGATTTTGAAGTAACTATAGATATATCGAGCCTTCAGTTTGATATAAAATCATTTTTGTTAAGTTTCTACCTCAGAAATTGCATGTAAACGAAAGAAAAACGATGGAAATGAAACCGAGCTGTTTGCAATTCCGAATCAGCGCATGCGCAGTGCTGATCGAAATTGCCAAGGCTGCCTTATAGCTGAATTAAAATTCGATAACGATTCGAACATTCATTCGAAAAGACAATCGATTTCTATTTCACTCGGATACGGGAACACCAAAATGAAAACGATTCGGAATTGAGATCTTTTTACTTTTTCATTCCACTCGGAAACGGGAACAGGCCTGTAAGACTACTTTTCTATATATATGTTCGAGAAATACGAAGTTTGATGGCGTTTTCATTGAAAACAAAAAAAAAAGTTGTTCTCACTAAAACTAGTTTTTCGATCGATCGTTCCGATCGTCGGTAATATTCTGAATATGCAAAATATGTCGAATATGCAACAATAACTTGGATCCCATCTAAATATTTTTATAAGAAACGAATTTCTGTGCAATCAGATCTAATTTTGGTCAACCGGTTCAAAATATGTTTTTGCATAGAATCCGGGGTCTAGTCATAACGTTACACTTGGTAATATTAATTTTATTAGTTAGAATTTGGATCACTTTGTAATAGAAGCGGAGAAACTGGATCGTTAAATAAGGCACATAGCTTGAGATCATCAGCGTACATAAGGGCAGTTGAAATCGAAAGCACTTGAGGAATATCGTTGATAAACAGGTTAAATAACAGGGGACCAAGATGTCTGCCCTGCGGGACACCAGAAGTAACGTGAGCGGTTTTGTTTACAGCAGACTGAAAACGCACCCGCTGGGACTGATTGGTGAGGTATGATCTAGCAGGTAAAGTTCGTTGGGAGATCTAGTAAGTATAGTTTATGTTGAAGTAAGTTATGATTAATTGAATCAAAGTCTTTGCTGAAATCAGTGTAGACGACATCTGCTTGTTTTCCATTAAGAAATCCCTGATGTACTTTTGATGTGGCCGGAGTGGCTCAGCGGTTAGTGTGCGCGACTGCTGAGCATGAGGTTGTGGGTTCGATCCCGCCTCGGAACATCTAATGAAAAAGTTTTTTTCTTTGAATAAAACTTTACACCCGGCCACACCTCTTGCTGTTGGCGCCAGCATTGCAGTAATTAGCCATGAGAAGCCTCTCAAAAACTGCCGTTCGGATTCGGCGTTAAACTGTAGGTCCCTTTCTCTTGTGCTAAAATTAGAAGCGCACAAGCCAAGAGATTAAGAGAGGCTCGGCTTTGGCCCCTCGGGGCTGTTGTCATCTTGACAAGCCGATTTTACTTTTACTTTTGATGAGAATTCAAGTAGGTAAGTGGAAACAGATCGCCGACGAATACAACCGTGATGGGATGGACAAAGAATGGGATGGTAAAAGTGTTGTAATAATTAGCTATGTCAGACCTGGACCCTTTTTATACTCTTTACCAAAGTTACACAGAGTATAATAAGTTTGTGCAAAAGTATGTAACGACCAGAAGGAAGCATCTCCGACCCTATAAAGTATATATATTCTTGATCAGCATCAACAGCCGAGTCGATCTAGCCATGTCCGTCTGTCCGTCGAGTTGTCGAGTTATAAAGAAACCAAACAATTATGGGCAGCACCGGGCGCAACGATGATGGGCAGCACTCACAGGTGCAGAGTATGTTATAGTCGGGCTTGACCGACTTTCTTTCTAGTTTATGAATGGAAATAATAATCGATTCCTTCCACAATAGGGGAAAGTCACCAAGCTCTAGAGATAGGTTAAACAGCTTTAGAAGGGGGCCGCAGAGGGAATCAACACAATATTTAAGTACACTGCTGGGGACATAGTCCGTTCCAGGTGAAAGTGATGACTTAAGCGACTTTAAATTCGATAAAAGATCGCTATGATCAATAATTGGAGGGTTGATGTAGCAAGAGCATAGCATAGTTGGAAAAAAGAGGCAAAAAGGCTGGCTATATCCCCCTTAATGTCGGAATTTGCATTGTTAAAATGCATTGTGTGTAGTTGCGTTTAGAGCGGACAAAGTCATAGAATTTTTGAGGGTCGCTTTGAAAGTCTTGATTGCATCTAATAAGATAATCATTATAACACTCCGTGTTATGCTGTTCAAATTCAGAGCGCGCATCAGCATATTTAACGTAGTCGGCATGAGATCCCGAGCGCTTATAATTTTTAAACAGAATCGCCTTTCTATTTTCCAGGCTTGTCAAGTGACGAGTGAACCATAGAGGAGTGCGAGAAGAAGTGGGAGGATTGACTCGAGTAACAGAGTTATTAAAAATGCCAAAAAGAGCGTCATAGAAAGAGCAAGCCGCACTCCCAACATCTCGATGACGTTCAACAAAGGACCAGTCATACTGAGAAAGTGAGAGATTTAGTGCAGAGAAGTCTGCCTTCTGAAAGCAGAATGTGGGTTTAGGTGAGGCCGACAATAAAGCAGTTGTGGGCATATCTATTAAAAGAGTAGGATGATAGGAGTCTTCCGGGGCAGATAATGAAATTGTTCTAGTGACTGTAGAAAAAGATGGATCAAATGTAAAAACGAAATCCAGAACTTTGTTCCTACAGTTGAGAACAGAATTCATCTGACCAAGCGACAAATCAGCCATGCAGTCCACGAATTCGTGACTATCAAAAGGGTATAGAATGGTTGGATCATCAGAAATGGTACAAGATATATTAGGAATATTAAAGTCCCCTAATACCAATAAACGATCACGTCGTTTAAAAGACATGCTGGATGCGTGAGTCATGTAGCAGATAAGTAGAAGGGTCAGAAGAATGAGGAATGTACGAACAGGTAATATAGGCATGATAGGTATGCAGGGAAACCTTGACCGAAATAAAATCGATTTCGCTGGCATTACCACAATGTACCACAATGCTTTTGAGTTAATCTCACCTGACAGGAGCTTATGAAAGACCAGAACACTAAGGTAAATCCTACGATTATTGAGCGATGGAAAATCCAATAAGCGTGTCTATGCTCGTATGGTGGCAGTGCCAATTTCTGAAATTGTTGATAGAATGGAGACAAGACACATGATCCAAACTGAAAGAATAGGTGTGACCAGAGAAACATATAATTGTTTGGTGACATATGGGTCGTTAAATTCCTTAGACCATCTTTTGATAAAGACAAGAACTCCCATTAGCTTTATTGACAAAGACCGATATATGACCATTGAAACATAATTTGGGCAAGTCAGTTGCGTTCCAAAGACTTATCAATCATATAGTCATAAAGATAGGGCGTACTTCGATGAAAAGTTAAATATTTACACTTTCCATTGTTGAGAGGCAGACCATGGATTTTGGACCAATTATTGAGAGAGTGTAAGTCCCTTTGTAGGAGAAGATGTGATACTGGATCGTCATAAGACAGGCAAAGTTTGAGAAGGTCCGCATACATTAGCACATGAGGGTGGGATAATGTAGTCGGAATATCATCTACGAATAAGTTGAAGAGCAGAGGTCCGCGATGCCTGCCTTGGGGAACTCCAGAGGATAAACAAATGCGTACGGAACACTGCGAATTAAATCTAACTCTTTGGGACCGATCACGTTATTAAGCCATGATCCAAGTAAGTAACTTGGGAGGAAATCCAAGACTGCACAGTTTGTGAATAAGGAGCTCTTGAATAGCGGAATCGAAAGCTTTGCTGAAATCAGTGTATATTACATCCGTTTGCTGCTTGCTTACAAACCCCATATTAACAAGAGTTTTAAACCAGAGGGAGGCAAAAAATACATCTACATTCTTGCATTGCAATGCATTGGTGTGTGTGAGAGCAGCTCAAAAATTGCTCTCAATTTCAGTAGCAACGACTGCGTCGCGGCGTAGGAAAGCAAGCAACGCAGCGGCGCTTATACAGATTATACTATGCGTGTTTGAGCAGCGCTGCTTTGAGAATTTTCCTATATACGCGAGATAGCAAGCTGCCGGCCCCTGTTTTAAACTCAAGCAAGTTAGTTTCGACTGAACTCTTTTTTATTGAAATTATTGAGCGGCAGCAATGCTGTAATTGAGAAGTGAAGATTGATTTAAATACTTTTGGAATTGTCGATAGCTTGGATAGAAACTACTTACTTTTATCCCTATTTGTGGATAGGAATAAGGTATGACTCCTTTCAATAGTTAGTGAAATCACCAAGTTGAAGAGAAAGGCTAAAGAGTTTTAGAAGGGGATCCCACAGAGAGTCAGCACAATATTTTAATACACAGCTTGGAGCATTGTCAGCCCTAGGGTTGAAAGAAGCTTCAACCGACAGCAGACTCTCAGAGTCTAAAACCGTAGAAAAAATTGGAGCTAGAATGGGCAATATTATAAGAATAAGACTACCCAATATTAGGAGATAAGGAGGAATAACAACGCTGGAAAAACGATGCGAACAAGTTGGCAATATTCGCAGTTGTATTGTCCAGGAAAAGAGCAGGTGGGAAACGAGATGTCTTGCGTTTCGAATTTACAAATTGGAACGAGCTAACACGTATTTAGAGTAATTTAATTGGGATCCAGACATCTTAAATTTCTTGAATAGGTTTGATGTTTCTATACCCTTGCAGGGTATTATAAAATTGCCCTGATGTTTGTAACGCATAGAAGGAAGGATATCCGACCATATAAAGTATATATATTCTTGATCAGCATGACAAGCTGAGTTGATTTAGCCCTATCCGTCTGTCCATCTATCCGTCTATTTCTATGCTATCTCCTCCGTCAGTTTTAAAGCTGTCCTTACCAAACTTTGCACGAAGTCTTTTGGTCCAAATACGCTGCACATTTGACGGAACCGGCCGGATCGGATGACTATAGCATACAGCTGTCATAGGAACGATCGGTCGAAAAACTAGTTTTAGAGAGAAAAACTTTTTTGTTTTTGATGGAAACACCTCCCAACTTCGTATTTCTTAGTTTACTATGCTTTTCCATGATTCCATCAATTTTGGTCGAAATTGGACTCCTATATAGTATAACTGCCATAGAAAAGTAGCGTCAGAAAAGTAGTCTTAGTTAGAAAAACTTTTTTGTTTTCAATGGAAATGTCCTCAAAATTGGCTTTTATATGCTCCAACACAATTCTACAAAGTTTGGTCAAAATCGGATGAGTATAGCATATAGCTGCCATAGGAACGATGGGTCGAAAAAACAAGTTCTTGTGGGAAAAACATTTTTGTTTTCAATGTAATAATCCCTTACGTTGTCATATATTTATTTTATATATTTTTACACAATTCTAAAAAGTTTTGTCAAAATCGGATGACTACAGCATATAGCTGCAGTATGAATGATCGGTCGAAAAAAAAGTTCTAGTGAGAAAAACTTTTTTGTTTTAAACGGAATCGCCTTCAGAAAATGTACATGATAGTTTGTTATGCTTTTCCATGTTTCCACTAAATTTGGTCGAAATCGGACTTCTATATAAATAGTATAGCTCCCATGGAAAAGTAAGGTCCGAAAAGTAGTCTTATTTAGAAAAACAAACTGCAAGGGTATACAAAACTTCGGCCGAGCCGAAGATAACTTTCCCCTATTTTTATTAAAATTTGATAGTTCCCGTGTAAACCAAGTGGGAGCCCTTGACGGAGGGGAGGGCGCGGTCTTTATAAAATGAATTGGTATCAATCTCAATATCATGAGAAGAGTCAAGGAATGACCAATCGATATTGTGAAGCGCATCATTAATAAAAGAAAAATCAGCCTTGCGAAAGCAAAACATATTAGAACTTTGCTCGTTGGGAATCGGGGTGATAAATATCAATCAATCTGTAAAGTAGGATGGTAAACATCCTCAGGGACTAAAAGCGGTGGCACTCTCATCGGAAACAAGAAAAATGGGGAAAAGTGAAAAATAAACTTTTGATCGTACATAAACTGAAAACTATTGCCCGCACAGAAAATTTGTACAAGCCAAAAATGGAGGGAAGCTCAGCCGAAGTTTATATACCCTTGGAGCTCATGTAAATTTGTACAACTCCTACTAAGACAGTCTTCTGATTTCGACCAAACTTGGTGAAATCATGGAAAAGCATAATACACTGTTAATTACGAAACTTGGAGGCAATCCCATATAAAACAAAAAAGTTTTTCTCACTAAAACTTTTTTTCCGACCGATCATTCACACTGCAGCTATATGCTATAGTTATCCGACTTTGATAAAACTTTGTAGAAATGTGTTAAAGTATATAAAATAAGAATATGCCAATAAAAATGACGTTTTCATTATAAACAAAAAAGTTTTTCTCACTCGAACTAGTTTTTCGACCGATCGTTCCTATGGGAGCTATATGCTATAGTCATCCGATTTCGACCAAACTTTGTAGAACTGTGTAAGAATATATAAAATAAGTGTAAGCCAATGATAGGGACGTTTTCATTAAAAACAAAAAAGTTTTTCTCACTAGAACTAGTTTTTCGACCGATCTTTCCTATGGCAGCTATATGCTATAGTCATCCAAACTTAGTGAAATCATGGGAAAGGATAGTAAACTAGGAAATACGTACTATGGAGGCGTTTCCATTAAAAACAAAAAAGTTTTTCTCACTAAAACTAGTTTTTAACCCGATCGTTTCTATGACAGCTATATGCTATAGTCATCCGATCCGGAGGGTATTATAAAATTTTCCGGGTGTTTGTAACGCATTGAAGGAAGCATCTCCGACCACATAAAGTATTTATATTCTTGATCACGACCAGCCCTGTCCGTCTGTCCGTCCGTCCGTCTGTCTGTTTCTATGCTATCTCCTCCGTCAGTTTTAAAGCTATCTTCACCAAACTTTGCACAAAGTCATTTGGTACATATACGTTGCACATTTGTCGGAACCGGCCGGATCAGACGACTATAGCATATAGCTGTCATAGGAACGATCGGGTTAAAAACTAGTTTTAGTGAGAAAAACTTTTTGTTTTCATGGAAATGACCTAAAATTGGGCATTTATTTATTTGTTATGCTTTCACACAACTCTACAAAGTTTTGTCGAAATCGGATGACTATAGCATATAGCTCCCATAGGAACGATCGGTCGAAAAACTAGTTCTAGTGACAAAAACCTTTTTTGTTTTTAATGGAAACGTCCTTGTCATTGGCATATACCTATTTTATATACATTTACACAATTCTAGAAAGTTACATAAAAATCGGATGACTTTAGCATATAGCTGCAGTATGAATGATCGGTCGAAAAAGAAGTTCTAGTGAGAAAAACTTTTTTTCGATGGGATCTCCAAATTTTGTAATTAACAGTTTGTTATTTTTTTCCATGATTCTACTAAGTTTGGTTGAAATCGGACATCTTTAAAGTATAGCTCCCATAGAAAAGTGACGTCCAAAAAGTAGTCTTAGTTAGAAAAACTTTTTTGTTTTCAATGGAAGCTGCAAGGGTATACAAAATTTCGGCCGAGCCGAAGTTAACTTTCCCCTATTTTTTATATTTTTCTTTTAAATTATGTTTAGTTTTATTTGGTTTTTATCCTAGTGCATCATGAATATTTCTTTTAAATTATTGCACTAGTCACGTTAAGCTCAATCTTTTAAGAACATGTCGTAAAAATCTTAGAAACATCGTAGAAATGTCAGAGTTTTGGGCAAAAAATGAGATTTTTGGCCCACAGTGCGTCGGTTGTTTTGCAAATCGCTCAAAAAATCCGTCTGTGTCCCAGAACTTCGAGAGATTTCGTTTTCTTTTTCGTAAGTTTAGTTAAAAGGTGTGTGTATAAGATTCGTGAAGTCAGTCTGGTTGGTTTGTGTATTGGCTTAGGTTGGTTTGCCAAAATCTCCTAACAAAATACGCGAGGTTTAAAACCAACCGAAATAGATTTTTAGGACAGCGAGAATTGTTTTTGGGTTGGAAAAGACACCTCTGATTTTGACCCATTTTCGTAATTTTTTGTGGGGAACCTTTACTAATGTGTAAACTATCTTTGATATTATCGTATAGTTCTACCCCTTAAGTTGAAAATAAACTATCCTAGATATTTCTGCGATTTTTTTAAGCGGAGATATACCATTTTGAATACATGTGCTATAATTCATTGAATTGTGTACAGCCAAAAAATATGCTATGCAAAATCACTAAAGTTGGCTAGGAATATGTATTAAATTCTTAAGAAAATTGTAAACTTTGTTTAAAAATGGGCGGTACAAAAAAATCTCTTCGCTAAAAGTTTATTTTAAAGTTAAGAAATAGTAATGAAATGAAATTAAGAATAGATGATACCAAAGGAACTCCACAAAACGTTTTTAAAAATAGTCAAAACATTCATTTTAAGCAACTTTAACCTCAAATTACCAAAAATCTAAATGGTATGGACAATTTCCGAAAACAGATTCGTGTTCAGCACACAAAAGCCTTATAGACCTTGTTGCCTAGTGTAATCATTATTTATGGTCCCTGATTTACATAATAAATAATCAAACAAATTCAATGATCTCTGGCCAAGTTTTCGGCTAGGGCGTGTCGCTTCCTCTGATTGACTAAGCTCTTACAGCGTTGCAGCAGTGACTCCTGCGACTCCATAACTTCACAGTGCTCGTCCTTAAATATCTCGGCTTTGTTTATAAAATCCAAGGATCCGCGAACGAAGTTCTGTAAATTGGGTCCTTGCTTTAAAGACTGGCAGTCCACTTCATTGGCAGGCTTGGGACCGCCACTGGAAGCCCGTGAGGCCTGCACCACAAAGTCAATCCATTTGAGTTGATCCTCCTTCATCTTTTTCTGGTAGTCTTCCAGCTCATCGCCCACCGAGCTGCAGTCGAAAACTGGAAATTCAATCGGGTCTTAGCTGGCAAAAAAGCTGGTCTCTTGCGGCAACTTACACGCATCTATGTTGATGTTGAAGAGGCTTTTGGTCTCGTTGCTCACCCGAGACTGCTTCATGGTCTGCTCCAGCTGGGCGGGCACATCGTTCAACTCAATATCGGAGATGTCATCGCAGGATTTGTCAATACAGCTCACGTTGGGCGTTAGCAATGCTTGGGAATTAAGGCTCTTCCTAATGATGGCTTTGATGGTGTTTGCCGCTTTGGTCTCTGCGTCCATTATTTGATCCTCTTTTGAAGCAACTCCAGATGGAAGGCAGCTAGCATACGTATGTTTGCTACGTCGTTGTCAGCGTCGTTAGCTGCTCAGTGGCGGGAATTATTTAATCTCGATGAAAAATGTATGCAAACGTGATTTGGCTATAAAGCCGAATTTGTCACGAAGTCACACAGCTGGAAGCGAGTGCTGGCACCTTAGAGATGGCGGCATCTTAATTTAGCGTTTTTCTCTTAGCAAAAACTAGCCAATTTTTTAAAACGCACGTCGAGAAAACAGCAGTCCTGACTGGAGGGAGACAATAAGAAAGCACCCATGCAGATGGTATATTAAAATTGTCCAGATGTTTGTAATGCACATTTCCGACCACATAAAGTATATATATTAGGGCGGGTCAACTTGTTCGGGTCAAAAATAACGTGTTAAGTGGGTTGACCTGACCCGTGTGGCGACCGTTTTTTTACCTGTTTATTTTGGATTTTTTTTGAAGCGCGAATTTTTTTCACCATATATTTATTGACTGTTTAAGTATATTTAGGAATTTTTTGAAGTTAATAATAATGAAGTTTTTCCGATTTCAAAAAGGAAAAAAGCATTTTAATCTGTATAACTGTAGCTACGAGATTAACTAAGACAATTTAAAAATATTAAAAAATACAAATTTTACAAGACTTAAATTTTTTTTTCCAAAATAACATTTTTATACCTGTGCTGAGGGGATCATAAAATTGTTCCGATGTTTCAAAGTATCTCCGACCACATAAAGTATATATATTCTCGATCAGCATGACGAGCTGAGTTGATTTAGCCCTGTCCGTCTGTTTCTATGCTATCTCCTCCGTCAGTTTTAAAGCCGAAGTTAGCTTTCCTCTATTTTTATTTATGTAATTTTATACTTACAGCTAGTTATAGCTGAATATCCTACGTCGCCCGGGCCCTTTGCATTGTGCGAATATGATTCTTATGGGAGTGATTATATTAAAGCTAGAACTATCTTCAAATCGATTTCAACCAGGGATAAAGAACGGAACCGGAACCGGAAGCGTTAACCGAAATAAACCGTTAAAAATCGCGTACCGGAACCGATACAAATTTTTATTTGAGAACCGAATACCATTTACCGTTATTATTGGAACCGATAGAACCGGAACAAAACCGAAATGTTGGTACCGGTACTGTTTCGGTTTTTTTACCTTTGCAGAGCCCATCGTTATTTTGGTCACATGATTATAACGCGACAAAGAATCCTTTAAGCGGTTTCAAATTTTCTTGTCACTTTTCTTACAACGCGTAAAACGTCTGGCAAAAGACTACTTCAACATTTCTTAAATTTTGCGGACGCAGTTAACGACATTCGTTTACATCGGAAAGTGTGGGACTCAGTTCGCGAAATAGTACGCATATTAGAACCAGCTGGTGTGACCACAGCTAAATTTCAACCCGAAAATCTAGTTTTGGGTGATTTTTATTCCATTTTTATACACAGCAAATTGGAAATATCCAAAAATACGCCCACTCTAGCGAAATCACTCGTTGAGGAAATAGAGGAGCTTGAGAAATTCCCTTTTAAGAACAATCCTTTTAATGTGGCATGTTTTTGGACACAATGTATAACGAATGTTAAGTCCTGAGAAAAAAATTTTGTTTTAGTCTCTTAACAAATATATATGGTCAAATTTAATCGGTTGCTGATCAATCACTGCTTAATGATGAATGTTTTGATACAAGCTTATCTGAAAGCTTATCCGACAAAGATGCAAAAAAAAAATTTGGTGATAAAAAAAACATAATTTTTGTCAACAGATAAGCTGCTGGATTCCATTAACATTTTTCTTGCACATGAACAAATTCAAAACCATGAAAACATTCTAAAGTGTTGGACAGAGTCCTCCGCCAAGTTTCCAGAATTGTATGAGATTTCAAAAGTTGTACTTTCTGTAAAATAATACGAAATGTGAAAATCGAGTATAATTTTACTTTAAATGACAAACGACTGAAACTTTTATGTTGAATATTGGTTCTTTATATTACCAAGGAATAAAGTAATTTTGACTTATCCCAGAATTTACTTTCCACAATAATTAAATAATTTTTACTTATACCGGTACGTGCCGGTATACAGAAATAATTAATAAATAATAATCGAATCAGAAATAAATTAAAAACCGAAATAGAACCGTAAACAAAATTTTAAACAGCCAAATATCCCGCTGCTCATTCCCTTCAGCTTTATTATAACAGGTTCTTTTTTCACTAGCTAAATGCGCAGCACTACGACGCTTATAGAGGAAGAAAATAAACAAAAAAGTGGAAATTGAGAGTAAGATTTGATTCTGTCTACGTTTCTTAACCAATCATGACCGTTTCCAACACAGTGGATCAGTACACGGTGCTGACGGGCGATCGTTCAAAAATCAAGGATCTGCTGAGCAATCGCCTCACCGAATGCGGCTGGCGTGATGAAGTGCGTTTGCTATGCCGAAACATCTTGATGGAGAAGGGAACCAACAGCAGCATAACAGTCGAACAGTTGATAGGCGAGGTGACACCTAAGGCACGTACCTTGGTGCCGGATGCAGTGAAAAAGGAGCTGCTGATGAAGATACGCACCATTCTGACCGAGAACGAGTCGGAGGATGGCCCGGAGGAGGATGCGGATGCTTAGCGCCACAACGAAAATAGCAATTTAAAATGATAATTTAATTTTGTACGTTTACAAACAACACCCCGTCCCAGCCAATAAATCAACGGTCACCAGAGGACACAACAGGCACCTGCTCCTTCTGCTGATGACCCGAAATCTGTAACTGATGGACTTGCGTATCCACTCATTGGGATCAATGGGAGGGGCTCTACCGCCCAAAGCAACATTGTCCTGGTAGGATTGTATCAACAGCGGTAGTGTGGGCTGCTTACTTGGCTTCGGCGCAGGATAATGGGGAGACATGATTATTGCCAAGGAGTTCTTAGATCGGAGCGCACCGCTTGTGGTCTTCTGGACATGGGCTGAGTGGTACCAGTGTGGTTTGTGAGGGATTCATTGTGGCATCCGGTCAGTCAGGAGCTTGTTGTGTTCGCGGACAGGAAGTACCTCGGTTTCCTGGAGCAGATGATTTGGGTGGCTCATCATATGGCTGGAGGACGGTGACCAGATGACAGCAGCATAGTTTGCCATAGAACTGCCAATGGCCTTGTAGGTGGTGGCGATAGTCTCATTTTCCTTGCGCCATGTACTGCTAACAATGACCTGCAGGACCTTGTTCCTAGTACTGACTTTTTATACGCTGTACCAGAGGTTCACAAACTATAAGTTTGTGCAAACATGTCCATATGAGCAAACAGATCTCAGAGATGGTAAGAGATAGAGTTTCGACATGTGTGGGATAAAACTTCTTATACTTGCAGGCAGATAAAGTTTATTTTCATATTTTGACCACACCCCCTCCCGCCCCCGCAATATCGAAAAAACGTCATATCTCCGACAGTTTTATAGATAGAAGGTTCGTTTCTTTTGGACATATTTAGTTATCGGGATTTTTTATCGATCCGCTTAAGGAATTGTAAAGATCGGATAAACGATAGTCGAGTTATAAGGAAAACAAACAATTATGTGCGGCACCGATCGCAACGGTGATGGGCAGCACCTCACAGGTACAGAGTATATTATAGTCGGGCTTGACCGACTTTCTTACTTGATTAATAACGCCCTGAAAATGTTTATCAAAGGTAAAGAGTGGGTCAAGCTTGACCCCTTGTTGTTGCAATCTGGTTCAAAGTTGGAAACAAACTTTAAACAAATGCCCAAGGTTCACAATTTTTCTGAGAACGGATTACATGCTGTGAACTAGGATATCTATCATTCAATAAATAACGGAGCAACAGAGCTGCAAACCACCTAAATATCGGGGGGGATTCACTCCGGGGTTCGAACCCACGAAATTTTTTGGGTTCGGGTTGACGGAGCTGGTTCAGAAGGTCCCTAAACCCAGGTTCAGGCTCGAACCAGGGTTCATTATGTAAATTATAAGAAAATTTAACATTTTATTCATAAAAGTTAAGAGTTTAAGTTAATCATTAATGTCTTCCAGTTTTTTTATCTATACTGGGTCATTGGCAGGATAAAACATTAGACAAAGCGCGTTCGTCTGACAGCAGGGACAGTTAATACAACAAATGCGACATTTGTAAGTTCTTTACAAAGATAGTTTTCGCTTATCCCTTAGTTTAAACCATTTGAACTTTGAGACAGTCTTTAAATTTCGTCAAAAGAAACAATTTTTCATTATTTATTTAAGTTTCCATTTCATTTTCATCAGAACATAAACATGGAAAAGAATCATTTATGCTTTCATTTATTAATTCCTTTTGACGATTATACAATTCTTCAATATATTTCTTCGCAAACAGTTTTTTCTTAGGTCAAAAATATTTTGTTTCATGGATCTAAGATCCAGACAGATTTAAGAATTGGGATTGAATTAAAAATATTAGAGCGTTTTTACAAACACTTTATTAAGGTATTAATGTATTTTTCAGAACACTTTAGTGCTTGTTTACGACAAGAGTACCAAGTTGACTAGAAATCGCTGGGAAAATGTTAAAACGAATCCCACTCTGAGGACTTTAAGAGTAACTCTTTTACTCTGGAGAGCTTTTAAATTCTGCAGGAGGTTCGGTCCGGGGGTTCGAACCCGTTGTAAAGTCTAAGGTTCGGTTCACGGACCGGTTCTTGGAGCCCCTGAACCCAAGGTTCTGATTCCAACCCTTGGTTCGCATGAACATAAAAGAAAAGTTTGACTTTCGATTTATTAATTCGTGAAAAACTAAATTTATATAGCTTTCTCTGCATATACTTAAACATAATATTGATTACTTAAGTTAGTGTTATTATCGAATCCATCAGATGACATTAATAACTTTAAGAAACTGCTTAATTTAAATTAATTAGCATTATATCTTCCAGGAGCTCTTCATCTATACTATCTCTTAAATCAGAAAGAACAAACTTAAGTGTTGATAATGATCGTACAACTGATACCTTAGTTGCTGGAACGGCTAGTATGGTTAAGAAAATATTTTTTAAGTCTTCGTTATTATGGCCTTTCCAAAATTTTAAAACATTTGTCGATGTATGTGCTCTTGGACAATTTTTTAAAGGAATCTAAAACATCATTCACAGATGTAGTATTTGAAATTTGTTTATTGCTTTCCTAAACTTCTCGTCTTCGCAATCAGACGTTGAGTTATAAATTGACGAAACTCTTTGAAACATCGAAAACTCTCATTAAGCAAATTTTTTGGCGCTTTAGGATGTCTGCTTCTTTTTAACTTTTTTTGGTCAGAAGTAAGCAAAGTTTGAAATCTTGGGTCCAAGAACACTGCAGCCAATATTGGTACTGAGCTTATAATAGAAAAACGCGTTTTGAAGAACGTGTTCCACCCGGGTGTGGCTCAGCGGCTAGTGTGCGCGACCGCTGTGCAAGAGGCGTGGGTTCGATCCCACCTCGGAACATCTAATGAAAAGTTTTTTCTTTGAATAAATTTACATACCCGAGTAGCCTCACTGCTGTTGGCGCCAGCTTTGTAGTAATTAGCCATGCAAAAGTATCTCAAACAGCCGTTCGGATTCGGCGTTAAACTGTAGGTCCCTTTCTCTTGTGCTAAAATTAGAGGCGCACAAGCCACGAGATTGAGAGGAGCTCGGCTTTGGCCCTTTGGGGCTGTGTCAAGCTATTTTACATAAATTTTAAAACAAAGTTTTGCTGAAGATTTCCGAACAATTGCTCGACATGAAAACCAAGCGTAATAAAAATCGCATGGTAGTAATTGTGAATCCTGCAGTTTTACCGATAATTTATAAATTGGCTGCAGCACATTACATATATTTTGAACAACTTTCAATTCTGATGATTTTAGGTGGATTTCTTTTAAAGAACTTTTAATGCTAAAATCTTTAAGAGTTAGTGTTCGCACATTTTGTAAGTTGAGATACATCGAGTCACACTGTCTAGCACTGGTTTATTTAGTTTTTCTCAATGCAATAGATTTAATATCGTCTGAGTACGGAGTTTTTAACAAAGTGTGCGAACTGTACTGAGCTTTCATTTCGAGCAACAGTAGTAAAAATGGCGCCAAATTCTCATAAATACATACTATGTTCAGTGGTTATTTAAGCAAACTGGTTTACTGTATCTAACGGCAAAGTACTCAGTGGTGGGTAGTAGTGGGCAGCAAAATCAAACAAAATGGCAGCTTCAATTGCGCATCAGCTGTTTGCCTTTATATGTGAAGATTACCAAATATATTCGGATATTAGGTCAGAAGGCTCACGTTAAGCGAATGAATCTAGTTATCAAAATTTATCTTGTTACTTTACATAAAAAATCATCCACGCTTAGCTAAAAATGCATTCGTTTATACTAAAATCTCCAGAGATTTCCAATTTTTCCTTGAATGTATCGTTGAAAAAAATACTTAAATATGTGAACCGGACGCCATTTTTCGAAAAAGTGGTTCAGTTCGGGTTCGATGAACCAAAAATTAATGGCGACTGGTTCATTGTCCGGTTCGCGAACCCCAAATAACCCGAACCGGTTCTCAGGGGTTCGGTTCCGGACCGGTTTGCATCCTTGCTTTTAACCTAGAATTCTTTCAAAGCTAGTAACCGTTTGCACATTTTGTAAGTCATAATACAGTGGATTACGCAGTCAAGCATTGCTTTGGAACGCAATATCAAAAATTCGCTTTGGGGAATGGGGAAAAAGTGCATTTAGATTTGTCCCCTTCTGGAGGTACCCTAACCAATTGTACAAACAAAGCGAATTTTGGATATTGCGGCCCCAATGACCCTGTCCGTATTTCCTGAATTTTGTATATTTTTATCTTGAACCATTAACAATTGAGTTAAAGTTGTTGTCGCTGTGTGTTACTAGTAAAACAGTACCCATAGAACGCGAGCCAATGGTTCAGTTAAAAAACTTGGTATGAGGTGATGCTCACAAAAGACCCTTCTATCAGAATTTAAAGGTCACATACCGGGTTTTTCAAAAAAGTTTGATTTTGTCGAACTGTTACAGGCAAAAAACGGGTCGATTCAAAGTTTGTGAAGCTATAGTTCTATAACGCATTGTCGCACAGCTAAATGTAACATGTGAAAGTTGTTGCAAATTGTATGCTCTTTTATTGATATTATGAGACAATAGTGCTCAGGTCTCACCGAAAACAAGAAAAATGGGAAAAAAATGAAAAATGCATTATTGATCAAACATAACTTGAAAACTATTGCCCGAGAGAAAATTTGAGAGAAAAAAAATAGGGGAAAGTTAACTTCGGCTTGGCCGAAGTTTTGTATACCCTTGCAGCTTCCATTGAAAACAAAAAAGCTTTTCTAAGACTACTTTTTGGACATTACTTTTCTAGGGGATCTATACTATATAGATGTCTGATTTCGATTAAACTTGGTGAAATCATGGAAAAGCAAAATACACTGTTAATTACGAAATTTGGAGGCAATCCGATTTAAAACAAAAAATTTTTCTCACTAGAACTTGTTTTTCGACCGATCATTCATACTGCAGCTATATGCTATAGTCATCCGATTTTGATAAAACTTTGTAGAAATGTGTCCAAAGTAAATAAAATAAGTGTATGCCAATGATAAGGACGTTTTCATTAAAAACAAAAAGTTTTTCTCACTAGAACTAGTTTTCGACCGCGTCATGGGCTTATCATGTCCATCGCCAAACTAGAATTGTGTAAGTGATTAAGTGTATCCAGATAAGGACGTTTTCATTAAAAACAAAAAAGTTTTTCTCACTAGAACTAGTTTTTCGACCGATCGTTCCTATGGGAGCTATATGCTATAGTCATCCGATTTCAACCAATCTTTGTAGAATTGTGTAAATGTATATAGATTAAGTGTATGCCAATGATAAGGACGCTTTTATTAAAAACAAAAAAGTTTTTCTCACTAGAACTAGTTTTTCGACCGATCGTTCCTATGGCAGCTATATGCTATAGTCATCCGATTTCGACCAAACTTAGTGAAATCATGGGAAGGGATAGTAAACTAAGAAATACGTACTTTGGAGGCGTTTCCATTAAAAACAAAAAAGTTTTTCTCTTTAAGACTAGTTTTTCAACCGATCGTTCCTATGGCAGCTATATGCTATAGTCATCCGATCCGGCCGGTTCCGACAAATGTGCAGCGTATTTGTACCAAAAGACTTTGTGCAAAGTTTGGTGAGGATAGCTTTAAAACTGACGGAGGAGATAGCATAGAAACAGACGGACAGACGGACAAGGCTAAATCAACTCAGCTCGTCGTGCTGATCAAGAATATATATACTTTATGTGGTCGGAGATGCTTCCTTCTATGCGTTACAAACAACCGGACAATTTTATAATACCCTCTGCAAGGGTATAAAAAGAAAGGTGAAGTATTTATCAATAACTTTGTGTTTGAAAATAAGTGTCTAAAAGCAATAGTTTCAGAGAAATGGAGCAATTCGCGGCTTGCAATATAGCGGCCGTTCCCAATGAAAGAAATTGACACAAATTTGACAGTCCCCTACCACTTATCAAAAATCTGGCTGGTCTATATTTAATGCATCGAAAAAGCCTAACTTGACTGGACTAATATGTACATTAAGGTGGCCCCCCATGTATATGGGAAAAGTTTTTCTGCCGCAAATTCTGGCTCTCATAGCCAAAAATCATTCGATTTGATGTAAGACCAATAAATTATAAAGTTTCACGCAGATTAATGAATGTTTAAAAGTCGCTCACGAGCCCTAATGTTGGAAAAAAGCATTTTTTTATTACTCAGCCATACAACTAGTTAAAACAACTCTAAAAATATAAAATATGGGTATTTCCATGATGACGAACGTGATCGGCATTTAAAGCAGAATAAAAGTCAAAATAAACTATTCTTTTTATACCCTTGCAGAGGGTATTATAAAATTGTCCGGATGTTTGTAACGCATAGAAGGAAGCATCTCCGACCACATAAAAGTATATATATTCTTGATCAGCATGACGAGCTGAGTAGATTTAGCTTTGTCCGTCTGTCCTTCTGTCCGTCTGTCCGTCTGTTTCTATGCTATCTCCTCCGTCAGTTTTAAAGCTATCCTCACCAAACTTTGCACGGAGTCTTTTGGTACAAATACGCTGCACATTTGTCGGAACCGGCCGAATCGGATGACTATAGCATATAGCTGCCATAGGAACGATCGGTTGAAAAACTAGTCTTATAGAGAAAAACTTTTTTGTTTTTAATGGAAACCCCTTCAAACTACGTATTTCTTAGGTAACTATCCTTTCCCATAATTTCACTAAGTTTGGTCGAAATCGGATGACTAAAGCATATAGCTGCCATAGGAACGATCGGTCGAAAAACTAGTTCTAGTGAGAAAAACTTTTTTGTTTTTAATGAAAACGTCCTTATCATTGGCATACACTTATTTTATATACTTTTACACAATTTTACAAAGTTTGGTCGAAATCAGATGACTAATGCATATAGCTCCCATAGGAACGATCGATCGAAAAACTAGTTCTAGTGAGAAAAACTTTTTTGTTTTGAATGAAAACATCTTTATCATTGGCATACACTTATTTTATATACTTCTACACAATTCTACAAAGTTTGGTCGAAATCGGATGACTATAGCATATAGCTGCCATAGAAACGATCGGTCGAAAAACTAGTTCTGGTGAGAAAAACTTTTTTGTTTTCAATGAAAACGTCCTTTTTATTGGCATACACTTATTTTATATACTTTTACACAATTCTACAAAGTTTCGTCTAAATCAGACATCTATATAGTAGAGATCCCATAGAAAAGTAAGGTCCAAAAAGTATTCTTAGAAAAACTTTTTTGTTTTCAATGGAAGCTGCAAGGGTATACAAAACTTCGACCGAGCCGAAGTTAACTTTCCCCTATTTTTTATTCTGCCACTTTAACTTATAGCTATTTCGAAGCACTTTATTTAGTGGTAAAGTTGGTAGCAGACGTAGTGATGGTTCCAAGATAAAGCCAACCAAAAAGCGATACGTACGTGACCAAAAATGGAAGTGCTTGTTTTGGCATAAGTGCAGAACTCAGCGAAACCTGCCAAAATTGTTTAGTGCGACTAATTTTAAAATGGTTTCAAACACTTTAACAGTATATTAGAATTACTTTGAATGAACCGTTTTTTTTTAGTTTTTATACCCTTGCAGAGGGTATTATAAAATTGTCCGGATGTTTGTAACGCATAGAAGGAAGCATCTCCGACCACATAAAGAATATATATTCTTGATCAGCACGACGAGCTGAGATGATTTAGCCATGTCCGTCTGTTTCTATGCTATCTCCTCCGTCAGTTTTAAAGCTATCCTCACCAAAGTTTGCACGAAGTCTTTTGGTACAAATACGCTGCACATTTGTCGGAACCGGCCGGATCGGATGACTATAGCATATAGCTGCCATAGGAACGATCGGTTGAAAAAGTAGTCTTAAAGAGAAAAACTTTTTTGTTTTTAATGGAAATGCCTCCAAAGTACGTATTTCTTAGTTTACTATCCCTTCCCATGATTTCACTAAGTTTGGTCGAGATCGGATGACTATAGCATATAGTTGCCATAGAAACGATCGGTCGAAAAATTAGTTCTAGTGAGAAAAACTTTTTTGTTTTTAATGAAAATGTTCTTATCATTAGCATACACTTAATTTATATACTTTTACACAATTCTACAAAGTTTGGTCGAAATCGGATGACAATAGCATATAGCTCCCATAGGAATCATCGGTCGAAAAACTATTTCTAGTGAGAAAAACTTTTTTGTTTTTAATGAAAACGTCCTTATCATTGGCTTACACTTAATTTATATACTTTTACACAATTCTTCAAAGTTTGGTCGAAATCGGATGACTATAGCATATAGCTCCCATAGGAACGATCGGCCGAAAAACTAGTTCGAGTGAAGAAAACTTTTTTGTTTTTAATGAAAACGTCCTTTTTATTGGCATACACTTATTTTATATACTTTTGACACATTTCAACAAAGTTTTATCAAAATCGGATGACTATAGCATATAGCTGCAGTATGAATAATCGGTCGAAAAAGAAGTTCTAGTGAGAAAAACTTTTTGTTTTAAATGGGATCGCCTCCAAATTTCGCAATTAACAGTGTATTATATGCTTTTCCATGATTTTACCAAGTTTGGTCAAAATCAGAAATCTATATATGTAGATCGCATATAAAAGTAAGGTCCAAAAAGTAGTCTTAGTTAGAAAAACTTTTTTGTTTTCAGTGGAAGCTGCAAGGGTATACAAAACTTCGGCCGAGCCGAAGTTAACTTTCCCCTATTTTTTTTCTTAGAAAGTAAAATAGGATTCGCTACGTGACATTGCGCACATGACATTTTTTATACCCTTGCAGAGGGTATTATGAAATTGTGCGGATGTTTGTAACGCATTGAAGGAAGCATCTCCGACCACATAAAGTATATATATTCTTGATCAGCATGACGAGCTGAATTCATTAAGCCTTGTCCGTCTGTCCGTCCGTCCGTCTGTCTGTTTCTATGCTATCTCCTCCGTCAGTTTTAAAGCTATCCTCACCAAACTTTGCACGAAGTCTTTTGGTACAAATACGCTGCACATTTGTCGGAACCGGCCGGATCGGATGACTATAGCATATAGCTGTCATAGGAACGATCGGTCGAAAAACTAGTTCTAGTGAGAAAAACTTTTTGGTTTTTAATGAAAACGCTTTCAAAGTTCGTATTTCTTAGTTTACTATCCTTTCCCATGATTTCAATAAGTTTGGTCGAAATCGGATGACTATAGCATATAGCTGCCATAGGAACGATCAGTCGAAAAACTAGTTCTAGTAAGAAAAACTTTTTTGTTTTTAATAAAAACGTCCTTATCATTGGCATATACTTATTTTATATACTTTTACACAATTCTACAAAGTTTGGTCGAAATCGGATGACTATAGCAAATAGCTCCCATAGGAACGCTCTGTCGAAAAACTAGTTCGAGTGAGGCAAAATTTTTTGTTTAAAATGAAAACGTCCTTTTTATTGGTTTTTCCATGATTTCACCAAATTTGGTCGAAATCAGACATCTATATAGTATAGATCACATAGAAAAGTAAGGTCCAAAAAGTAGTCTTAGAAGTTTTTTCTTTTCAATGGAAGCTGCAAGGGTATAAAAATCTTCGGCCGAGCCGAAGTTAACTTTCCCCTATTTTTATATATACACCCCAAACCATAATTGAGTCGCCACCGTGCTTGACGGTTGCTGCACTGTACTTGGTGATTGAATTGTGGGATCTCTAGTCCAATACGAGGATCGTCCGTCTGACTCGAAACGTTTTATTTTTACCTTAAAAAAAACTATTTAGCAATTGTTTAAATTTTTTATTAGTGACCCAATCAACTTTTATTTTTTTTATCTTAGTTTTTACCCAATCAGCTACAGTCCAATTTTCGTGAGTTGTGGCAAAGTTTTTACGCAAAGTTATGTGCCTTTTTGCTAGGACCGGAAAAATGGAGTTGGACCCTTGGTATTGATCGAAGGAATAATGCGTAAGGAACAATATCTGAGTATTCTGCAACAGAATCTACGAGGAGTCATAGAAAATATGGGTCTTGCTGCTGAAAAATGCATTTTCATAGCACACGTCATATTTGGTGAAAAATTGGATGTTCAATAAAAAATTCCAGTACTTGAAGTGGCCAATGCAATCTCCAGACATGAACCCAATTGAAAATCTGTGGAGCCATGACAAATCGAAACTTGCGGAATATTCGGTCGCTCCAAGTGGAATGGTGGAGCTGTGGGAGAGGACCAAGGACGTCTGGTACGCTATTCCTCCTGAAATGGTGCGACGCTACACCCAAAGTATGCCAAATCGTATAGAGCAACTAAAGAAATCAAAAGGGCTGTGGACCCCATTATTAAAAATTGTTTAATAAAAATATTTCTGTAAAAATAACCACAGTGAAAAACTGTAACACTTGACTTTTTTTACATTTTTTTAGTATATTTCTTCCAGCTTTTTAAATGACTTAAAAATTTCAGATAAGAGAGCCAAATATTGCACTAACAAAACAAGACTAACATTTTAAGAATGCATAAAGTAGAAGAGAAAATACAGACCGTTGAAGTGAGAATATTGAACTCGTGTTACAGTTTTGCTCGTCAGTGTAGGCATGAAAGGATATTTTTACAAATTGATTTTTTCATGGTTTAGTACTTACTTTTATCTCTTAAATGTGATTTGAATCATTTCATAAGATATAATTTCGTAATTGATTTGCAAAGTAAGGCCGATTTGTATTAAAATACTAGCTGAATACCCGGCGTCGCCCGGGTTCTTATGATTCTTAAGAGAGCGATTATATTTAATCTTGTGCAGGCTGCATGTCGGTGTAAACATTTTGGACCGTTCGATCTTTTTCTCTATATACACGTCTTCATGATAGTCTAAAATCATGAATATGTTGCAAATTTCGTGACTTTTTGACCGTTTGGTTAATACTTTCTATTTACCCGTCTACAATTGCCTTTTATCAAATTTTCACAATAATCCAGGATCAAATCCAAAATTTGCAAATTTCGCAATATTTTGGACCGTGTAATCTACAGCTTCCATTTACCGACGCCGGCATTGTAATATAAGCACTTACCGCTTTCATAAATACTCATAAGGTTATTTTGCAAATTTCTTTACCGAAACCGCAAATTTTTGAATTTTCGCGGTTTTTGGACAATTTTCTGCAAATTTCTTTAACTTAGAAACCCTCCCGAGCAAGCGTTCAATTCATTATTGCAATCGGATGAACGAAATAATTTGGCGAATTTCGCGATTTTTGGACCTTAGAAACCTTCGCGGCCAAGCATCTAACCATTGAACAAAATTTCATCGCAATCGGATGAACAGTATAGTTTTAGAATTATCGCGGTTTTTGGACTATTTCCCGCCCATTTCTTCAAATCAGAATCCTTCACGCGCAAGCGTCCAAACATTCTCCAAAGTTTTATAAGAAACGAACATTTTGCAAATTTCGCGGTTTCTTCTACTTGGAAACCTTCCCGGGCAAGCGTCGATCAATTTCCGAAAGTTTTAGCGAAAATGTGAATTTTGCAATTTTCGCGGTTTTTGGACCGTTTTCCGCAAATTTTTTCAACTTAAAAACCTTCCCGGGCAAGCGTACAACCATTTCCAAATTTTCATTGCAATCGGATGAACGGCATAATTTTGCAAATTTCGCGGTTTTTGGACCATTTCACAGAAATGAGACATAGCCTATGACACTTTCCTGATCGACATGAACTTACTGTGAAAAATTCGTGAAGATCGGTTCAGCGGTTTAGACGCCCATAAGGCATAAACATACTTTCACTTTTATATAGATGAATAGATAGTTTTTTTTGTACTTTACATGAGCGCCATTCATACTTTTTTGTTTTTAATGGAAACGTCTCTCAATTTCGTAATTATTAGTTTGTTATCCTTTTCCTTGATTCCATTAAGTTTGATCGAAATCGGATATCTATATAATATAGCTGCTATAGAAAAGTTAGGTGTGAAAACCAGTCTTACTTAAGGGGGGACATCTGAGTAACTGGAAAAAAAGCGGATTTTCTGGAATTTTTTTTGGCCAAATGAAAAAGCCAATCGAAAATTTGTAAAGTAGGTTTTATAATATTAGATGCGAAGTACAAAATAAATTTTTTTCGAATAAATCGAAAACAAAATGGCGGCTGTGCAGCATTTCTTCGTAGGCCCTTTTTTGTTGAAGGGGGTCCATGGCCGGACAGCTAACGTCCTTAATTTTTGATCTAGAACAAAAAATCAAGTTTGGTTAGTTTCTATCAGGGACTGCAAATAATAGTTATGAGCTTAACAAAATTGAAGCCCAAAAAACGCTCCCAGAAGGGTGGGAAAAATACACATATGTTATTTTTTTACGGTAAATTCGAAAACAGGATAAACTTTTATTTTCAATTTTTTTAGTATAAAGTTATTTTTAATTATAAAAAATGATTTTTAAAATAAAAATAAAAAATAATTATTATAGCTCAATTTTTATATACAAATTAAACCATAACTTTTATTTTCAATTTTTATTATAAAAATTGAAAATAACAATTACTGTTCAATTTTTATAATAAAAATTGAAAATAAAAATTGAAGTTGAATATCTTTTGAACCGAAGGAGCCTAATCATATATCGGCATATATATATGATCTACGCATTAATACCATTCAGTTGATATATAATATGTATGTACAAATGCATGCCTTGTTGGTTTTTTTCCTCCCATTCCCATTCCCATTTTTGGATGATAATGCAAGGTGTGAAATTGTTGCAAATTCGAGAAAAATTGTGAAAACATTGCGCCAAATTCTTGTTCTAAATAAGCAAGTAAGATTAATGACTCTTTACATATTTACATAATAATTAACTGTTATGCTTTTTTGTTTATCAGGAGAGTCCGAATCATGTAAATCGAGATTCATCAGCATCCTTAGAGACGTCGTTGATTCAACCGGACAATGGCCTTGAATTGACGTCACAGAGCACATGCTCCCTCTTGAATGAATTTTTAAATTCTATTGAGGTATGCTCTGGATGTGAGGAGTCCTAAGAAGAGGACGAACCGGAGATCAAATTGGCAACAGCCGAAATTTATGGATACTCGCCAAAGCCAATAGACATAAATGTGGACATTATGAGCTTTTGGGAAAACAAAAAATCTTAGCGGCTAAGGTATTCGTGCCGCCGCAGTGGAAGGGCATTTCTGCTCTTTAGACCGATTAAGATGCCTCGCGGTCTGCCGAATGGGGTGGGTAAAACCAACAAGGCATGCATTTGTACATACATATTATATATCAAATGAAAGGTGTTAATGCGTAGATCATATATATATGCCGATATATGATTAGGCTCCTTCGGTTCAAAAGACATTCAACTTCAATTTTTATTTTCAATTTTTATTATAAAAATTGAACAGTAATTGTTATTTTCAATTTTTAAACACGTAGGATTTTTGCGATATATTGATTTTTTGCAAAATGGTGAGTGATTGAAAAAAAGTTAAGTGAGTTATGTGTCCGGCAGTCTCAAAAAAAGTGGTTTCGAGAAAAACGCGTTTAAAGTTTTAAGTACTGTAAATATATACCTGTGGGGCATCGCCGCAGAATGGAAAATTTCGACACTTAGACACTTTTGCCGGACTCTATCTTATGGTATGTTATTTTTAAGACCCTAAAGAATTTTTTAAGCGAAAAAAAAAATTTTCGATTTTTTCAAAATTTTACTCAGATGTCCCCCCTTAAAAACACTTTTTTGTTTTCAATGGAAACGTCCCTAAAATTGACATATGTTATTTTGTATGCTTTCACACAATTCTACAAAGTTTTGTCGTGATCGGATGACTATATCATATATGTAGTTGCCTAAGGAATGATCGATAGTTCTAGTGAGTAAAACTTTTTGTTTTAACGGATGATATTTCGTTCTCTTTGTTCTCCTGTCAACACGTTTTCATGCCCCCTTGACAAAAATTTTGACAAGTTGTCGCCATCATGCCGTCCGAGCAAGAACGTCTTCGTGATCGCGTTGTAAAATTCTACGAATTGCGCGTTGACAAAGGTAAAGTGTTGCCAGTAAACCATTTCACCCAAGAGGGCAAGTCCAAACGCACTATTTATGGTATTTTGCAACGAAAAATAATAAAAAGGAAAGTTGGAAGTGGTCGGAAACCAAACATTATGATCGGCCAAGCTGTCAGAAATCTAACCCAACTTTTTAACAACAAAGACAACATAAGTAAACAAGAAGCAGCCAGAAAATTTAATTGCAGCCAACAACACATCAGTAAAATGCTGAAAAAGAATAATATTGTTGCCAGACGTAAGCAAAGAGCACCAAGTTACACACCTGACCAAATACAAACTGTCAAGACTGAATGTCGGTGGATGTGCAACAAATATCGTGGCAAACTCTTTGTTTTAGACGATGAAAGTTACTTTGGTCCAAGTCGCAGCAATGTACCGGGAAATAGTGTTTTTTACACCTCCGATGTATCGTCAACACCTGCTGATGTTAAATATACATACGTTCAAGCAAAAGTTGCGATCTCTGAGAGGGACATATCGAAGCCTTGGTTCAAGCCAAGTGGCATTGCAGTCAACGAGGAAGTGTACTTAAACGAGTGTTTAAAGAAGGTTTTTAAGGGAAAATCATTCCGACAATAATTATGTTTTCTGGCCTGACAAAGCTTCTTCTCATTACGCTAAAATGACGACGGGTTTTCTGACAGTAAAGACATCCGGAACGGAACCCAACAAACTTCAGCAGTGCTGCAGTTAAAAAAAGAACTGGAAGGCCAAAAATATCAAAGAACTGACCAACAGGATTCGCTTATGTATCCGGAAATACGACCCCAAGGTTGTACAGGCCGCCTGAGGAGACATTTTCCGAAAGTTACGTCGAGGGGGTGATAACGGTCCTTTCGACCAAATCCATTGATGCAATTCTTTTGTATATGTAGTCATAAATAAACTGTACAATTTTCATAAAGATCCGATGAGAATTGTTGTTATGGCGGCATTTTAACGTTTGTGCAGATTTTTAGTTGTCACCCGTTAAATGATAGCGTATTTAAACTTGTCAATTATTAATGTTACAATCTTTAGCACAATTTCGCCGATTTTTATGTTTTTTTATGGCTCTCATATGAAACTGGTAAGCACACAAGAGGCACCATTTATTGGTCAAATTGGGAAATCATTTAGTTAGCATCATTTAGGTAGCGAATTAAAATTGTTGTGTGAAAAGCACTTAACACCTTTATTTATATAAATTATTCAAGATGTAAGGCCCTCTATTTTTTATACTTAAAAGTTCTGGCATTACTTAGACTGTTGCACAATATCGACTAGTTAACGTAACGTCGCAGGACCGTGTCGGGTTTTTGAATGTACATATATGTATACACCTATTCTTGAAAAGCTATTTCGAAACGAGCACCTCTAAAGGTATGAAAACTTCGGCACAGACAGCTTTCTCGATTTTAAGCCATTGTATTGCTTCATTATGGGGTGGGGATATCTCTATTTTGTCGATTGGTGGAATCGCTACATCTCCACATGCAGCATTGTGTTCGCCATCACCCTTAAGCAGGTTGGAGAAACAGCTTCTTCATTTAAGTAGTTTCACTTACGAGTCTGTGAGTAGATTTCCATGTTCGTCCTTACATTGTTTGCCTTTAAACCAGTCTTTAAACCTTCGGTTAGTTGCCTAACCTCTTTTGGTAAACTTTTCGGGTCTCACTCATGCATCTCAACTTCCAAAAACGCGCTTCTACTTTCTACTTTTCTTCGGGAGTTTCCATCAATTACAGACTGCTGTACTGGATGTGACGTTCGGTAAATGATATGACTTCATAATTCCCAGTCGACGAGATTGGGATAACCTCCTAAGGCTACCACACAGTAGAGTAATCGTCATCAACATCTACTCGGATATAGTCAGAGGGAGAGTCTCTTCCACCAATCTGAGCATTGTAGTATGTACCAAGCAAAGGTGATGGCTTATGATAGAGGCAAGACTGCGGACCACCATCGACGTTCCCTCTGAGAGAACCGGGATACTCCTGGCCTCACACGAAAGATGTAGTCCTACGCCTCGCTGGTAATTGTTGGAGAAACCTTTTCTGCATTGATGATAACGTGTCCCATATTTAAAATTTGACATACGAAGACGCTTTTACACCAAACAAGAGAACACGTCGCACTCATAGTAGGAACGCCGATGAATCACGCCAAGTTTCATTATGATGAGGAGGAGGATACAATACCTTACCTGTTCTGCTCCTGTCCCGCTTTAAGTTGGGTCAACCATTCCCACTTAATCTGTCTTAATGAACCCTCTCTGGATTAATGAGAAATAAATATGGTATCACAATAGGCGCACTGTGGCCTGCCATCTCATCCTAACCTGACCTAACCATGTACATGTGCGCATGGCTTAATGATTTAATACAATAAGAATGAATTAATTGCTTTTTTAAATCAGTCTGTTATTGATTCTTGAATTAATCCTTGGCTTACACCGAGCTTACTTGAGTGGCAACATATACTGGTATTGGATATAAAACCAAGGAGTTTGTCTGACTTTCTTGCCCCTTATGGAAAAAAGTTATATATTTGTTTTGTATTTTTTTTTTGGCGAGAGCAATAAGTTTCAAATAAAACAATTCTGTAACTTAGTTAAACAAAACCTTTTCCTGTTGTCTCTAGGGGACACGGTGAAACACTTACGGAGCCGAGGCGCTTCTCAGCTGCTGCAGTGGAGCAAGTCGGACACTTCATCCTCTGCTGTATCTTTTGCTGGTGACTCGAAGTCCGTAGCGGATGGATTTGTATGGTTTTGGCTGGAGATGGTGGGCTGAGAATACTTGCGAACCCATTCATTGGGGTGCATTTTTTTCTTGTGGTTATGCATATTGGCATGAGATTTGAAGGTTCTCGTACAAAAGGGACAGGAATACAAGTCTACGCCTGTGTGTGTGGCCATGTGCTCCTGCCAAAGAGAAAGAGAAAGAAACAGTCAGGTTACGACCTAAAATACCATTAACACCTATAACTCGTTTTACGGCCTCAACTGGGACCGAAAATTATGGCTGCCAAGTAAAAAGCCGCAAAATAAATCAAAATTAATCATAAATTTCAATGAAAATTTTTCGAACTTGTTCCTGATAAAAAAAAACAAAATTTTTCAATACAAAATTTCAGCAAAATTTTTTAAAATTTTTTTTTTGGCTTAAATTATGTGTTACGGTGTTAAGAAAACATTCTCAGAAAATTTCAAGTAAAAAAAAATTTGTTTTTGTGAATTTTTCTTGTGCAGGTAGTCGTATTTCAAAAAAATTTGTTTTCCGCTTTTTTTTTTTGCAAATCAACTGTTGTTTCCGAAAAAAGGATTCCAAAACACGAAAAAGTTAATAAACACGAGTTTTTACTTAAAAAAATAGGGGAAAGTTAACTTCGGCTCAGCCGAAGTTTTGTATACACTTGCAGCTTCCATTGAAAACAAAAAAGTTTTTCTAACTAAGACTACTTTTTGGACCTTACTTTTATATGCGATCTACATATATAGATTTCTGATTTTGACCAAACTTGGTGAAATCATGGAAAAGCATAATACACTGATAATTACGAAATTTGGAGGCGATCCCATTTATAACAAAAAAGTTTTTCTCACAAGGACTTCTTTGGCGATCGATCATTCATACTGCAGCTATATGCTATAGTCATCCGATTTGATAAAACTTTGTAGAAATGTGTTAAAGTATATAAAATTAGAATAAGCTAATAAAAAGGACGTTTTCATTAAAATCAAAAAAGTTTACCTCACTAGAACTAGTTTTTCGACCGATCGTTCGTATATGCTATAGTCATCTGATTTCGACCAAACTATGTAGAATTGTGTAAAGGTATAGAAAATAAGTGTATGCAAATGATAAGGACGTTTTCATTAAAAAACAAAAATGTTTTTCTCACTAGAACTAGTTTTTCGACCGATCGTTCCTATGGTAGCTATAAGCTATAGTCATCCGATTTCGACCAAACTTAGTGAAATCATGGGAAAGGGTAGTAAACTAAGAAATACGTACTTTGGAGGCGTTTCCATTAAAAACAAAAAGTTTTTCTCAAATATGATTTTGATGCATTTAGGTGTTAGCTTTCACCGAGAAAATATTTTCAAAATCGGTTTAGTAGTTCATGAGAAATTTGAGTGAAAGTTCGTAAAAACGTGGTAAAAAAATTAACATCATAGGAAAACGTAAGGAAATAACAAGTTTGATTTTGCAAATTTTTCATATTATAACCTTGCAGAGGGTATTATAAAATTGTGCGGATGTTTATAACGCATTGAAGGAAGCATTTCCGACCACATAAAGTATATATATTCTTGATCAGCATGACGAGCTGAGTTGATTTAGCCTTGTCCGTCTGTCCGTCCGTCCGTCTGTCTGTTTCTATGCTATCTCCTCCGTCAGTTTTGAAGCTATCCTCACCAAACTTTGCACGAAGTCTTTTGGTACAAATACGCTGCACATTTGTCGGAACCGGCCGGATCGAATGACTATAGCATATAGCTGCCATAGGAACGATCGGTCGAAAAACTGCTCCTTATAGTCACCATTGTGAAGGACCAATGAAAGGGGTAAAAATAAGTTCGGTTTTCGAAATTTTGACTTTGAAACCGCTTAACTCCGCTGTTTTTTGAACGATCCCAAATATCCTCGAAGACACCATAACCACATCAGTTCTTAACAAAGCCCCGTTTTCATTTTTTATTTCGCATAATCCGTTTTCAACAAACCATGTGAAATAGGGCATATGTTGTAAATTTTGGTCGACTTTGAATATCGAATAAAGAAACCCTCTTGGTAATGTCACTTTCAGTTTTTGTGTAATTAAATGTTTTGAAGGCCCTTAAAAAGTGGCACTACCCTAAAGTAAAATGTAATTATACTCTGTACCAGAGGTACACAGAGTATATTAAGCTTGTGGAAAAGTATGTAACAGGCAGAAGGAAGCATCTCCGACCCTATAAAGTATATATATTCTTGATCAGCATCAACAGCCGAGTCTAGTAGTTTCTGTCTGTCTGCCCTTATAAATCAACAGATCTCAGAGATGGTAACAGATAGAGGATTGACATGTATGGGACATATTCTTCTTATACTTGCAGGCAAATCAAGTTTATCAATTTTTGCCACGCCCCTTCCCGCCCCCGCAAATAAGAAAAAAGTCTTATCATATGGAAGGTTCGTTCCTTCCGGACATATTTAGTAATAAGGATTATTTATCGATCCGCCAAAGGAATGGTAAAGATCGGATGAACGGTTGTCGAGTTGTAAGAAAAACAAACAATTATGGGCAGCACCGGTCCCAACGCTGATAGGCAGCACTTCACAGGTACAGTGTATGTTATAGTCGGGCTTGACCGATTTTCTTTCTTGTTTTTTAATTAAGGAAATAATATTTAAGTTAAAAACAGACAAGCTTCAAGCTTTTAAATTTAATTTCAACATCTGGATTTCAAAATATTTAAGAAGCTTTTTCATGGCTAGCTGTCGCCAACAGTTAGAAGTCCCGAGGCGGGATCGAACCCACGACCTCTTGCACACCGATCGCACACACTAGCAGAAATTCTATTTTTACGTTTCCAGTCAAATCTTGAAGGCCGGTATGGTTAGAGGATACTTTTTTTGGATACATTTTTCTTAAACGAATAGGTCTTTAATTCAGGACAAAAAACTGAAAACAATCCTTTAAACATAGTCCATTCCATGCCTTTTGGTTTGATAGCCAAATTACTGGTGGGTTGTTTTTACCGAACTTTCGGACTCGCTGACAAATAAAACAGAGATTTTAATCAGTAATCAGTATAAGCATTGGAGCCGAGAAGTAATATCAAACGGTCTTTTAAAATCTTTTATCCACGAATTTATTCTTTTCCAGTATGGCTCCGTCTCATTAGATTTGAATACTTGGAATCAGGGATTAATACCGGAACCGATAACCGGAATAAACCGTTTCAAATCACGTACCGTAACGGGAAATTTTTTGATAACCGATATTATTGGAACCGATAGAACCGGGTCGAAACCGAAATGTTGTTACCGGAACTATTTCGTTTTTTTTATACGTCCAGAGTATAGAGTACAGAGAGGTATACAGAGTACAATAAGTTTGTGCAAACATGTCCGTCTGTATGAGCCGTATGAGCAAGCAGATCTCAGAGATGGTAAGAGATAGAGGTTCGACATGTATGGGAGAAAACTTCTTATACTTGCAGGCAGATCAAGTTTGTTTCCAATTATGGCCACGCCCCCTCCCGCCCCCGCAATATCGAAAAAACGTCATATCTCCCACAGTTTTATAGATAGAAGGTTCCTTGCTTTTGGACATATTTAGTAATGGAGTTTTTTTATCGATCCGCCAAAGGAATTGTAAAGATATGATGAACGATAGTCGAGTTATAAGGAAAACAAACCATTATGGGCAGCACTTCATAGGTACAGACTTCAGAGGTATAAAAGTCGGGCTTGACCGACTTTCTTTTAAACTTTACTGATTTTTTACTTGTTTATATAAACACACCATCAATCAGCTACATTATGGCGGACAAACAACACAAGAAACCTCCAATTGATTGCCCCAAGCGCTTAACCTACAGATAACTACTTTTTCCTGCATCGCGAAATTGTAATTATGTTAGAACCAGCTGAGGTGGCCGCAACTAAACTTCAAGCCGAAAATCAAGTTTTGGGTGATATTTATTCCATTTGGATTTACTGCAAATTGAAAATATTTACAAATACGGAATTCAGGAAATTGAAAAAAAAAAAAAAAAAAAAAACACAATGGCTTAACTGAATGCACCGACGAAATTGATGCATAGTTAATGTGGCATGAAACAAAATTTGCTGATAAAAATCCATCAGTTTTGGCAACGAATAAGCTACTGGATCCCAATAACATTTTTCTTGCACATAAACGTATTCGAAACCAGGAAAACATTCTAAAGTGGTGGACAGAGTCCTTCACAAAGTTCCCAGAATTGCATGAGATTTCAAAAGTTTTTTTTTCTGTTCAAGCAACGCAGGTTAGCGTGGAACGCCTATTCTCTGGAGTGAAATTTATAATGAATCCGCTTAGAAGTCGTATGGGCCCAACCACATTAAATGCAATTTCGTTACTGCGATCAAACCACAAGAATGCTATGGTATATAAATAAGACTTGGACATATAAAAGTCAAACTTAAATTCGAAACAAGAAAGTCGGTCAAGCCCGACTATAGCATACTCTGTACCTGTGAAGTGCTGTCCATCACCGTTGCGACCGGTGCAGCCCACATTTCTTTGTTTTCCATATAACTCGACTATCCTTCATCCGATCTTTACCGGATCGATAAATAATCCTGATTACTAAATATGTCTAGAAGGAACGAACCTTCTATCTATAAAAGTGTGGGAGATATGACGTTTTTTTCAAATTGCGAAAATTTTGCGAAAATTCCTGGCACAATTTTTTCATATGAACTTTGGCAGGAATTTTTTGATTTTGCGTTGCTGGATACCCGGGTTATTTCTTAAAGTCTCTGAAATCGACGCATTAATAAAGACTGTTTTTTGCGATTTAAGGGTGAAGCAAAATGTCCAAGTCTGGAAAAAACTTGATATGGGTATTGTAAAATGGCTTGACACAGCACCAAAGGGCCAAAGCCGAGCTGCTCTCAATCTCTTGGCTGGTGCGCTTCTAATTTTCGCACTAGAGAAAGGAACCTACAGTTTCCGTACGGCAGTTTGAGAAGCTTTTGCATGGCTAATTACTACAAAGCTGGCGCCAACAGCAGAGAGGGGTGACCGGGTGTGTAAGTTTATTCAAAGAAAAATCTTTTCATTAGATGTTCCGAGGCGGGATCGAACCCACGATCTCTTGCACCGCGGTCGCGCACACTAACCGCTAAGCCACACCCGTCCGCGAATTAATTGTCGGAGCCATTAGGAAATTTTTTTATAATCAGGCCTGTTCCGAATTCCGAACGTTTTCAAAAAGTAAAAACGAAACGAAAACGAGCGTTTTACTATTTGCTGTTCCCAATTCCGAACGATTTGGTTACGTTTCGACTTTTCGAACTCGGTTTCGAAAACAGCTGGCTGGCTGGCCTGCGCATGTGTTTGTGTATATCGTCAGCAGCCAGAGTTGTCATCATCTCCCTAATTTAAATTTATAAAGCTCTTATTTACTCTTTAAATCCATTTATGTTTACTGAAGCCAGTATTTAAATATTACATTTGAATATGTCATATCAAATATGGTTAAACATTGCTAAGTGAAGTAGAAGAAGTGATGTCCGATTAAATAAATTCATATGCAGCAACCCTAGCAGCCGCCGATTGGAGATCGAAATCGACTAAAAACAAAGTGGAATTCAGAACAGCTCGGTTTGGTCACGGCCGCTCGGTTTTGATTTTTATGCATAGTTAATAGATGTTTATAAAAATTTTTTATAAAATTATACTTCAACTTAAAACAGTTTAAGTAGTGATGTTAAACGATCTTAAAAATGTTCAACTAATTTCGAATTTTTAGTTAATTATATTGGGGAA
Source organism: Lordiphosa collinella (assembly GCA_018904265.1). NCBI lineage: Eukaryota > Metazoa > Arthropoda > Insecta > Diptera > Drosophilidae > Lordiphosa > Lordiphosa collinella. The sequence continues at coordinate 222,810 of JAEIFV010000165.1, read as the reverse complement.
GTATTTTACTGATTTAATTAGCAATTACTTTTAATTCCACTGACTCTCCAGCGCACGTTTTGAAAACGACAATTATTGTCGATTTGCGGTATTCAGAACAGCAATCAACTCGATTTGCGACAATTCCACTCGTTTTCGGAATTCGGAACAGGACATTTTTGACAAGAAAAACAAGTTCATGAAAAAAAATTTATGCCGCATAAATCGGATGCACCGATTTAAAGTTTTAATTTTTTAAGGTTGCATGTTCTTTGTCGTTTATTTCACGAACTGTTAGTGGTGGGTATGTCAAAAAATAGGATTAAGCTCTCGATGTGTGGGACCGATATTAAATTTTTATTACGACATAGTGGTTCCGGTTGGTGACCTTTGTGTTGTAACAATGTTTTTTTTGCCGGCTCGAGGTCAGGAGTATTTTTTGTGCTTCTTTTTTTATTTTATAAAAATAAACTCACATTCTCCTCTTTCTTCCTTACTCCGATATATTTCGAACTTCACAGCTAATGAAGCGGACGCTGTGCACTCCCTGAAGACGAATCCCGACGGGGTTCGAAATATATCGGAGTAAGGAAGAAAGAGGAGAATGGGTTTTTTTTTTTTTAAGAAGCACAAAAAATACTCCTGACCTCGAGTGGGCAAAACAACATTGTTTTTATTACGACTCTATCCAAAATCGGGTGACTGAGTTCACATGGAATGACCCATATGTTAACTTCGTAAAATAATACGAAATGTGAAAAAGCAATGATAAAACAGTGGCAAACTTAAAAATTGTGGCTCTGACAGTCTTTTGCGCTTAAAGGGGGGATTGGGAGGAATTTCCCAAATCTGAAACAAACTCGATTTGAATCGGGTATTCACCTACCTACATGCAAAAATTTGTGGCTCTATCTGTTACAGTCTCTGAGATCGACGCGTTCATACGGACAGACAGACAGACGGACGGACAGACGGACATGGCTAAATCGACTCGGCTGTTGATGCTGATCAAGAATATCTATACTTTATAGGGTCGCAAATGCTTCCTTCTATCTGTTACATACTTTTGCACAACTTCATGATCCCCCTTTTCCCATTTTCAATGGGAACAGGGTATAAAAAGAAAGCATGCCATATGGAACACCTGTTAAATAGACTGATCCATATGAACACACTGAACAAAAGTGCTATGGATGTCTGCATTCGGCAGAATTTTAAATTACAATTTAAACCACCCACCAAACCAGAAAATAAACACGGCCAATAATCTGATTAGAAAAGCCTACACAATAAGTAATGAGGAATCTAAGCCAAGCAATTAAAGTTAAGAATATCTTGCTCTTCAATAATTTTACAGCACCACTGGTAAAACGATTGGTCAAAGAGGAAACAGAGAAAATAAACAACACAAATAATAAAAATTCCAACATTGAGTCCAAACAATACATAAACATCCCGATGATTCCAAATATAACAAATAAAAAAACCCTAGCCAAAATATTGCCCAAACAAATGACAAACCACCTGACATGCCAACAAAGCCCACAGCAACACAAGTCGCTTATTTACTAACACGAAAGACAACATTAGCAAGGAGAGCAAAAACAATGTCATAAACCAGATTATATGCGTGGGCAGCTAAGCGCGGTCTAAGTACGAGAATAGGAGAGCATAGAAGAGTCGCACAGAAGGGGAGACCAACAACAGCGTTATCCCAGCATATACAAACACCAGGCCACACAGCTGACTTTGACAACGTCAGAGTACTGTACGCTGAGCATAGATGGAAGACGCGAATGACGCTGGAGAGCTTGCAAATCCAGGAAAAGGGAGAGCACGCAATGAATCACAAGGAAGATATACAACAGAACAACTTTGTCTATGTGGCAGTCATATCATCAACAACATCAACAAACAGACAATTCTAAAAATATAAATCTAATAATGCGGACAGTAGACAACAAGAGGGCAATAAAACAAAAATTATGTTTACAAAACTAGGAAGTTATTATAATTTAAAAGATCGAAATAAATGTATGTATGATTATATCAATGTGTTCTTTCTTTATGTAACAAAACAGACTGCTTGATGAAGGCAACAAAGTTGCCGAAACGCGCGGAGGAGGAAATCTGAATGAAATGGAATTTTTACTGCAGAAATAACCTATTTAACTATCACAAAAAGAGATTATAATTTTACTTTAATTATCAACGGACAAGCTTTTATGTGGAGTTGTCTCAGAATTTACTTATTACAATATTTAAAAAAAGTTTACTTATACCGGTACGTAGCGGTATACCGAAATTTAAAACTGGGTACCGTATCGATATATAACCTTTTACCGAAACATTCATTTCGGGTGCTACCGGTACCGGAACCGTAAATCATTTCGGTATTAACCCCTGCTTGGAATAAATTTCATCATTATTGATAATTTTCTTTAACATGGCTGGAGATTCATCTGCATTGTCTATTTTGGAACTGGCAGGCTGCCGTTTAGCTTAGTATTGCAAGCATGAATAGATGGAATTTTCTCGTTTTTTATACCATCGCAGAGGGTATTATAAAAATGTCCGGATGTTTGTAACGCATTGAAGAAAGCATCTCCGACCAAATAAAGTATATATATTCTTGATCAGCACGACAAGCTGAGTTGACTTAGCCCTGTCCGTATGTCCACCCGTCCCTCCGTCTGTCCGTCTGTCTGTTTCTATGCTATCTGCTACGTCAGTTTGAAAGCTATCTTCACCAAACTTTGCACAAAGTCTTTTGGTACATATACGCTGCACATTTGTCGGAACCGGCCGTATCGGATGACTATAGCATATTGCTGTCATAGGGACGATCGGTCGAAAAACTAGTTTTAGTGAAAAAAAACTTTTTTTTTTTTTTTATTTCTTAGTTAAGTATGCTTTTCCACGATTCCTTTAAATTTGGTCGAAATCGGACATCTATATAGTATAGCTGTCATAGAAAAGTATAGTCTGAAAAGTAGTCTTAGTTAGAAAAACTTTTTTGTTTTCAATGCAAATGCCCTCAAAAATAGCATGTATTTGTTTTATATACTCCCACACAATTCTACAAATTTTGCTTAAAATTGGATGACTAAAGCGTATAGCTCCCATAGGAACGATCGGTCGAAAAACTAGTTCTTGTGAGAAAAACTTGTTTGTTTTCAATAAAAACGTCCCTTACGTTGGCATATATTTATTTTATATACTTTTACACAATTCTACTAAGTTTTGTCAAAATCGGATGACTATAGCATATAGCTGCAGTATGAATGATCGGTCGAAAAAGAAGTTCTAGTGAGAAAAACATTTTTGATTTAAATGGAATCACCTTCAAAAAGGTACATGTTAGTTTGTTATGCTTTTCCATGATTCTACTAAATTTGGTCTAAATCGGACATCTATATAGTATAGCTCCCATAGAAAAGTAAGGTCCGCAAAGTATATATTTAGAAAAACAAACTGCTATGGTATACAAAACTTCGGGCGAGCCGAAGCTAACTTTCCCCTATTTCTTTCATTCAATTAACTACTGCGCTGGTTCTTTCTTGAAAGGCCCTTTTACTTTTAGGAAGATTATGATGTATGCTATTGTCTATCCAACTTTCACTGTTTACCATGAACTACACAAAGGATAATTGAATATTCTTGTACCTACCAGTTCTTTTGACACGACTCGCATACTTAAGAAGATCTCGATTTTGACCGTTTCGGCAATTCTTATGAAATTTATTTTTGGGGCCGTTATGCGAGTTCAAAAAGGACGCTAAGTGAAACTTGGTGTTAAATATACTGTGGCCGTTAAGTAAATAGGCCGTTAAGCAGGGCGAACGTTAAACGAGGTATAGGTGTATTAATATTACTCACAGTTAGAGCCCTGGCCAGCTTGAACTCTTTGTCGCATAAGCTGCACTTGTGCCGCTTGCCTGAATGATGATACCTCATATGACTACTCAGTGCCACCCGGGAGGATTTCTCCGCCTGGCACAAGACACAGCGGTATTTGTTATTGCCCTCACGATCGTCATGGCGGGCCAAATGCTTGCGCAAACTACGCTCATCTCTCAACCAGCGTCCGCAGAGATTACACTGGACCTCGGCTACGGGTCCCTCGGGATGCAGAGCCTTCTTGTGTATAAGGAAATTGGCCTTGCAACGAAAATGCGTGCCACAAATGTCGCAGATCACCGGCGTGAAGTCTGAATCATGCATGCGCTTCACATGCGCAGTGACTTCCAGTTTGGTGCGGAATCTGCAAAGGGTTAACTTGGATTAAGCTCCGTTACAGGACGTCCAATCAACTTACGTCTTGCCACACTCTGGGCAGGCCTCGGTGCGTTCGGTACCCTTGTGCCCCTTAAGATGCATGGTCAGCAGGTATTTCTTGGCAAAGCGCGCCTCACAGACGGCACACTGATGCACCAGCTCCTGCTGTTCGGAGTGAAAGCGCAGCATGTGCATGACCTGGCTGTTGCGATTGAGGAAATTCTTCTGGCACAACTGGCAGCTGAAGTACTGCGGATCCTTGTGATAGTGCAAGTGGTCCACATACAGAGTGCGCTTCTTGTAGCGATTGTTGCAGCATCGCATGTAGCCGCTGCAGTCGTGCTCGGAGCGAAAGTGACGCTTCAGATCTGTGAAGTTAGACAATGGGGCGGAGCACAGGCAGCAATCGAGACGCACATTGGCGGCAATATAGTCATCCATCTCCTTGATGCTGGAGCGTTTGCCCACATGCTCCGAGTCCTTGACTACGACTGCAGCAGTCTTCTTGCGCTTGGCCTGAACTTTGGGACGACCACGTTTTGCTGTAGATGCGACGGGCGGGTCATCGTTCGTCTGCTGCCGTTTGATATTGCGAGAGCGTGCCCGGGACTCGCGTAATGAGAGCTGCTTTGTCGTCGTACTAACAGGCGGCTCCTCCACATCCATTTCAAATCTGTCATCCTCCAGGTCAGTCGCCTCCGATCCCTCCAACGCTTCAATCTCTGGCTCACATAAGATTTGATCCTTTACATCGCCTTCGTCTTCGTTTTGCAACATTTTCATTAGCTGCGGCTCGGTGTTCCACACCACCACAGCTGGTTCAGGCTCCTCCTCCTCTGCTTCTGTCTTCAGCTCCAAAGTGTGTTGCTTGTCCGCCACCATCACGCAAAACTGATCAAAGTCCAAAATCTGTAACCAGCAGCGGCGGCACAGGGTACTGGACACCGCATCGTTGGCCTCGAGCTAAGGAAGACCAAAGGGAAGGGAACAAGAACTTTTCATTTCTCCTGTCCACCGCTTTCACAGTAACCACCCACTCACCACCATTTTCAGATGCTTCTCTATCAATTGAGCCAATGTCTGTGACTGGTCTGTTTGGCCAAAGATGGACACACTGTGATCTTCGGTCTCATCCTCTAGGCAAAGTCGACATATCATTTTCTATGTCATTAAAGCAACAAACTTTTCGTTGTAAATGCAAATTACCAGGCCAAGCAGCTGTTCACAGCGCTGCCAGATCCAGACTGTAGCGCTGTTCACAGTTGATTTCGTTGGCTATAAAAAGGCTAGTCAACTGTCAGTGTTGCCAACTTAGCTAATTTCTCCACCAGATTAAGGAGTTACAATGTAACCGTTACATATAGTTAATTGGCTTGAAAAAAGCCAGTTTTAAAAAAATTTTCCTGAGGTCTTATTAAAGCAAAAATTTGTAGACATATTATGGTGACTTTTACCTGTATTTTACCTTTTATTTCGTAAAAATTATAATTGGGAAAGGTGCTATAGCTGATCTCCTGGAGCTCTAAAATGGAGCTTTGCGGCGTACACGATATCTCTGGACTTGATCATCCAAAATTAAAAAACCAAACGGATTTCGTTAAGCAGCCTTTACACTTGTCATATAACTCTAAAGAGATTCTCTGACAATAGTGTAATAGCAATGCAAATATATCTAAATATTTCGAAAATTTAGCCTTCTTTGATGTAATTGGACAAGTTCTATTTGACAAGAGTTTCTCTTTAGAGAAATGTGACAGCCGACTATTTAGAGATATATGATAAGTGTAAAGGCAGCTTTAAAGAATTGGCTATTTGTAAAGTTCCATAGCCGGGAACTATTCAGTTTAGCCAAAGCCTGCTATTCTAGTTATTTTTAGGAAACTTTGTTTGCCATTTTCTAACTATTTTCACAGTGCAACACTTTTCACTCAGCAGACTTCCAATTTTGATATTTTTAAATGACTAGTTGACTTTGACTTTTATATTGGGTCGTTCACTAAGTAATTTCGTTTGATGACAACAGCTGATCTTATTGAATTTTTTTCGCAGCCATCTTTACACTTAACCGCTTTACCGTTATATATTTGAACAGCTGTTATAGTAAGGATTGTTTATAAAAAATGTTAAATTTTTTGGAAGAGTTTTTGTTTGGTGCCCTATTAAAGATGGAAGATCAAAAACAGCATTTTCGGCATATTTTATTGTTTTACTGTCTTACAGAACGAAATTTGCACCTCATACAAGTTTGATGACTCGCCAAAAGCTTTTGCAGCTTGAATGGGATGTGCTACCACACCCACCACACCCACCATATTCTCCAGACTTCGCACCTTCGCACTTTCGGATCTACAAAATTTTTTGGATGGGAGAACCTTCACCTCAAATCAGGACGTTAAAACCGCTTGGACCAGTTTTTTGTCTGCAAGGATCAAAAATTTTATGAGCATGGAATCAATTTCTTGCCCGAAAGATGGCAAAAGGTATTGGATCAAAATGGAGTATATATAATTTCAAAAAATGTTTTACACAATAAAAAAATCGTGTTTAAATTGCACTAAAAAAACCAAATTACTTAGTGAGCGACCCAATATAAAGGCTCCACTAAAGATCCCAAGATTGTTTGTGTCAATTGAAATGATAGCAGAATCTTGGATCAATGGATCTTCATTTTCAAATTGCTGCCAGTCGGGCGAAATGTCACAAGGCTAAGATATTACATGGATTGTTTAACAATTACATAAACCATGCGCATAAGCCGATATCAGAGGATATGCTGGCGTTAATAAAAGTTTCCAAGGCAATAAACACAAATTCCAACAAACTTCTTGGAGCCTTAACATTTCTTATAAATTCACTAAAATTGAAGATTATTGCTTCTGATAATAATGTCGATCTTTTTTAGTAGGGTTGATTTTACATAAGGAATGACATAAATTTGTCGAGGATGAGAAAATCATTAATTATTTGTAAACTTGTGTTATTAACCTTAATATCAATTTTCAAATCGAAAGGTGTGGACTTGGACTACTTTTGAATGTCTAACTTCATAGGGCCAGCCCACACACCAAATTTCAATATCAGCTTAAATAACTTCTAAATAAGTAAAATATCCACATCATATTAATATACTGACAGATTTTCAAGTTCATTGCTTAAGTTACCCTGAACTATGTCTCTAAGTCACATATGAACCACTTCGAGCCCGGTTATAAACCTGTAAATTATTCAACTTCATATGTATTACCAACCAAATTTAAAATTCGTTGCTTAAATAACTTCGGAGATATGTCTCCGAACCACTTTTGAACCGTTTTTAAACACTTTCGAACTGGTTCACAGACTTAACACATAGCCTATGATTCTTTGCTAATCTACATGTACAAAATTTTAAAAATTCGTAAAGATCAGTACATTGGTTTAGACCAGTGGCGGACGCGAGGCAGACTCGCGAGTCTGGGAGTTATCCTGCCGGCGCTCTGCCGCGACACAGACACTGTAAACGGTCGTGTGTCGTCGGCAAGCGTCTTCGGTTTAACTCGTGCGCGGTGTTTTGTTCGTTTCGCGGAATTTCGACAACGAAGCGCAAACGAAAATCAAATCAGTTGCTGTTCAGCCGCCAACGAAGCAAGGTCTCGCTGCGCAATTTATTATATGCACTGACAAAAATGTTTTTGGAAGAGTGGGAGGATGAATTTTTTGAAAATATTGATGGGGATGCGGAATGTTTAATTAGTTCCTTTATTATTTATATTTGTACACTTTTTAATATTAAGAGACATTATAAAACTCAACATTCTAGTTTTAAAAATATATTAAATAAGGATTGAATCGAAAAATTGTTAGAACTTAAGGAAACAATTTGTTGTTTGGATTGTTGTTATTTAGTATCTAATTATCAATTTGTAAAATCTGATGCTTGAATTTGCTTTCTTATTTATGTAATTTGTTATTAAGTAGCTAATTATTTCATCATTAATATATTTAGCAAGACGCAAATCATTTTGCTAAGTTTGAAGTTTGCTTTTTTTTTGCGCAGTGCAAAGCATTAAAACGTCATGCACGAAGCCAACTTCGTCTTTTTCTTACGCACACAAATGCAAGTCTTACATGTCATTGTATTTGTGTGCCCGCCACTGATCTAAACTAAGTAGCACTTAGATCAGAAAAAACAAACTCAGTGTTGAAAATGCTCGTTCAACTAATACCTTAGTTGTAACAGCAAGTATAGTTAAATCAATATTTTTTAGCTCTTCGTTTTAGTGGCCTTTCCAGAATTTTAAAATAGTTGGCCATTGCTTTTATATTTGATTTTTGAATAGTGCTTTCATAAACTTCTCTTCTTCGCAATCGGACATTAGGTCATTTAAAAGCTCTTTTGCTCTAACCATATTCCTCCATTATCGACGGTAATAGTATAGAGAATAGAGAAACGTCGTAGACCTGGAGAACTTCCTGAATAATTGTAATAAAAAAACTGATCCGAGGAACGCTGGGCAAATATAATATTCCATTGATCTACTGCCGGGGATAAGGATATGACAACGCAAGAAACATGGGTGGTCAGTACCAAGGGGCTCAAAGCATTATTTGTGAAGAAAATCCATACGCTGTCTATTCACCGTGCGGAGCTCACAGCCTGAACCTTTGTGGTGTCAATTCCGCTGAATATTGCGCAAAAGCTATAACATTTTTCGGAGTCACTCAGAAATTGTATAACATATTCAGTAAAAGCCCTCAACGATGTGAGCTCCTTCAACGATGTGAGCTCCTTCAAAAGAAAATTCTCTCTTCCCTTCACAACGCCTTAAAGCTAGGTACACACGATGCAAACAATTTGCAGCAAGTTGAAAATAATTTGCAGCAAAAGTTTGCACAAACGTTTACACCTATGCAAATATTGCAATCAATTTTTGTTTTGCACGCAAACTTTTGCATGGCTATTTCGTGCAATATATTACGTTAATGTCTACACGTGTTTTCATTTTTTGTTTGTAGTGCTTGCAAGCGACACTCATTTGCAAGTTCTGTTGTTTTGTGAAAGTCAAGGAATAACGACGTTTTTATAATATGTCGGCACAAAAATCGAGAGTTGCTGCTATTGCTATATTAGCAACTTTAATTAAACGTAAAAAAGTGAGAAGATTAGAGTCTGCAAAAAAAGAAAGTGTTGGGTGAAAGAGTGGATTTCCAAAAGAGATGAAAAAGGAGTGCATCAGAACCTTTTAAAAGAGCCACAAAATGGCGATAAAACAAACTATTACAATTTTTTTCGCATGTCAGTCAGTGATTTCAATTTTTTATTAGAAAAACTAAAAAACTACATAACTAAACAAGACACTGTAATGCGTCCGGCGATTCCACCAAATGAGCGATTGGCCCTGACATTGCGTTTTTTAGCCACGGGTATGTATTAAATATAATTAACATTTTTATGAACTTTTAATTAATATGTTTAATGATGTAATTAAATTTTTTACAGGTGATTCATATCATTCTCTGATGTTTCTTTTTTGCATTCCTGTGAGTACGGTTGCAAGCATTGTGCCGGAGTCTTGTCGAGCTGTATATGAATGCCTGAAAAGGGAATATCTTAAAGTAAGTATGTAAATTATATATGCATTTACTTTTTTACCATCTGAAAAGGCAAAAACTGGAGAATTGGTAGACGAGTACACGATATTAGGTGTGGAACTGGTAAAAGTGCCTTCGCTATCAATTTCCGATACTTCCAAAATAGCTCTTTGAATTTTTCTGCGAAGCAGTAGTCTATTTTGGTGTGATTTCAACAATCTGAGCTCAGATGCAACGAAATCACCGAACACCTGATGGTCATCCGCTGGCTTATCGAGTAAAGCGCTTGCCTTTTTAATAAGCAGATCTTCGTCCTTAAATTCTATCTCGTCACGTTTTCTTTTTTTTGCTTTGGATGTACTTGGTACGTCATCATTTTTAATAAATTTAAGCGCATCGAAAAACTCCCATTTGCTGGTATAGTTGTCCGATGTACCCTGGCCACTCTTTTTTTGCTTCACTCTGCGCACCTCTTGCAAAAATTGAGTGCGCAAATGATGAATTTTTGTTTTTATTTCATCATCACTTTTGTCTAATTTTTCAGCAATTTCGCGATAAGCATTTTGCTTTTTATGCTTTTTTTTATAGTCTGCTGACGAGACATCCCATAAAACAGAATAATTCTCGTACAATTCAATTAATTTTATCGTTTTCTCGCGATCCCACATGTTGCTTTGCTTGCTGCAATATTGCGACTGAAAGCAAACAGCACATGCAAACAAGCAAGCAACTGACGCAACCAAGATAACGGTAAAATAATGTATACAGACGACAAGCAAAAAATATTGCTGCAAACAAATTTAGCAAGTTCTTTGTTTGCAGCAAAATGGTTGCACTCGTGTTTATACGTGCAAATTTGATTGCAACAATCAACTTGCTGCAAATTGTTTGCATCGTGTGTACCTAGCTTAAAACCTTTCGCAAAGCATCTTTCTGGAATACATGAAGCACTTCACGAACTGAAGGAACTCAATTTGACAGCGTATTTTGATGTCGTCGATTTGGTTCAAAATTTTGAGTGCTATCAATGAGAGAAACGTCGTCCTTCAAGCAAGAGGAGCTACTATAGACGTTGAAGTTGACAATCTGATGGCTCTCATTTCAGACTTGTAGTTATACAAAGTCGATGAAGTCTCATTCTCTGTCTGCGTTTCTTTGAGAATTTTTTGTACTCTCCCTGTCTCTGTCGCCTGTGAAGAACGCTCCTTCAGTGTTTTATCGCGAGTCAAAAACTTCCACAGATCTTGCTCTACATAAAAGCGAGTAACTGGTCTGGCGATTTTATGTTTGTAGTCCGAGTTAGCAAGGCAGTTGGATTTCAGCGTAATAATCGATTCCTTTGGCTTTGCAAAAGCGCGAAAAGCGTATTAAATTGGATAACAACTAACCGCGATATAGACGATAACTTGAAAATTAATCCTTTTTTATTACCGTTATGTTACGACTCCCTGCATTTGTATTGAACAGAATTTTTATTGCTCATCTGTATATATACATTATATATGTATCTATACATTAACAAAACTCAACATGATTTTCGTTATATTGACAAAAATATTTCTTATTAAATGGGGGCCCGTGAGTTGTATCCCCCAGGGCCAGTACTTTCTCTCGACGGGCCTGCCTGCAAGTATAAGAAGTTTTTGTCCCATACACGTCGAACCTTTATCTTTTACCATCTCCGAGATCTGTGCGTTCATACGGACAGACAGACAGACAGACGGACGGACAGATGGACATATATCGACTCGGCTCTTGATGCTGATCAAGAATTTTTATACCTTATAGGGTCGGAGATGCTTCCTTCTGCCTGTTACATACTTTTGCACCAACTTAATATACTCTGTGTACCTCAGGTACAAAGAATAAAAATTTACCCATACAAACTTTTTCGACGCTTTTCCGGGAATTTCCGACCCAATGGGCAAAAGTTTCTAACATAGGAAAATCACATGCCAGTTTATTTCACTTACTTTGCATATCGAATTTTCCGAGAATTTTCCTTGTGGGCGTGTTCAATTATTTCGCCTTCTTAGCTTAAAAACCGAATTTCAAGTATCTCCGACGCTTTTCCGACTTTTCCGGGTGGAATTTTCCAAGACCATGTCTTAGAACGCACTTTCACCACATAAGGAAACTCCTGTCCAAATTTCAGCCCTCTAGCTCTTACCGTTTAGGCTGTGCGATGACTGCGAATCTGTGAATCAGTCAGTCAGGACAAACTATTTTATATTTATAGAGATAGAAGATATGTAATCATTATATTTTCCTGATACGGATTGTGCAGAATTGTGTCATGCTGTTTAACCATTTCGACCCCAAGTTAAAGTGGCCGGACTTAAAAAATATTTCACTGCATATTTTTGGTAGTATGGCCATAAAGGTTAACTGATATAAATTTCAAAGAACAGCGTATCCTAGCTCGTGCTTAAGAATAGGATTCCTAGAAAGCATCCTAAAATTCTTGTAATTCAACGAAACAATTTTCGCTTGCAAAGTAGCATTTTATATATTATTTAAGCTATTTTAAACTAACAATGTTGTTTTTGCCGGCTCGAGGTCAGGGGTATTTTTTGTGCTTCTTTTCTTTTTATAAAAATACTAGCAAATGACCCGGCTTCTTCGGAAGGCAGGAAGGTTTCTGCGGAAGGCAGGACCCCTCCTGTGGTTATGGGGGCGTATGTAGTGAGGTAAAGTTGCTGATCGGTTTAACATGGAAAACCCAGCGCGATCCTGGCTTACTGCGTCCCAAGTCGACTTACACCTCCCCGTGGTAACCCCTGGTAACAGAGCAATGCATCCGCAAAGCTGCTGGCTAACGTGAGCGGCGCACCTCTCCTTGGGACAAACAGGGGGCGTCGCATCGGGCTTGGCACCCGATAGGCGTCTATTTCCATCCGCCAATGAAAACTAACACAATGCCTCGGATACGGACCCCCCCCCCCGACGACGACCCACGCAAACGTTTTAAGGACCACGATTTGAGGATATGCACCTGGAATGTTCGCACCCTCAATAGAGAGCGCGCGGATTCCATGTTGGTGGATGCCCTCGAGAAATATTCATCGTACATTACCGCACTTCAGGAAATAAGATGGACTGGACAGGGGTGTAGGAAGGTAACATCCAAATCCAAAGCCCCATGGGAGATCTACTACAGTGGACATGATTCAAAGCACGAGTTTGGTTGCGGCTTTGCAGTCAACAAAAGACTGTGCCACTCTGTCATCAGCTTTACACCAGTTGACAAGCGACTTGCCGCACTCAGACTTAAGGCAAAATATTTTAATATTAGTCTTATCTGTGCGCACGCCCCGACAGAAGGAAAGGACGATTCGGAAAAAGACGAGTTCTATGAGCGCCTAGAAGACCTATATGAGCGCTGCCCCGATCACGACATCAAGATCGTGCTAGGCGACTTCAACGCAAAAATCGGGAGAGAAGAAGCTCATCGCCCGACTATCGGCCGATTTAGCCTACACGATTTATCCAACGATAATGGAGAGAGGCTAATAGACTTCGCTTCGGGCCGGAACATGGTCATTAGTAGCACCAGATTTGAACACCGCAACGACCACAAGGCGACCTGGACGTCCCCTGATCAATCAACACGAAACCAGATTGATCACTTTGTGATAGACGGACGGTACTCTTCGAGTGTTCTAGACGTACGTGCGCGCCGAGGAGCCAATATTGACTCGGATCACTACCTTGTTGCAGCCAAGGTACGCACACGGCTCAGTGTGGCACATGCCGCACAGTCTAATACACGCCGAAAGTTGAACGTTGAAAAGCTGCAATCACAACGGACATCCGAAGCCTACTCAGCAAAACTCACCCAGCTGCTCAGGGAAACCCCACCTGGAACTCCTGATGTTGACGAACAGTGGAAGCATATTTCACACTCTGAGTACAGCTGCCAAGGAGATTCTCGGATTCGCCGAAAACTCCCGAAAACAGTCATGGTACGATGATGAGTGCCGCCGCGCTACTGCAGAGAAAGACGCTGCCTATAGGACAACTTTGCCGGGAGAAAAGGAGAGAGGAGAAGCGCCTTTTCAGAAGGAAGAAAAATGAGCAGGAAAAGCGCATGAGGGAGGAAGTCGAAGTGCTGTTTGGAATGAGTGAGACTCGAAAATTCTACCAAAAGATTAGGCAACTAACCGAAGGTTTTAAGCCCAGAGTCACACTATTGAAGGACGAGCACGGAAATCTGATCAGAAATCCGGAAGTGGCACTAGACAAATGGAGAAACTATTTCTCTAACCTGCTGGGAGGTGATGACGAACACAATGCCGCCTCTGGGGAAGTAGCGACACCACCAATCGATAACATAGAGATTGATCCGCCGGACCATAATGAAGTCTTGTTAGCCATAAAAAGGCTAAAAAATAACAAATCTGCTGGCGCTGATGAGCTGCCTGCTGAATTGTTCAAGGCTGGCGGTGAGGAGCTGGTAAGGTTCATGCACCAACTCCTATGCAGAGTATGGTCCGAAGAAAGCATGCCCGAAGATTTGAACCTAAGTGTACTCTGTCCAATATTTAAAAAAGGAGACCCTGCGGTTTGCGCCAATTACCGCGAGATCAGTCTCCTTCCCATCGCATATAAGGTTCTATCATGCATCCTATGTGAACGTCTAAAGCCGAGAATAAGTGAACTGATTGAACCTTATCAGTGTGGCTTTCGACCTGGCAAATCCACCACGGACCAGATATTCACATTGCGACAAATCCTGGAGAAGACCCAAGAGAGAAATATCGACACCCACCACCTTTTTGTTGATTACAAAGCCGCCTTTGACACGCCGATAAGGTCAAAGTTCTTTGAAGCCCTGTCTACCTTCGGTATTCCAGCAAAGTACGTTCGACTTTGCATGATGACGTTGAGAAGCACACAAAGCTCCGTCAAAATAGGTAAAGACCGCTCCGAGCCTTTCGATACCAAAAGAGGTTTTAGGCAGGGTGATACCTTATCGTGCGACTTCTTTAATCTGCTGATGGAGTACATACTGCGCCAGTGCCCAAATGCTAACAGAACGGGCACCATCTTTACCAGAGATAACATGCTACTTGCATATGCCGATGATATTGATATCATCGGCAAAAGCGAATCTGTGGTAAAACAGGCGTTCTCAGAGATTGAGAAGCAGTCAAAACTTATGGGCTTAGCGGTAAATGAGGATAAGACGAAGTACCTACAATCAACGCGCAGGGAGTCTACGCTTGGACAATCTGTTGCAATGGGAGACTACAACTTCCAGGTTGTTAAGGAATTTGTCTACCTCGGAACGACGATAACCAGCGACAACAACACCAGTCTGGACATCCGAAGAAGAATTACTCTTGCAAACCGATGTTATTACGGGCTCAATAAGGAGTTTAAGAGCAGAGACCTCTCTCGGAAAACGAAAATCGCGCTATACAAGTCGCTTATCATCCCAGTCCTGCTATACGGCGCAGAAGCATGGACAATGACAAAAGAGGATGAGGCGGTAATTGGCGTGTTCGAGAGAAAAGTTCTTCGGAGGATTTATGGACCTCTAAACGTTGGCGGCGAATTTCGCATCCGAATGAATCGCGAACTGTATGAGCTCTATGGGGACACTGAACTAGTCAAGCGCATAAAACAACAGCGGCTGCGCTGGATAGGACATGTTACCCGTATGGATGATAACGCTCCAGCAAAGCGTGTGTACAATCGGCATGCGATAGAGTTGGCAGGCATTCCCCCGCCTGGCCGACCAAAGCGGAGATGGCGCGACCAGGTGCAGGGAGACATTGCGAACCTGGGAGTGTCCTTCTGGTGGAATGTCGCTCGGGACAGAGGCGAGTGGCGGGCATTAGTGGCAGCGGCCGAGACCGTAAAACGGTTGTGATGGCCAAAGAAGAAGAAGAAGAACCCGGCTTGCTTCGCTACGCTGCCGTCAGTTAAGGGGCACACCTAGTGTAATGGCCTAAAAAAAGGTGATTTTTGGGAATTTTTATTAAAAAAAATACTTTATCAATTATTTCAAAATTTTAAGAATATATTTAAACATGTTTCAAGAATATACAGTGAAATTTTTGAAGAAAAAAATTAAATATTTTTTAAGTTATAATCGATCTCCAACGGCGCGAAAAAACAGGTCCTTCACTGCTGCAGTGATTCCGGCCTTCTCCGTGGATGAAATCTAAAAAAAAAAAATTCTCGTTAAACGAGATAATATTGTCTGTACAATGACCTACGATAAAGAAAAAAAAATCAAAAATTGACAATATGGCGGCGTTTTAAAAAAAAAATAGTCAAATTTTACCCAAAATTTTGGTCGTTTTTGGCCTGCCAAAATTCGATTTTTTGATCAGATCAAAAATCGATAGGTCATTGTACGGAGAACTATATATAGAACATGTAAAAAAATTCGATAGTGAGCGGATCATTTGTTTTTGAGTAATCACTGCAGCAAATTCGGAAAATGCTGTTTCGAGAAAAACGCGTTTAAAGATAAAATGATCGTCTCTCTAGCTGCCGAGCGGCTGCTCTTTAAATTGCTATAACTCAAAAACTATTTGAGATATCGATTTGAAATTTTAATATGTTATTTTTAAAGGTGTAATCTACCGAAATATAAAAAAAAAAAGAAAAATCGATTTTTTTGAAATTTCACACTAGGTGTGCCCCTTAATGAAAACGTCCTTATCATTGGCATACACTTATTTCATATACTTTTACACAATTCTACAAAGGTTGGTCGAAATCGGATGACTATAGCATATAGCTCTGTACCAAAGGTACATAGAGTATAATAAGTTTGTGCAAAAGCCATGTCCGTCTGTCTGTCCGTATGAACGCACAGATCTCAGAGATGGTAAGAGATAGAGGTTTGACATGTATGGGACTTATACTTCTTATAATTGCAGGCAGATCAAGTTTATTTTTAATTTTGGCACGCCCCCTCCCGCCCCCGCAAATCGGAAAAAACGTCATATCTCCCACAGTTTTATAGATAGAAGGTTTTTTCCTTCTGGATACATTTAGTAATTAGGATTAATAATCGATCCGCCAAAGGAATGATAGAGATCGGATGAACGGTTGTCGAGTTATTATGAAAACAAACAATTATGGGCAGCACCGGTCGCAACGGTGATGGGCAGCACTTCACAGGTACAGAGTATGTTATAGTCGGGCTTGACCGACTTTCTTTCTTGTTTTTTTAAGCTTATTTTGTATTTATTGGATCTTCTCTTAATGAGACTAAAAATCATTTTTCAGATCTTAATTTAGAAACTATTTTATAAACCATCCCCTGTTGGAGATAGTTTGTGTTCTGCGGCCCTTCAAGCCAGTCGCTGGGTTGGTAGGTCATTTTTCCTGAGACGAGAATGCGTTGCTAGCATGGAAAGAGATTTTGGGTGGGTAAGAAGCTTCTCAGAATATTTTTGTTTAAGTAGCTCTATTTCAGTTTCGACCAATGGGAACGATCGGTCGAAAAACTAGTTCGAGTGAGGAAAACTTTTTTGTTTTTAATGAAAACGTCTTTTTTATTGGCATACACTTTTTTTATTTACTTTGGACACATTTCTACAAAGTTTTATCAAAATCGGATGACTATAGCATATAGCTGCAGTATAAATGATCGGTCGAAAAAGAAGTTCTAGTGAGAAAAACTGTTTGTTTTAAATGGGATCGCCTCCAAATTTCGAAATTAACAGTGTATTATGCTTTTCCATGATTTCACTAAGTTTGGTCGAAATCAGACATCTATATAGTATAGATCCCATTGAAAAGTAAGGTTCAAAAAGTCGTCTTAGCTTGAAAAACTTTTTTGTTATCAATGGAAGCTGCAAGGGTATACAAAACTTCGGCTGAGCCGAAGTTAACTTCCCCCAATATTTATAAAAATTAAAACACATTCTCTTCGTCTTCAGGAAGTGCACAGCGTCTGCTTCATCAACTCCACAGCTCCCGAAGACGAATCCCGACGGGGTTCGAAATATATCGGAGTAAGGAAGAAAGAAGAGAATGTGTTTTTCTATATAAATATGTAATTTGAATCAATCAATTTGCACGAGTCTCCTTTTGTGCGATTGTCAAATTATGCGGTATCCAACGCAAATGAATCTCATTGACGCACAAAGTGTGTCACAAGTCCGTCTTGTACCATCGAATTCTGCACAGCATTTATTGTTAGTGGCATAACAGCGGTTTATAGAAGACCCTCAACCTTCGCCAAAATCGAAAGTCGATCGACGTTGTGCAATTTAGATTTTTCAGTCTAGATAATTTACTAATTTCAAACATGCTTATGAGCCGATACTTCCTTTTATAAGGCAGTTTTGGTTGGACAGTCATCTATTTATATAAAACTGTTCAACCTGACTGACTGGTGACCGGCGCACAGCCTAATCGGTAAGAGCTAGAAGGCTGAAATTTGGACAGAAGTTTCCTTATGTAGTGAAAGTGGAAAAGCCGAAAAAGCGTCGGAAAATTGTATATGGGGAAAATTTTATTTCTCATCCGATTGATTTGAAATACGATTTTCCGTTGTTGGAAAATTCAACCGTAGGATTGGAAAATTCTCGGGAAAGCGTCGGGAAAGTTTGTATGGGGAAGATTTAATTTTTCAACCGATTGACTTGAAACTGGGTTTGTCAGCGAAGTATACCAAATAATTGGACACGTATTTTCCCGATTTCGGAAAATCTGCCCGCAAGGAAAATACCCGGGAAATTCGATATGCAAAAATCTATTTTTCATCCGATTGACTTGAAATTCGATTTGTAAGGATAGTAAGTGATATGAATTGAAATGTGATTTTTCGATGTTGGAAAATTGGGAAATTCCTCGAAAAAGCGGCGGAAAAGTTTGTATGGTGAGAATTTTATTTTTCGTCCGATTGTGTTGAAACTCGGTTTGTAAGCAAAGTATGATAAATAATTGAACACGTGTTTTCCCGATTTCGGAAAATCTGCGCGCAAGGAAAATTCACGGGAAATCTAAACCGGGAAATCAAAAATCTATTTTTCATCCGATTGACTTGAAATTCGATTTGTAAGGATAGTAAGTGATATGAATTGAAATGTGATTTTTCGATGTTGGAAAATTGGAAAATTCATCGGAAAAGCTTCGGAAAAGTTTGTATGGTGAGAATTTTTTTTTTCGTCCTATTGGCTTTAAACTTGGTTTGTAAGAATAGTACCACTTTATAAGATATAACGATAACGGGAACTTGGGCTGCCGTTTTTCATTGTACTGCTTGTGTACGGGACCTGGACCTCGACCTGGAGTTGGAACTGGACCTGGACGGGGAGGTGGACGTAGACCTGGAGGTGGCCATTGAGGTGGCTGTTGAGGTGGCCATGGAGATGGCCATGGAGGTGGCAGTGGAGGTGGCCGTGGAGGTGGCGGTGGAGGTGGCCATGGAGGTGGCCTTGGAAATTCTTTGTCTCGGTGAAACTTTGGGGATTGGCTAGACGCTTGCCCGGGAAGGTTTCTAAGTAGAAGAAACCGGCGAAAAATTGTGCACAAATCGCGATATTTGGCAAATTTTTGAATTCAGTGAAACTTAGTGGAATGGTGGACGCTTGCCCGGGAAGGTTTCTAAGTTGAAGAAATGGGCGGAAAATGGTGCACAAACCGCGAAATTTGAAAAATTATAGCGTTCATCCGAATGTATTGCAACTTTAAGGAGTGGTTGGAGAATTGGTGGAAAATGTCCCAAAATGTGTGTTCAAGGCCAATCCTTATTTGTGTGCCGTAAGGATCGTCAAATTGGGTTTGTAAGCTTAAAATTTTAAAAGTCCACCACCAAGATTGGAAATGTCAGGAGAGTCTTTATTTTTAACCGCGGGCGGGGCATAAGAGTTAATCTTTGCTTTGAGCCGATGTATGTAAGATACGGTCAAATATTTTCCAATTTGTGAAATCCACCCCCAAGTCGGAAAAGAAAAATTGATACTGAATCGATTTTTCTTTTTTTTTATATTTTCGGTAGATTACACCTTTAAAAATAACATATTAAAATTTCAAATCGATATCTCAAATAGTTTTTGAGTTATAGCAATTTAAAGAGCAGCCGCTCGGCAGCTAGAGAGACGATCATTTTATCTTTAAACGCGTTTTTCTCGAAACAGCATTTTCCGAATTTGCTGCAGTGATTACTCAAAAACAAATGATCCGATCACTATCGAATTTTTTTTACATGTTCTATATATAGTTCTCCGTACAATGACCTATCGATTTTTGATCTGATCAAAAAATCGAATTTTGGCAGGCCAAAAACGACCAAAATTTTGGGTAAAATTCGACTATTTTTTTTTAAACGCCGCCATATTGTCAATTTTTGATTTTTTTTTCTTTATCGTAGGTCATTGTACAGACAATATTATCTCGTTTAACGAGAATTTTTTTTTTTAGATTTCATCCACGGAGAAGGCCGGAATCACTGCAGCAGTGAAGGACCTTTTTTTTCGCGCCGTTGGAGATCGACTATAACTTAAAAAATATTAAATTTTTTTCTTCAAAAATTTCACTGTATATTCTTGAAACATGTTTAAATATATTCTTAAAATTTTGAAATAATTGATAAAGTATTTTTTTTAATAAAAATTCCCAAAAATCACCTTTTTTTAGGCCATTATACTAGGTGTGCCCCTTAAAAACAAAAATGTTTTTCTCACTAGAACTTGTTTTTCGACCGATCGTTCCTATGGGAGCTATATACTATAGTCATCCGATTTCGACCAAACTTTGTAGAATAGTGTATAAGTATATAAATTAAGTGTATGCCAATGGTAAGGACGTTTTCATAAGATTTTTTTCACTAGAACTAGTTTTTCGACCGATCGTTCCTATGGCAGATATATGCTATAGTCATCCGATTTCGACCAAACTTAGTGAAATCATGGGAAGGGATAGTAAACTAAGACGTACTTTGGAGGCGTTTCCATTAAAAACAAAAAAGTTTTTCTCTTTAAGACTAGATTTTCAACCGATCGTTCCTATGGCAGCTATATGCTATAGTCATCCGATCCGGCCGGATCCGACAAATGTGTAGCGTATTTGTACCAAAAGACTTCGTGTGGTGAGGATAGCTTTAAAACTGACGGAGGAGATAGCATAGAAACAGACGGACAGGGCTAAATCAACTCAGCTCGTCATGCTGATCAAGAATATATATACTTTATGTGGTCGGAGATGCTTCCTTCTATGCGTTACAAACATCGGGACAATTTTATAATACCCTCTGCAAGGGTATAAAAAGAGGGCGTCGTGGAACACCCGGTTCGAGCGAAGCTCTTTACAAGGGATAACTTGAAATATCAATACTTGCCCTTTAATCCATAGAAAATCGAGGTTGTCGATGGTGATATACATATATATTTATTAAATTTTACATTTTAACCAAAGAAATTGTTGCACAATTTGACCATTTAATAGTGTTGGCTTGTTCATGAGTGAGTGAACAAATTTGAGTGGTTCACTAAACTGAGCAAGGGATCATGTTCTTCATTAATTGTTCATTTTTGTTCAGTCAGAGGTGTTCAGTCGCTCTTTTTCTGTGACTTGTTCACTCAATTTGGTGACTCTTCAGCTGTTTTTTGTCCGCGGGTCTGATTGTTCAATCTAAGCAACATGCTGGCGTGGCAGTCCCAACCGTTTTTTCATTAAAATTCCTTAATAAAAATCAAGGCTGCAAGCCTCTGAAATTCTCCGTTGTAAAGTCTAATGTTCGGTTCGCGGACCGGTTCTTGGAGCCCCTGAACCCAAGGTTCTAATTCGAACCCTTGGTTCACATTAAAATAAAAGAAAAGTTTGACTTTCGATTTATTAATTCGTAAAAAATGAAATTTATATATCTTTCTCTCCATATGCTTAAACATAATATTGATTACTTAAGTTAGTGTCATTATCAAATCCATTAAATGACATTACCAACTTTTAGAAACTGTTTAGTTTAAGTTTATTAGCATTATACCTTCCTGGAGCTGCTCATCTATACTAGCTCTTAAATCAGAAAGAACGGCTAGTATGGTTAAGGTAATATTTTGTAAGTCCATGCTATTATGAATGCAGCAGTTTTAACGATGTTTTATAAATTGGATGCAGCTAATAACATATATATTGAACAACGTTCCATTCTGATGATTTTAGGTAAAGTTCTTTTAAAGAACTTTTAAAGCAAAAATCCTTAAGGGTTAGTAAACGTTCGCACATTTTGTAAGTTGAGTCCCATCGCGACACACAGTCTAGCACTGGTTTATTTAGTATTTCTCAATGCAATAGATTTAATATCGTCTGAGTACGGAGATTTTTACAATGTTTGTCTAATGATGTCAAACTGAACTTTTTTGAAAAAATCGCTAACCACTATATTTAAAGTGTGTGCAGCACAACGAACTGTAATAATAGTGTCCTCCAGTGAATCAATTGAGGCAACTTCGTCTTCGTCCAAATCAACAAATACTTTTGGGTCACATAAGCAACTTTCTTCGGTACTGAATTCTTCATCGATGCATTCCATTTCCGCTCTGCAATTACCATTTAAAAGTTCTCCTGTTTGAACCATGTTTACTTCATTATCGACGGTAATAGTGTAGATCTGACAGAAAAAACATCGTAGGATTGGAGAACTTCTTGAATAAAAGCAGTCAGATTTGGGCTCGTATGCTGGACGTGAACCCCTTTCATCATTTTTATGAATCTGACGTACATATGACATGTTTCGCTTCTTGTTCATACCTTCATATGTATGAAAGTGATTTAGGCAGAGCTCGCAAATAACCGTCAACCATTTCAAAGCGTCCGAAAAAAATCGATCATCTACTGACACTATGAAAACTGGAAGTGAGCAAACACATTCAAAAGTGTTCTCGCTCAAAAACTGTTCCGCTCAGAGCAAAACACTTTTTTTGTCTTCTCTTTGGTTCTGTCTTTCGGTGACTACTTTGATCGGCCACTTTCGGCAAAAGTGTCTTTGCTTATGTATGCGTGCGTCTATGTGACCGTAAAAAATTTATAATAAGAAAATATAAATAAATTTAAAAGAATATAAAAAAAATCATTCCATTTTACTTTTCAACTTGCACAGACGTATGCTCATGGAGCACAATAGGAGTATACCAACACTTGATGTGGCCACAAGATGGAATTCAAAATTTACCATGTTGAAAAAATTGTTGGAGCTGAGAGAATTCCTTGCTGCGGAATCATTTCCAATCTTGACCATCGACTGTGACTGGGTCGAGCTTTATGTTGATGCATTTAATGATACATTCGAGGCTACTTTAAGGTTACAGCATGAACAACTGGTGTATAGTGACTTTTTCATCTTATGGATGGAACTTAGATTGAAATGCGAAAAGAGCCAAAATTATATAGCACAAATGTTATACGATCAGCTTAAGGTGAGGGAGGGTAAGCTACTTGAAAATGAAGCTTTGTTGGCTGCCATTTATATGGATCCACGCATAAGCTTGGTTTTAACCAACAACCAAAAAATGTTGGCGAAACAAAATCTAAAACAAATTGCATTCCGCATTTACCAACTTATGCAAGTAAGCAAGCTCAGTCTAAGACGGTATGTTTGAAGAGTCCCGTCTAATGTTGTTATATCATTGTTTATTGAATGTAGCTCATAAATAATGTTAATATAAACTTTTAAAATTTCTTGGTATAAATAGAATTTTGCATCGCACTCTGGAGAAGAATTGACAAGTCGCTCAGAAGATCAACTCTCTATCTCTACAACTAGCTCAGAGGAAAAGTCGCTGTTCGCTGCATATTTGGATGGAGTTCAATCCGTGCCCCAAGCCCAAGCAGAGCCAATAACAGACAAATTGTCAAAATTATATACTGACATTGAGAACTTTGATGAAGTGAATGGCCGTTTGCCATTAGATGCCAATATTTTAAATTTTTTTAATAATTTGAAATTTAAAGCACCACTTTTGGCAGATCTTGCGCATGTGTTACTTGCTACCCCGGCCACTCAAGTATCCGTGGAAAGGGCATTCTCCGCCCTGCACTTTATTTTAAATGAGAGGCGCAGCTCTCTTAGTCCAGAACACATAAATTCTTTATTAATTGTCAAACTGAATTCAGAATAAAACAACCAAATTATGTATGTTTAATTCAATGCTTGTATTTTCTTGTTTTTCAACATAACATTTATGCACATGCCTTGATCAGGCTTTCATTCTCGCACACAGCAAGAAAAAACACTTTTCGCAGACACTTAGGCGCTGTGTTCTTTTAAAAACAGTTTTGCAGTGAGCGCTCAATCAAAAGTGTCCCACTGAGTTGTTGTTGAGAGACCACTTCGTTCGTTTGGTTGAGCCGAACACTCGAACTGAAGAGCGTAAGCGAAACGAAAAAAGTGTTCCGCTCTGAGAGGGATCGTGTGTGTAACATTTTTTCTGTTTTGTCCATGTGCAGACTGCATGGGAAAATTAGGTTGACGGTTATTTGCGAGCTCTGGATTTAGGCTATTAAATTTGTGGCAGCTATCACGAGTCATCTACCAGGAACTGTTATTTCGAGCAACAGTAGTAAAATGGCGCCAAATTCACAAAAATACATGCATTTTTTTCTGTGATTATTCAAGCAAACTCGTTTACTATTTCTAAAGGCAAAGTACAAAAAAGTGGCCCGGTTCACGTTTGGTTCGAAACAGAAATAGAGCAACTTAAACAAAAATATTCTGAGAAGCTTCTCACCCACCCAAATCAACTTGCAAAATCTCTTTCCATGCTAGCAACGCATTCTCGCCTCAGGAGAAATGACCTACCAACCCAGCGACTGACTTGAAGGGCCGCAGAACACAAAACTAACTCCAACAGGGGATGGTTTATAAATAAGTTTCTAGATTAAGATCTGAAAAATTATTGTTAGCCTCATTAAGAGAAGATTCAATAAATACAAAATAAGCTTAAAAAAAAAAAAAAAAAAAACGTTTGGTTCGATGAACCAAAAATTTAAGGCGACTGGTTCATGGTCCGGTTAGGAAACCCAAAAAAAACCCGAACCGAACCGGTCCTTAGGGGTTCGATTCCGAACCGGTTTGCAGCCTTGATAAAAATGCACAACGATTTTAGAGATGGTTAACAAATAGGCAACATTACGCAGTGTGACTAGCAACGAAGGATTAAAATTAATTCGAATGATAGCTAATCGTCACAATGCCAAGGTGAACACTAAACAACTAAACAGCTTAACTACCCCACTCACCCCACCTGCTTCTATCGCTGTCTTGCGCTTGACTTTGCAAAGTCAAAAGCGTAGCCAAAGAAATCTGTCGCAAAGACAATCGTTTTCTTGATTTGCCCCCCAGCGACCGTCCTAAAAAAACCTCGCTTTAAAAATCAAATACTTATAGCAGCCGAACAGATAGAAGAATTATACTACTGAGGTTATCAAGGGTGTAGGCAGAATTTGGATTTTAATGACCCAAAGTGACCCGATTTTCCTAGCAACTGCAAACTTAAATCGCGTTTATCTCGAAACCACGTTTTTCGTGCTGGCGGCACTGATTGCGCCCGTATTTCAGAACCGATTTTGATAAAACAAAATGCAATCGACGCAGAATTGTCACCATGTCACCTATTTCAATCATAATTTTAAAAAATTTTTTCTATTTTTTTTTGTTTAAAAAACAGAATTTAAATAGCTATTTCCGTTCTCAAATAAGTTTTTTTTTTAAAAAGGTCCAAAAGAATGCCCCCTTAAAAAGTGTTCGCCGCAGGCGAAATTTTTTTGTTAAGACCCGCAGAATGCGCAATTACTTTGACAAAGAAATTTTTATAAATAAACTACCATGTCTTTCAAACAAAAAATTTTAAAACTTTAACATTTTTATTCCGATATTTCCGTTAAAAAGTAAGCTTTTATTTACACATAAGTAGAACACAATAAGCTACTTGGGTTAGAAAATATTAATCAAATTGTGCAAACTTGGTTTTGTACAAGTATTTCGACAAGATTAAAATTTATTTTTAGCACAGGATTTCAAATTCGGTTCGGTTCGGCTTGCGACCACGATGTAGTTGTATGTTCCGGTTTGGTTCGGTTCTCGAACAGGTTCGCATCCTGCTAATGCCAACAAGAACCTTAAAAATTTCGTTTCAAGGTGCTAAACCTACAAATCACTTTAAAAAAGAACACCGATTTGGAGTCAGAATCTCTGGAATTTTTCGCGTCCGATTCAAACCAGAACCGAATCACAAAAATAGCTGAAAAGTTAGAGGCTCTAACCAAAAACTTTCCGATCGCAGTACCAGAATTTTCGTGATTTTGAGCAAAACGGCAAATGCAAAATCAATTAAAATCCATAATTGTTCTTAAAATAGCATTCAACGACTTAAGCTGCATTCCGTTGAACAAAGTAGTTTTTTGAAAGGTTCATCTGACTGAAGACGGAACCCGTCAGGTGGGCTTAGTACCGAATCAGTACTAAAATCAGCCCTGATTTGGAACTGAAAGCATGAGTGTCCTTACTTGCTTTTTGGTCAGGCAGCGCGTTCTTTCAAGACGTTTATGAGGGCAGTCCCAGAAATAATTACGACCTAACTACTAAAACACAAAAATTTATCATTTTTTTTTTGAATTTTCAACATAGGATCCTTTTAGGTCGATACACTTTTCCCAGCGATGTTCAATTGCTTCGATACCTTTTTACACCCTGTTCCCATTGAAAATGGGAAAAGGGGGATCATGAAGTTGTGCAAAAGTATGTAACAGGTAGAAGGAAGCATTTGCGACCCTATAAAGTATATATATTCTTGATCAGCATCAACAGCCGAGTCGATTTAGCCCTGTCCGTCTGTCTGTCTGTCCGTCTGTCCGTATGAACGCGTGTTTCTCAGAGACTATAAGAGCTAGAGCCACAAATTTTTTGCATGTAGATAGGTGTATACCCGATACAATACGAGTTTGTTTCAGATTTGGAAAATTCCTCCCCCTCCCCCCTTTAAGCGCAAAAAACTGTCAGAGCCACAATTTTTAACATAGACCTTCCAAACTTTATATATCAAGAAAGGCCCAATATCTATCTATTCTGAAAAGATCACTAAGATCGGACAATAAACACCGAAGTTATATACGAATCAATTTTGCTTATGGGAGAGAGGGGGGTCTTCATGGTCAGTTATCGCGCGCGGCCGCTGCCATGCGTTTTTGTGTATGTTGGAGTGTTTGTATGTGTGAGTGTGTGTGTATGTAAAGAAAAAACACACGAAATCAAGGGAACAGGGTATTTTGTATTCGGGGCACTCGACTGCAGCTCCCTTACTTGTTTATAATAAGAACTGTGAAGCTCTTCAAAAAAAAGGCATTGACCTCAGACTCCACCTCTTCATTGTTGCCAAATCTTTTTCCTCCGAGCCATTTTTTCAAGTTTGGAAATAAGAAATAATCAGAGGGAGCTAAGTCTGGCGAATAAGGGGCGTGAGGTAGCAATTCAAATTTAATTCATTAATCTTAGCCATTGCAACGGCAGAGATATGAACCGGCTGTTTTTGTTCTGAAGTCAGCAAACGCGGCACCCATCTTGCGCATAACTTTTTCATGTCAAATTTTTCGGTCAATATGCGATGTACAGCACTTTTTAAAATGCCTACACATTCAGCTAACTCACGAACTTTCAATCGCCGCTCACTCAATACACATTTTTTAATTTTGGCCACCATTTCTGAAGTGGTCACCTCATTTGGACGCCCATTACGATGTTCATCTTCGCATATCAAACGACCTCGCTTAAACTCAGCCACCCAATATTTTATTGTTGTAAACGAGGGAGCAGAATTACGTAAGGTAGAATCCAGCTCCTCTTAATATTGGTTGGACTAAGACCTTTTATATGAAAGTATTGTATCACATAACGATGACCAATTTTGTCCATGTTTGCAAATCAATAACAAGCGTTCTGTATTAAAATCGACCAAAAAAAAACTGTGCAAGGTAAAGGCACCAAACTTCAAACTTAAGCTTTTAATAGTCGGTACTTCCCCTTTTTAATATTTTTTGTGAACATTTTCCAACACTACTGTGCTAGGTCGGCCATTTCTGGGACGACCCTCGTACTTTTCACTGAAGAGTTTTCAGTCATGAATATGACAGCTGAATTTCTTAGGTAGTAAAACTGTACTGGAACCACTTGTGAACTGAAGTTCTAATATTTCTAATAGTTTTACCTTAACGCATTTCTCCAATATTAGTGGTATTCCTGAAAGTGATTTGCTCTCGATTTTGATTTGCTTTGGATTTCGTGCACCAGTTGCTCACGACTGCTCCATTCAAAATGTGCAGTGTGCCCAGAAAAAGTAAGGAAAGTAGTGGATTTTACGAAATCAGCTTCGAGGCTGGTTTCAATTTGATTTAATTTTAGTGTGATCATTTTCTTAGCAAAAAATGTTCAGGTTACAAACCAAATTAATAGACTTTTTCACACTCGTCTCAAAGAGACTTAAATAACTAAAATTATCTAATCAATGTTTAAAAATGCCTAGATTTGAAGCTAATAGCATTTTTTAAAAATTGATAGTATTTCCACCTTTAAAATTGCTAGACAAAGCAACTTAATAGCTTAAATGGCAAAACTGGTTGTAACGTTTACCTCAAAAAATCGGAAAATATTTTTCTTGATGGACCGCTCGTTATATAGAATTTTTATGAAAATTTTATATGACGGTCTTCCATGGTTCTTTTTACTTTTTTTCAATAAGATATTTTTCATTTAAAAATGGTTTCAATAACGGGTTTTTTAGTGATTAAGGACAACTTAGTGCGTATTTTTAAGTGATTTCCAGGAATCCAAGTCCGATGTACCGCTGTACATAGTACAGCATTTCTTCTGTAAAAGTGTGGTCGATTGTTTGTTTGGGGGCAGCAAAAGCGTTTTTATACCCTTGCAGAGGGTATTATAAAATTGTCCGGATGTTTGTCAATGCGTTACAAAAGCATGACGAGCTGAGTTGATTTAGCCCTGTCCGTCTGTCCGTCCGTCCGTCTGTCCGTCTGTCTGTTTCTATGCTATCTCCTCCGTCAGTTTTAAAGCTATCCTCACCAAACATTGCACGAAGTCTTCTGGTACATATACGCTGCACATTTGTCGGAACCGGCCGGATCGGATGACTATAGCATATAGCTGCCATAGGAACGATCGGTCGAAAAACTAGTCTTAAAGAGAAAAACTTTTTTGTTTATAATGGAAACGTCCTTATCATTGGCATATTCTTATTTTATATACTTTTACACAATTTTACAAAGATTTGTCAAAATCGGACGGCTATAGCAAACAGCTGCAGTACGAATGATCGGTCGAAAAAGGTCTAGAGAGAAAAACTTTTTTGTTTTAAATGGGATCGCCTCCAAATTTCGTAATTGTTAGTTTGTTATGCTTTTTCATGATTCCACTAAGTTTGGTCGAAATCAGACATATATATAGTATAGCTCCCATAATAAAGTAAGGTCCGAAAAGTAGTCTTAGTTAGAAAACTTATGTGTTTTCAATGGAGGCTGCAAGGGTATACAAAACTTCGGCCGAACCAAAGTTAACTTTCTCCTATTTTTTTTTTTATTTTATTTTTGATTTGATTCTTTGTATATAACTGATTACTGTTAAATGTGTAATGTCTCGCTTTATCAAAAATATATATTTTATAAGGTTGGAGATGGTTCCGATACAATTTCCAAACAGCGAAGCTGCAGTAATGTGCTAAATATTGTTAAAATGTATTTTAATAAGAGGTTGGTTCATTATATTTTTCTTCAGGCAATATAAAGTATTTGCTTTGGTGTATTCGCAATTCGAATGTTTTTAATTTTAGTGTAGGCGAGAGCAAAAAATTTATATTTAAATAATTTCATAATTAAACTAAGCAAGTCTTGGTGATTCCAATCAACCCATCTCCAATAAAAAGGTTTCAATAGACATCTCAACGGGACAGATTGGAAATGTACTGCGTTTTTTAACTGCCGTTTCTGCAGTTACCCATATCAGACCCTTCCTCTTCTACTTCTTGTTTTGCTTCATCTCCTGCTGATGACTCGAAATCCGTGGCTGATGGATTTGTATAAGCTCGAGTGGATATGCTGGGTTGAGAATACTTGCGAACCCACTCATTTGGATGCATTTTTTTCTTGTGATTATGCATATTAGCATGTGATTTGAAGGTTCTTGTGCAGAAGGTACAGGAATACAAGTCTACACCAGTGTGAGTAGCCATGTGCTCCTGTCATTGAGAGAAAGAGAGAGAAAAAGAAAAACAGTCAATTTTTTATTTTTATCCTTTATTTATAATACTCACAGTTAAAGCCCTGGGCAGCTTGAACTCTTTGGCGCATATGCTGCACTTGTGCCGTTTGCCTGAATGATGATACCTCATATGACTACTCAATGCCACCCGGGAGGATTTTTCCGCCTGACACAAGACACAGCGATATTTTTGACTGCTCTCGCGATCATCATGACGTGCCATATGCTTCCGCAAATTACGTTCATCCCTTAACCAGCGTCCACAGACATTACACTGGACCTCATCTACGGGTCCCTCGGGATGCAGAGCCTTCTTGTGTATAAGGAAATTGGCCTTGCAACGAAAATGGGTGCCACAAATATCACAGATGACTGGCGTAAAGTCCGAATCATGCATGCGCTTTACATGAGCGCTGACCTCCAGTTTGGTGCGGAACCTGTGAAGGAATTAACGTGGTATTAGTCAGTGTCAGTGAATTACAAAATCTTTTCCCAATTTTAATCCACAAGTTTTTAAAAAACAGGTAAAACTCAGTCGCCTAGACCAGAAGAGGGCCTTACGCTCACAGATTAAAACGCCGCCGATTTTTATACCCTTGCAAAGAGTATTATAATTTTGCCCAGAATTTTACAGGGCGACGAGCTGAGTTGACTTAGCCCTGTCTGTCTGTTTCTACGCAAACTAGTCTCCTAGTTTGAAAGTCAGCCGAAAAGTATGCTTTTCTTTATTAAAACATCGGAGTTTTGCCTATTAAGCTAAGCCATGAGAGCAAAGCTATTTTTATTTCCATGGATTAAAATGTGTAGCATACTTTTAGAAGCACAGAATTACGGGTTAGGGTCCATACTAAAGACTAGTACGGAGAACGCTAATCTGTTTATGCGCACAAAAAAGCCATTTATTGCGAAAGTGGATCGTAAAAACACATTAGTGTGCTGAGACAGCCAAAAAAATACCAAGAATAAGGCGTTATTAGTAATTTTTAAAGGTACGGTCACACTTCCCTGGCTTACAAACAATTTAATGAGGATATTAAGTCGCAACAATAAAAAAATAAGTTTATGAAATGGAGATCAGTAAGGACCAATGGCGAAGCCAGGAGGCAGTCCCCCTATATTACAGATTTTGCATCTGAAAACTCAAGTTTTCATTTATGCCGCACAAATTGCCTTGGATGAGGAAGGCAGAGCATACAAGAAGCAGACGCTAGCGTCTCAGTTGGCATATTTGAAAGATTTGCTAGCGATATGAGTATATCGACATACCTAAGAGAGATTGAAGGATCTAACGTGATTTTACCAATAGTTCGATTCACAGAAGTGTTCATTCAAAACTTCAAAATGAACGCCAACAGTTTTAATTGGCTCCAAAACAAAGCACCCGGTGCAGATCAATAATAAATGTTACTCATTTTCATTATTTATTTGTTTTTATTTCATAAACGTTAGTACATATATATTAATGTGGTTTCTCTTCATCGACATTGGCCGTTGGAATCAACAAATTTGTTGCTGCTCTTTCTGGATTTCTAGACTGGCTATGGGAACTGAATCTAAATACTCAAAATATTGATGAGGCCCCAAATAATTAGCTGTTTTCTTCCTCATGAAAGCGTTTCAATCGAATTTTTATTTTTTTTACTTATTTTTGCTCTACCGACCGTCAAAATAAATAAATTTAATTAGTTTGGGCGCACAAACAAAACTCGAACAGCTGTTCAATAAAATCCACATGCGCAGAGTAGTTGGTAACGCGAGGACGCAAGTGTGGATTTTACCACCCCCCTGTTTGCTTGTCAGCATACTAGTCGCAAAACGATTTACGTCAAAAATTTTGCGAGCGGTTTTACAGTGTCATTTTTATATGAAGATTTTTGTTTGCGAGCGCTTTTTTGCGTTCTCCGTACTAGGCTTAAAACTAAAATTTTTAATTAAATAACATAAGTTAACAAATAATAATTGATTTTTTCATCCTCGACAAATTTCTTTCATTCCCTATGTAAAATCACGCGCTGAATCCGAATCTGGACATAAAAAATTTTTAAGAAGAACAGATTTCGATATAATCCGAAATTATTGTTTTTGGCATTTTTGAAAAAGATCTTCTCACTTAACTACAAATATCTCAAATAATAAATAACTTATGAATAAGTACTATACACCAAATTAAAGCTAATAAAATTGTCTTTCAATCATTCATGCGTTGTTTTATTGTCCATCTTGTAGTGTGGATGCTATTTACAAAGATATCGAACATTTCGTTTAATTTTTCTCACAATTTTGAAAAACCCGTTAATTTAACCGTTATTTTCACTAACAAAAATTTTTTTTTTTAAATTTCCTTCTCTTTTGAATGATGTGAACTAATATATAACAAATTAAATAAGTGTTCATTTATCGAAATCTGTTGAAAATTGTAGAATTTATTACCAGAAGTTATATAAAAATGAGCAATTTCAGTTTTACCGTTCAAATGGTATCAAAAATGTCTATGGTCCGTTTTGCTCCAACATTTGTGTGCGAGCTTTTAGAGATCAGATTGCTCTGTTGTATAATAATTTTGGTCAGACTCCTAGGTAATAAAGTGACCGAAGTGCTCACTAATCACGGAGTCACATGAAAGCTTTGGAGAGCATGTAACATAACTGGAAAATTTGCGCAGACCTCAAAGTTGTTGCAATAGATCAAGGATTGCAACAATGATATACTAAACGCATGTGTGTTTCGAAAAGAATGGCCGAAACAAACGAATTTCATAATTGGTCAAGAATTGTAAGTAATGGGCAAAATATACTGCCACCCCTTCATATAAGACTGGGTTTGTCTAAAAATTTAGTGAAGGCTTTACAAAAAGACGGAGATGCTTTTGCATATTGGAAGAGCGTGTTCCTTAACCTATCCTAGGCAAAAATCAAAGAGGGAGTGTTTGTTGGGCCGCAAATTAAAATATTTGTGAAAGACTGTGAGAGACATGCGAGACGTATTTAAGGGGGTAGTACAAGTTGGGCCGAAAAAAAATCGACTTTTTTTTGCTTTTTTTTATAGCTGATACTCAAAAATATTTTCCCAAAAGGATTTTCGAAAACTCGAGTTAGTTTAAGAGATATAGCTCTTTTAGTGACTCAAGGTAACCCAAATGTCTTAGCAACTGCAAACTTTAAACGCGCTTTTCTCGAAACCACGTTTTTCAAAATGGCGGCCGCGATTCAGCCAAAACTACTGGACCGATTTTTTTCAACGAGGTGTCAAACGACGCAGAATTGTCGTCATTCTGGCCTGAACCTCCAACTTATAGATACAAAAATTTTTAGTATTTTTTTTACACTAGACTACAAAAAAATACCAAAAAAAATTTTTAATTTTCAAAGTGCCACCATTTTGTCAAAAATTAACTTTCTTCCAATCATCGATATTAAAACAGAACCTTTTTTCCTTTTCGAATTCGGATAACGGAGTGACCCCGAATCACGGCCGCCATGGGCGCACTTTTTTTTTAAGCCACTTTTCGCAGACAAAAAACTTTTCAGCCGACGTCACAATTTTAAAACAAAAAATTGTATATTTTTGATTCATTCATTAACGTTCAAATAAAAAAAAACCGATTTGAAAAATATCTTTTCGTTTTCTTTCTGTGAATTTTTAAAAAAGCATCTAAAAACAGCACGCGCAACTTAAAGCTGCAAATGGGACGCAGTGAATGGGACAAGGTGTGCGTGGGTGTGGGCACCTGGATTAAGAACATTGGCTACTCCATTGAGGGCTTTTTGGTATGTCAAAACGGGCACCTACTGATGAGAAGGACTCCCGTTTTGCCAACATCCAAACTGCAAAAAGCAAAGACGATTCCTTGCCCATTTTGTTTTAATTTTCACAAAATTAATTCTTTGTTTATTGCTGTCAGCTGTTTGCTATCGATAACAATCACAAAATAAAATCAATCTAATGTCCGGTTCTCACTACAGCACATTCTTGCATTCCTGCATTGTTGTGTCGGATGCAACTTTCACGCCATACAAAAATCATAAGGGGTAGTGGTGGCAAACAAGTTGCATCCAAATCGAATGCTTTTGCATCCGTGACTTTTCGAGTAGTGACTAGACAGGGTATCGATAATTTTGCCTATCGTAAGGGAATCGTTGTTAGCACACTAACAAAAACAAAAAATAGCTTTAAAAATTTTAGCGCAAAAAAAATAAGCAGCTAAGTTTACTCAGGCAAAAAATTTGACAAAATTTCCATGAAAAATTTATTTAATAGCCATGATGGCAGATGTTGTATGATTTAAAACAAAATGCTTTGAAAAAATTTGATCAAATATGGCCAAAAAGTGCACTATTTAGGCTTATTTAGCCAAATTTGAACCGAAACTTGTCCAAATTATTTGCCAGTGTGAACTTAGGTTTAGAGTACAATTTAGACCTTCCTATTCTATTCAAGCAATACTATTTATTTATTATTAAGAGTCGATAAAAAAGGCTGTTAACAAATTTAAATAACGTTATAAAAAGACTTATCAACTAAGAAAGCCTAGCAAAGTAAGTCGACCATAATTTTAATATGTGCTAATAACGACTCCGACTCGGTGGGGGAATTTTATTTGCCTGTCCGGCCAGCTTTGTCTGGAAAACTGGCTGTTAGAGGTAACAAAAACATTAACAAGATCTATGGATCATGA
Source organism: Lordiphosa collinella (assembly GCA_018904265.1). Taxonomy (NCBI): domain Eukaryota; kingdom Metazoa; phylum Arthropoda; class Insecta; order Diptera; family Drosophilidae; genus Lordiphosa; species Lordiphosa collinella. The sequence continues at coordinate 188,077 of JAEIFV010000165.1, read as the reverse complement.
AGAGGAAGAAAAAAAAACCTGTGATAAATAATAAGGAAAAAAACTTAGCGTCTGCTTAGGCAAAGAAAAAAAAAATTTAGACTTATGTATATTCTAAAATTTTAACAAAGAAAATTAGATAAACACAATAAAATAAAATAAAAGAATAACCGAAAAGTCTCCGAACCGGTGGGGGATGATTAAATAGCCAGTCCGGCAAGCTATGCCCTACTCATAGCTGGGTGTGGTCATTTTTAAGGAGAAGAAAGAGAGATCTGTTGAGAGCAAGTGATAAAGATCGTTATTACTTTGACACAAGACCCGAAAACGATTGTGCTGGGCATAATCAGTTGTGCATCTCAACAAAATAAGCGGTAAATAGTTGCTAGTTGGCCTTGAAGGAACAGAGAAGTTAAGGCGACGTTAGAGTTCAGAGGAATCTACATCACCAATAGTTAACTTACACTTATGGACAAAATAATAGGTGTGTTTTTTTTTCTTTTTTAACTTTTTATTTCTAATTCATATCTTCTCTAATCTCAACAAATCAAAGTTTTTTCAAAACTTATATTAGTTTTCTTTAAGCAAAATGTAAAAACAGTTTCACAAACCCTTTAATATACAACTAAATTAAATATTTCCTTAAATCCGCCAATTTTGCCTGGACACAATAATAGGTGTACGAAGATAAATGTTTAAATTTAATCAATATTTCACTATTTTTGGTCTTGTTTTATATTAAACTAAGAATCTGGCAGCTAATAACCGGTATATTCGCCATTGGAAAGTTGTACCATGCTTTTTGGAAAATATCCCAAAATTGATTTTTATTTTGAGAAAGTCTTTCCGACCTCTCTTTTGAGTTCACCTCACAAATTCTCGATGGGATTGAGGTCCGGGGATTGACTTGGCCACTCAAGAACATCCACATTTTGCTCTCGGAACTAATCCTTTACTACTCGAGAGGCGTGGTTCGGGTCATTATGCTGCTGGAACTTCCATAAAAGTGGCATATTATCCTCGGCATATGGTAGCATCCCCGTCTCCAATAGATCTTTGTATACGAATCTGTATATTATTTCGTTAATACGATGAATTGACCAACACAATAGCATGAAAAGCAGCCCCATACCATTAGGCTACCACCTTCATGTTTCACAGTTTTATATGTGTACTTGGGATCAAATTCTTTGGCTTTCGGACGACGAACATTCCTTTTGGCATTATTTCCAAATAAGTTTATTTTGGTTTTGTCACTCCCTCCGGCCCGCACCAGGTTCTACGATCTAATGCAAATTTGTTCCTCATCTGTAAATTTGCCGACCGAAGCAAAGGAACCTCGCGAGCAATCCTACCTGGTAGTTTTGCTATTGTTAATCGTCGCCGAACGGTCCGTGATGACACAATATTCCCAATTTCATTGGCAATCGTCCTGGAAGACTTAAACGGGTCGCGTTCAACCAACTAAACCATGGGATCGTCGGTCTTAGATGATGATTTTCTGGGTGCTTCCCGAGTTTCACCTATTTTTTCCGGTTTTAAGGCATTGGTTACGAAGTTTTGAGAACGATTCATTAACATGGCAATGGATTTATACGTTTTTCCTTGATCTCGGAGTCGTCGAATGAGCCGTTTCTAATACAATTTTAATGGTTATTAAGTCCCCATTTAATTATATTTTACTAATACCTCACCTTCTGCAATTAAATAATTGTATTTATAAACTACAGGTTAATGTTTTGCTTCATACACCTATTTTATTGACCAGCCGAGTTTGCAGTCTAACCAATAAATCAATCCACAATTTTTCCCAGAAAGCTAATTAATTCCGTGAATTATTAAATGTTATGTTTATAAAGATTTAAATCGATATTCAAAAAAAAAAAACTTCACACCTATTATATTGTCCATGAGTGTATGTGATGTTGCAAGAAAAGAAATTTGGTGATAAAATTACATCAGTTTTATCAACAAAAAAGCTGCTGGATTCCATAAACATTTTTCTTGCACATAAACGTATTTGAAAGCATGGAAACATTCTAAAATGGTGGTCAGAGTCTTCCACAAAGTTCCCATAATTGTATGAGATTTCAAAAGTTGCAATTTTTGTAAATAATTCGAAATGTGAAAATCAATTTTAATTTTACTTGAAATGTCAAACGACTGAAACTTTTGCTTTGAATATTGTTTCTTTATATACCAAAGGAATAAAATGTTTGGACTTATATCAGCATTTACTTTACAATATCCAAAATATTTTACTTATAACGGTACGTACCGGTATACCGAAATAAAAAACTGGGTACCGTATCGAAACCGAAAACCGAAATAAATAAAAAACCGAAATAGAACCTTTTACCGAAACATTCATTTCGGCTCGTACCGGTACCTGTACCGGAATCGAAAATCGTTTCGGTATTAATCCCGGAAAAAAATTTTCTAGACCAGAAGGGAGTCTTAAGCCGATTTCGTGCCATGATCAAACCATTCCTTATACCTGGCCTGTTTGCACGGCGCGTCAGTAGAAGCAGGTGCAGTAACTTTTTTCGGTACCTTGGAACTGGGGATGTCGAGAATAATATCGAAATACCGAAAATCGATATTTTTGTCCAAAAATACGATATATCGTTATGGAATATTTTTCCGAGGAAAATTATGGAATATTTTTCCCGAGGCGATATATCGGATATTATTTGGCGATATTTTTCTGCGATATATTGCTTGCAGCGTTGGGTCACACTGCTGCGATCAACAGTTTCTTTTGGTTTTTATACTCTCTACCAGAGGTAGACAGAGTATATTAAGTTTGTGCAAAAAAAGTTTGTGCCCCTACTACAAAATACCCTGTTCCCTTGACTTCTTGTGTAAACATATACACACACTCACACATACACACTCTAACATACGCACACACGCATAGCATGCGGCCGCGCGCGATAACTGACCATGAAGACCCCCCCCCCTCTCTCCCACAAGCAAAATTGATTCGTATCTAACTTCGGTGTTTATTGTCCGATCTTAGTGATCTTTTCAGAATAGATAGATATTGGGCCTTACTTTATATATGTAAAGTTTGAAAGGTCTATCTTAAAAATTGTGGCTCTGACAGTTTTTTGCGCTTAAAGGGGGAAAAATTTTCCAAATCTGAAACAAACTCGTATTGAATCGGGTATACACCTACCTACATTCAAAAATTTGTGGCTCTAGCTCTTATAGTCTCTGAGAATCACGCGTTCATACGGACAGACGGACGGACAGACGGACAGGGCTAAATCGACTCGGCTGTTGATGCTGATCAAGAATATATATACTTTATAGGGTCGCAAATGCTTCCTTCTACCTGTTACATACTTTTGCACAACTTCATGATCCCCTTTTTCCCATTTTCAATGGGAACAGGGTATAAAAACCACTACTTCTACCGACTGACGGTTTAAAACCATTTCGGTATTTCTAAAAAATCAAAACTTTGTGCATTTCTATCTATGTTAATGCGATCAAAAAGGCATGGGAACAGGAACAATAAATTGTGAAGCTAGATGCATGATGTCTATTTAACTTATTATGATAGCCTAATTGCTAGCGTATATACTGCTTTGGATTTTATTGATCGTTTTTATGTTTCTACTCACTTCTTTTCACAGTTTGGACAAGTCTCGGTGCGTTCGGTGCCTTTGTGCGTCTTTAAGTGCATAGTTAGCAGGTATTTCTTGGCAAACCTCGCCTCACAAATGGCACATTGGTGTACCAATTCTGCCTGTTCGGAGTGAAAGCGCAGCATGTGCATATCGTGGCTGTTGCGATTCAGAAAGTTTCTCTGGCACATTTGACAGCTGAAATACTGCGGATCTTTGTGGTAGTGCAAGTGATCCACATACAAATTTCGCCGCATATAGCGATTGTTGCAGCATTGTACGTAGCCGCTGCAATTGTGCTCGGAGCGAAAGTGCCGCTTGAGATCGGTGAAATCGGACAACGGGGCTGAGCATAGGCAGCAGTCCAGACGCACGTTGGCGCTTATATAATCATCCATTTCCTTGACGCTGGAACGTTTGGTTACATCCTCCGCATCCTCCACTGCAAGATCAGCTGGCGCTTTGGTCTTGGTCTGAGATTTAGGACGACCACGTTTTGTGGTGTCATTTTTTGGCTGTTGGCGCTTCAGCGTGCGAGAACGTGCCTGTGACTTGCGTAATGAGAGCTGCTTTCTGGTCTTAACAGGCGGCATTTCCAGATCCATATCAAATTTGTCCTCTAAATCGGTTGCTTCTGATGTCTCGAAGGGCTTAATTTTCGTCTTTATTAAGTCACTCTCTCCGTCTTCATTCGACCACATCTTTATTAACTCGGGCTCTGTGTTCCACACCACCAAAGCTGGTTCTACCCCAGCCTCTTCATCCACTTCTGCCTTGACCAGCAAGGTCTTTTGTTTGGTCGCCACCATTTCGCTGAACTGCTCAAAGTCCAATATCTGTTGACAGCAGCAGCGACACAGGCTGCTCGACACTGCATCATTTGCCTCTATCTGAAGGAAGACAAATGGGAAAACATGAAATTTCCTACCATTCAATAACCAACATACCACCATTTTCAGATGCTTTTCTATCAATTGACCCAATGGTTGAGACTCCGCCTTTTGGTCAAAGATACCAACACTCTGCTCTTCGCTCTCCTCCTCCAGGCAAAGTCGACATATCATTTTTTTAATAATATCAACAAAAATCAACACTTAAATGTAAATTGTCAGACCAACAGCTGTTAGCAGTGTTGCCACATCCAGTCACTAGAGCTGACAGCTAGATCAGAACATAACTGTTAATTAAGCTGCCTTTACACTTATCATATATCTCTAAATAGTCAAATAGAACCTGTCTTATTTCATCAAAGAAGGCTAAATTTTCTAAATATTTAGATATATTTGCTTTGCTATTACACTATCGCTAGAGAATCTCTTTAGAGATATATGACAAGTGTAAAGGCAGCTTAAGGGTGGGGTTGAAAATTTGTAAGACCTTGCAAACGGTTTTATTAGCCATGTTCTCAATTTCACTTGTCCGTCTATCTGTTTCTATAAAAACTAGTTTCTCAGTTTTGAAGCTATCGAACAAAAATTTTGAACAATCTTCTTTTTAATTATCGCTTTTCTATGCTTTTTCATAATTCTACTAAGTTTAATGAAAATCTGACTACTGGTATAGCTCCTATCAATGGCATAGTCAGGAACTTTCCAAGGCACATTGGGACAAATGAGCCCCCCTTTCTGTGCAAAAGTGATAAGAATCAAAGCGCAGTTTTACTTTTCTTGTTCTTGTTTTTAGTAGAAAATGCTTAAAAAACAAAGACGCCTGACGTTTGTTTGTTCTAAGAATAGAGCACCGTCACACAGCTGTGCGTCAAAGTCAAAGTCGATAAACTTTATGTGCCTGTTAGTCGAATTGTGTTGCTACCAGGGATTAGTACCGGTACCGGAACCGGAACCGTTAACCGAAATAAACCGTTTTAAATCACTTACCGGAACCAAAACCGATACAAATTTTTTTTTGAAAACCGGATACCGTTTACCGTTTTTATTGGAATCGACAGAACCGTATCGAAACCGAAATGTTGGTACCGGTACTGTTTCGGTTTTTTTTTTTAACTTTGCAGAGTCAGATGTTTGTAACGCAAAGAAGGAATCTCAAGACGTCCTTAACACGATGTAAGATATTCTTGCCACTTTGCTGAGATGGCGTTAAATTCAAGCACCCCTCTGTTAAATGAGATGCTCGCAGCTTCTATAAGGTGCATAACGAATGTTCGAGCATTGATTGATTTGTTTTACATACATACATACATATGTATTTACATTGACAATAAAATAAAATACGTATGTGCATGTATTGAACATGTACATTGTACATGTGCATGTATTAAAACCACCCTCTAGTACGGCTGGGGTCAGTCACAGTATTTGCGTCAACCCAGCGTTGCTCTTTGTACGGTGATTCGTCGTGACGACAACGATTGTCGCTTTTCTGCATGGCATTTCGTCTATCGAGCGTCGCTCATGTCGGTTCCAGCATGGCATTTCGTCTATCGAGCGTCGCTCATGTCGGTTCCTTCATGGCATTGCGTCGACCTAGCGTGCCTAGAGAGTCGTTAACGTATTGAGCGGACATCGCCTTGCAAAATACGTCAGTCGAACTCATTGTAAGGGGTATAAGGGTGGGTCGACGACAGTCACAAAATCGTCGACGGAACGTTGATACAGCGTTGGTCGGCAGTACTAGAGGGCAGTGACTGGGACGTCAATTTTACATGTGCCGAGAACTTCAACACGGGCCAACGCCACATATGTACATAAATACATACATATGTTCAAATTGTCGATCCTTTCTTTGTTAGACGAGTACTCTTATCGCAGTATTAGTAGAATATCCCTTACTAATATACCAACACATGTACATACATACTATACGAACATACATAAGAAATTCAGTTGTCTTTCATCGTTTATTTGTTAAGATTTTTGAAAAGTGTGAGACTCAGTTGGCGAAATTGTAAGCATATTAGTACCAACAAAGGTGGCCACAACTAAATTTCAAGCCGAAAATCTAGTTATGGGCGATTTTTATTCCATTTGGTTACACTGCAAGTTGTAATACGTCCTCTCTAGCGAAATCAGGAAATAGAAAAGCGAGAAAATCCTTTTTTGAAAACAATGCTTTTCTAGGTGGCATATTTGTGGACCCAAGGTATAACGTAATGCCAAATCCTGAGCAAAAAATAATCTTGTATTACTCATTCAACAAATATTTATGCTCAAATTTCGTCGGTTGCTGATTAATCCCCTTTTTAATGATTATCTGAAAGCGGCGACGAAGTTGATGCATATGTGATGTTGCAAGAAAAGAAATTCGGTGATAAAATCAGATTAGTTTTGTCAACAAAAAAGCTGCTGGATTCCATTAACATTTTTCTTGCAAATAAACGTATTCGAAAGCATGAAAACATTCAAAAATGGTCAGAGTCGTCCACAAAGTTCCCAGAATTGTATGAGATTTCAAAAGTTGCAATTTCTGTAAAATAATGTGCAATATGAAAATCGATTTTAATTTTACTTTAAATGTCAAACGACTGAAACTTTTGTGTTGAATATTGTTTCTTTATATACCAAAGGAATAAAATGATTTGGACTTATATCAGCATTTACTTTTTACAATACTTAAAATTTTTACTTATATCGGTATGTACCGGTATACCGAAATAAAAAACCGGGTACCGTATCGAAACCGAAAACCGAAATAAATTAAAAACCGAAATAGAACTTTCTACCGAAACATCAGTTTCGGTTCGTACCGGTACCTGTACCGGAACCGAAAATGGTTTCGGTATTAATCCCTGGTTGCTAGTAATTCATGAAAAGACGCTTATGTACATTAGGGCTGGTCAATTTGTATGGGTGAGAAAAAATTAACAAAGCGCATAGCAGAAACGTAATCTACGGTAAATTCTAAGAAAATTTCCCGAAGAAATCATAGGTCTAAAATCAATTCCTAGGTCCCGCGTAGCGCGGTCAAAATTTGTTTATAGTTTTTATAACAAACTCTGTTGAAAAGTTCAAAAAGGCAACGTACATCATTGATCTTGGTCTTGTTTTAAGGGAAATTTTGCTTTTCGAATCAGTTTTAGTTTTTTTAAATATTTTGACTTTTAAATCGAATTTGACGGAACTGATATATATACTGATATACTAGTATAACAAGTAAGGGAGCGGTAGTCGAGTGCCCCGACTACAAAATAACCTGTTCCCTTGACTTCTTGTGTTTTCATACACATATACACACACTCACACATACACACATACTCTAACATACTCACACACGCACTCGCAAACACGGTAACTGACAATGCAAGGCCCCCCTCTCTTCCACAAGCAAAATTGATTCGTATATAACTTCGGTGTTTTTTGTCCGATCTTATTGATCTTTTCAGAATAGATAGATATTGGGGGGGAGGGGGAGGAATTTTCCAAATCTGAAACAAACTCGATTTGAATCGGGTATACACCTACCTACATGGAAAAATTTGTGGCTCTAGCTCTTATAGTCTCTGAGAAACACGCGTTCATACGGACAGACGGACGGACAGACGGACAGGGCTAGATTGACTCGGCTGTTGATGCTGATCAAGAATATATATACTTTATAGGGTCGCAAATGCTTCCTTCTACCTGTTACATACTTTTGCACAACTTCATGATCCCCCTTTTCCCATTTTCAATGGGAACAGGGTATAAAAAGAGATAAATTCGACTGCAATATGCTACCACGATTTACCATTACAACAGACACGCACATGTCACGGAACAATTTTTCTCGTTAATACCTACCTTTAAGTTAATTAAAACCAAATATAACAGATTCGCGCATTAGAAAAAGCGGGAAAATAGTTTGCGCAAGTTGTTGCAACATATGTTATGTTTGATAGCTCACAGCTAATCGATTCCAAATCAAAAATTGGCGGGTTTTCAGTTTTTAAAATTTGCTTTTTCTTCCGGTAAGTCGGCTGTTTCGCCCAGTGTGCGTAGACTTGATATTTTTACAAAACTACTAGAAATAACAAGTAAGAAAGTCGGTCAAGCCCGACTATAACATACTCTGTACCTGTGAAGTGCTGCCCATCACCGCTGCGACCTGTGCTGCCCATAATTGTTTGTTTTCCTTTTAACTCGACAACCGTTCATCCGATCTTTACCATTCCTTTGACGGATCGATAAATAATTCTGATAACTAAATATGTCCAGAAAGAACGACCTTCTATCTATAAAACTGTGCGAGATATGACGTTTTTACCAATTTGCGGGGGCGGGAGGGGACGTGGCAAAAATTGAAAATAAACTTGATCTGGCTGCAAGTATAAGAAGCATATGTGCCATATATGTCAAACCTATCTCTTACCATCTCTGAGATCTGTGCGTTCATACGGACAGACAGACGGACATGGCTATATCGACTCGGCTGTTGGTGCTGATCAAGAATATATATACTTTATGGAGTCGGAGATGCTTCCTTCTGGCTGTTAGATACTTTTGCACAAACTTATTATACTCTATGTACCTTTGGTATTTGATAAGTTGTTACATCTTAGATCATTATGGTCAACTTGGAAGTCTCGAATAAAATTTTTTTTTTTTTTTAAGTCTTTAGCTTTAGTCAACGAAAAAAAGGGAAGATTGCTGCTGAGCCGAACGGACAACTTGGGTTCGAAACAGGTTTAGGCTTAAAGTTCAGTTAACAGTAAACAAATATGTCGGAATTTCGGGTCCGAAACGCATAAGTGCAAGTCAATCAGGCAGCCCTGCTAATAAGCCACTTACCGTTTACAAATAATTTTTTAACAAAAAAAGTCTGTCAAGCCCGACTATAGCATACTCTGTAGCTGTGAAGTGCTGCCCATCACCGTTGCGACCGGTGATGCGACTGCCCATAATTGTTTGTTTTTCTTATAACTCGACTATCGTTCATCCGATCGTTGAGATTCTTTTGGCAGATCGATAAGTAATCCTGATTAATATATAGAAAAAACGAACCTTCTATCTATAAAACTGTGGGAGATATAACGATTTTTCCGATTTGCGAGGCGGGAGGGGGCGTGGCAAATATTGAAAATAAACTTTATCTGCCTTTTAGTATAAGAAACATGACTCATACATGTCAAACCTCTATCTCTTACCATCTCTGAGTTCTGTTTGTTCATACGTACGGACAGACGGACATGGCTATATCTACTCGGCTGTCATGCTTATCAAGAATGTATATATTTTATAGGGTCGGAGATACTTCCTTCTGGCTGTTACTTTTGCACAAACTTATTATTTTCTGCGTACCTTTGGTACAGAGTATAAAAATTCCAATTCTTTTCTAGGTTTTGCCGAAACATATTTTATCCATAGTTCTCTTTGTTTTCTTGGCATACCATACCAAATTAAAGCCGTTTTCAAATTAAATGATTATAAGAAAATGTTCAACATTTGGTTTTTTCTTCCGTTTTCTTGTATGCTTAGTGAAGAACAAAAACAGATAGGTGGCTGAAAATGCGATCTAATCGTAATGTGTATGTATAAAAATATTTCTTCCGCCTTATTCCTTCCCCGCAATTCGCGGGCTATCATAGTTATGGGTATTCATATGTAGTTGTCTGCGCTACCTGTGATGGTCTGCTTGCAGATTTGGAGAACATTTTCAGTCAGAGCGTCACATGGCGCAATCAGCATATACAGACTAGGTTGGCGTCTCAGTAGTAAGCAGCTACTCCAAAAACTTCTGGGCAAGAGGAAGATCAAATTACTAACAACATACGATGTTGCTTAGTATCAATTCACCTACCTGTGTACTTTTTGTGAGAGCGATTCGGAAGTTATGGCGATTGAATACCTTCTAAAAAAGTCCGGAGAAAAGTGCCATGTCCAAATATTGTACATGTTTCTAGATTGGTTCAGACAGGGGGCAGTCGACTTTGGTGTCACCTTTTTGACCCAGCTGATGCTCGGGTTGCTCATGTATGATGTGATTAAGAACTTGGCCTACACCATCGCTGGCGGTGGCAATCACTTGCTGTCGTTTGGGTTTTGGCGGACAGGGTGGAGGAGTTGGTTTGTCGGTTTGCACAGGCGTCATCGGCATAGCCAAGTGTTCTGTGTGAATTACTTGCATGCTCTTGGCTTCTTTCACGGCCCTGGGCTGACCGTCTGGCACATCCTTGCACACGATCTCATGCTCCTCCTGTTGCTGCTTGGCTTGACGCAGGGCCAGCATTTCATTTATGACCAACTGCACGCTTGGCGTAAGCCTCAGATGATTTGAACTACGACGTACCAGTAGGCAGTGCTCTGCAATGCTCATCAACTGGCCATAAAGTGTGTTCAGTAAGTGGCCGAAGATGTGGCTGCCTGTCTGTGAGGCATTATCGAAGACCTGGTCGATCGAACTCTCGTTCTCAGCAAAAAAAGAGCACAGAAATTCTTCGTAGATCAGCTGACAGCCGGCACCCATTGAAGGTAGCAACCAGCACAGAAATATCAACTTGAACTCACTGAAAAAGGGCATTATGGCCAACAGACTTGCAGTTAAGAAATCGAAGACGACAAAGATGCCATAGACAATCCAATAAGCAAGCCAAGCCCGTTGATCGCTCTCCGATCGCCGTTTGCCGTTTAAAATCTTGTACGACGCGTAGGCCGGATACAAGCAGCCAACCAAAAGGCAGCAAAGACGTAGGGCACTCTCATAGACGAACATTCTGTTGAAACGGGGAAAAAAATTTGGAAACTATAAAATTTTTAAAACACAAAATTTAAACAATTTTTTTTTGGACGGAAAAATTTTTGTTTTGTATTAACGTCTATACTGTCGTAAGCCTTCGTATTAACTGGGTAAGTGATAAATAGCCAAAGGGAGAGGGAAATGACAGAGAAAATTGAGGTAGGGCTGTTTGAATTTTTTTCAACATATTGTTATAAACAGGGAGCCCTGGTGAATATCATGCCCTGTGCCCAGGGGTGCAATCCGCGCGGATATAAGGACTGGTTCGGTTTAGTGGTTCACTCAGATTTTGAGTCGGGGGTTCGGTTCATTGCATGGTATTTGGAGCTAACTAAACCGCAATTTCGGTTCGGTCTATGGTTCTTGGTCTATTATACATTTTTGAAGGCCTATTTCTGTTTTCGAATTTTCAAATATTATGATTTATAAATTGAATAAAGGACTTTTTTAATCAAAGTGGTTGTTAGCTGTGTCAAGATCGATAATTGATGATAATTCTATAATCAACAGAAATCAACAAAGATTTGAAACGTATGGACACATATGTTTCGTCTGCATCCCTGCTGGCTCGGTAATTACTAATGGCTGTTGGTGTGGAAAGCGATTAAAATCACACTGACGAGCCTGTAAGGATGCTGACGAAACAGTCTGTCTGAGTATCCTTAATCTGCTGTGTCAATTTGTTTCAAATTTTTGTTGATTATTGAATTATAATCAATCCTCGACCTTGAGAGGCTAAAAACCACTTTGACTAAAATCAAAACAGGTCGCTTATCCCCATATATATGACTTTCCAAATGCTCTTCAAATTGAATTCCCTCCACACTTTTGGAAAGCTTTAAAATTCTAATATACAGTCTTGTTCTTAATTTCACTTCCACAAAAGTTTTGTTCTTTAAAACCAGTTTTACGACTAAATTTAGTATTTAAATCACACAATTTTTGCGGAAGTAGAATTGAGAACAAGGCTGATAATTGTCGCAAATATATGAAGATATTTAGACCTCCTCCATAAAAATTTAAATGCGAAAGCAGTGCATTATTCGAATTCAGGTCAAGAAGCGCAACAGAATATTGAGAACACCGTCCAGAAGAGGGAATGGGATACTCACTGAAAGCAATAGACGACTTTCAAGAAAAGAATGCAGTCTGAATGACGGTATATAAAAAAGTCGGTGGGAAATTGAGGGAAATGTCCTGGATCACATGTTTGATAATGGTTGACAAGTCTTCCTTAAAGGCAACATCAATCAGCCATCGCTGGTCATCAGTTCGGTCGATGAGTGGTTTCCCGTAATCTAACCGAAATTCGGCTAAAAATTTTTTCCGGAAACGGACTAGCATTCCCACGAAATTTTGAGGCGATTCCAATTAAAACAAAACAGTTTTTTTTTACTAGAAATTTTTTTTTTTCGACCGATCATTCGTACTGCAGCTATATGCTATAGTCATCCGATTTTGACAAAACTTTGTACAATTGTGCAAAAGTATATAAAATAAGTGGCCGGGTGGCTCAGTGGCTAGAGCGCGACCGCTGTGAAAGAGGTCGTGGGTTTGATCCCGCCTCGGAACATTTAATTAAAAGTTTTTTCTTTGAATAAAACTTTACACCCGGCCACACCTCTGTTGGCGCCAGCTTTGTAGTAATTAGCCATGAAAAGCTTCTCAAACTGCCGTTCGGATTCGGCGTTAAACTGTAGGTCCCATTCTCTTGTGCTAAAATTAGAAGCGCACGAGCCAAGAGATTGAGAGAGGCTCGGCTTTGGCCCTTTGGGGCTGTGTCAACTTGACAAGCCTTGGGGCTGTGTCGACCTGACAAGCCATTTTACTTTACTTACTATAAAATAAGTATATGCCGATAATAAGATCGTTTCCATTGAAACCAAAAAAGTTTTTCTCACTAGAACTAGTTTTTCCTATGGCGTTCCTATGGCAGCTATATGCTATAGTCATCCGATTTCGACCAAACTTAGTGAAATCATGGGAAAGGATAGTAAGCTAAGAAATACGCACTTTGGAGGCGTTTCCATTAAAAACAAAAAACAAAAAATCAACTCAGCTCGTCATGCTGATCAAGAATATATAGTCTATATGTGGACGGAGATGCTTTCTTCAATCCGTTACAATTTTATAATACCTTTTGCAATTTTTACAAATAAAAATTTTCAAATACAGTTAAAAGTTACCTTAATAAGTGTAGAAATATTTGCTGTAATAAATTAAAAGGTCCTCTTAGGAAAAATGTTTGGAAAATGGCTATTTTCAAGCCAATTTACTGTATGTAACCCCATAATGAGCATTTTAGTGATTTTATGGCTAAAAGGTAGCTTTTTTTTTTAAATGACCAGCACTTGTTATTGTTTACTCAAGTCGATCTGGTAACACTGTGACCCGCAGTTTGTATTTTGCATTTAACAAAATATTTTTGGCTGATTTTAGTGACAAAAATGATATGCAGACTTTGTCTAGGAGATGAAGGAAAACAGACTGTGAGGATTTTCGAACAGAAGGAGCAGTCACAGTCATTGGTCCAATTGATAGAGAAGCATTTGCAGATTGTGGTAAGTTTTTGGGACATGACAAGTTTTTGAGTTGAAGTGGTTGACAAACTGCTCTTCCTTTAGGTGGAGGAGAATGATGCAGTGTCCACGGGCCTGTGCCTGGGATGCTGGCAGCAACTTTTGGATTTTGAACAATTTTATGCCATGGTCTTAGACAAGCAGCTGCGGCTGCAAGTCCTCAAAAAAGAGCCCAGCTTCGACGTGGGATCGGAATCGACTGAGGATGGCAAGTTCTTGTTTGAGCCCGAGATTGAAGTGCAACCCCCTAGCAGTCCCACTGTCCAGGAAAGCAATGCGATTGAAACTGAAGTTCCGACCAAAGAAACGTCTCCGCCGCCTAGACGCAGCCTGCGTTCGCGTGTTCTCACCGGGCGGGGCAAACTGGCTAAGCCCGAGCAGCAGCCATCACTGGATGCCGGACGCCGAAGCGAACTCAGTAACGAAATGGACCTGTACATCGCCTCACATGGCCAGCTGCAGTGTTGCCTTTGTGGTGCAGATGGCGCCCCCCAGTCCGATTTCGCTGCCCTCAAGCGGCATTTCCGCCGTCAACATCAATGCGCTGGCTATGTCGTTTGTTGCGACAAACGCTACAAGAAGCGAACCCTCTATGTGGATCATCTGCACATGCATCAGAATCCGGATCATTTTCGGTGAGGCCGCTCATCGTTTCTCTAATTGCTGCTCTGACTGTTTTTGCCTTGCTCTCGTTTGTTTAGATGCAAAATCTGTGATAAGCAGCTGGTTAGTCGCATTAGCTATGACTTCCATATGCTGCGCTTCCATTCCCAAGAAGAGACTCTGAGTTTTGCCTGTGATCAGTGCTCAAAGCGTTTTCCCAAAAGGTTTCTCTTGCTGGAGCATTCGCAGATGCATCAGAGGGAACGGGCTCAGTGTGAGCATTGCACAAGATCGTAAGTATTCGATATCCACTATCTTCTTACATTGTCCTTCTCTTAGTTTCAGCAACGTGGCGAATATGCGCTTGCACATGCGTCGCTCGCACGATCCCACCTTTGTGCCCTTCATCTGCGATTGCTGTGGCGCCGAGTTTAAGAGCAAACAGAATTTGGAGACACACCAGCGCATCAAGCATCGCGAGGGCCCACAATTGCCCGAGGTTCAGTGTGCCATCTGTCAGAGTTGGTTGCGTGACGAGAAAAGCCTGAAGAAACACATGTATCAGCATACGGATGAAGCCTCCGCGAAGCAATACAAATGCGATCAGTGTGGTGTGCTCAAAACCACGCGAGTCAAATTGGCTTCCCACCGACGATATCACCATCCGAAGCAATACCAAAAGTGCTCGGTCTGTGAAAAGAAATTCAAAAATATTCGCGGTCTCGAGGAGCATATGGCTACCCATACGGGTCGTGATCTGTATGCGTGTGCGTTTTGTGAGCGCACATTTAAGAATTCGGGAAATATGCATAAGCATCGGAGGCAAATGCATGCAACACAAGTGGATACACTGCAACAACAAAAGAAACTGAGGCCCAGCGAGCGGAAGGAGAGGCCGGATCAAGTGGTGAATGAGCAGGCCAGAGGAGAAGTCAGCTATAATGGCTAACACCAAAATATATATTTAAGACTGATAACACAGTTCTACAAGTTGAGACCTTTTGTGAGTAAAACGAGCATACCTTCAGCAAAATTTTTTGTTATTAATTTTTTCTTGGCTTAAATTACACAGTGCTACAAATTTCACACAAGTGCAAAAACTCGGGAAATGACCTAGCGTACTCTGTAGAGCAGGTCGCGTACAGCACTTCCTCATACTTGGTTTTCTTTGGGGACCCCCAAAATCTGAAGATATAGCCCAAAACCCGTTTAGTGCTCATTTTGCTCACTTTATTTAAGAAAAAACCCGCGAATGGACCATATGATTTTATATAAACTTGTTAATGCCGATAGCGCCGAGACGATTCTTATATATTATAATCAATGGTTTCAGAGATGTAATGCGATGGCTGATAAATGCGAGTTACAGATCTGGTATTTTGAACTTTTTCTGAGAATTTTCTACTTTAAACACCACTGGTTTAACAAAACTGCTCCATGAACTGCTCATGAAGTTGTGCAAATGTATATAATAGGGAAAAGCAAACATTTCCGACCTCATAAAGTATATATATTCTTGATCAGCGTCAAAGGCCGAGTGAATAAAGCCATGTCCGTCTGTCTGTATGATCGCGTCGATCTCAGAGACTATAAGGGATAGAGCCACATAACAAGTTTGTTTTCAATTTGGAAAATTTACCCCCTTTCCCCTATAACCGCAACAAACTGTTTGTTTATTTATATGAACGCGTTGATCTCAGAGATTATAAGAGATATAGCCACAAAATTTTGCATGTAGATAGGTGAACACCATACCCAGATCAAGTTGGTTTCAGATTTGGAAAAAAATTTACCCCTCCACCATTTAACCGCAAAAAAACTGTCAAAAACATAATTTTTAAGTTAGAGCCTCGTGACTTAATATATATCAAAAAATATGGCCTTTCTGTCTATTCTGGGAAGCCCATTTATTTCGAACCAAAAACACCGAAGATATGTATGAATCAATTTTGCTCTATAGAGAAGGGGGTACAGCATCGTCAGCTTCCAAAACATATAAAATGAAGGGAACAGAGTATTTTGGAGTCGGAGCACTCGACTTCAGCTCCCTCGCTTGTTTTTGCTATTTTATTACTATATTAGTCTATGTAATTCTTCTTGAGTTTAATTTTGTTTCGATGAATTTGGATACCGTTTGCCGTAGTGGACTGTTCGGGAGCTGTAACCTTGTAGGGCCATGATAATCTCCGGTCACTACAGTAGTACCATTTCTTCTTATTCGGCGTATGTTTCATGCATATGAATTTTAAGTCAGGTTATCTTAGCAAAATCGGTTGTTGGCTGCTGTTTTTTTGAGTGCAGGCGCTTTTTTATTGAAGTTCGATTTAGAACGAAAATAGATGGATCTCAAATATGATAAGAGCCAAAGCAACCAAAACTGAATAAGAATTCTTATATACTTCAACATCAAGTTGCATTTTAAATTTTGCCACTCCTGACTTCTGGGACATTTTATGGGATATATTGGCATGTATTCCAAAGATGTAGGATATGGCAATACCTATTGATATTCACCAAACTTAATGGGCAAATGATAATTCGAGTCCACACCACCCTATTCTCAAGCGACAGAGCAATGTGCTTACATAGCCAACAAGAAGGTAAGAAATATAGTCACAAATAGAAGCACCATGTAGACTTCTTTTAATATTAAGTTTCTTATAGATAAACCAGAAAAAAAGTCGGTCAAGCCCGACTATAAAATATTTTGTACCTGTGAAGTGCTGCCCATCACCATTGCGACAGGTGCTGCCCATAATTGTTTGTTTTTCTTATAACTCGACAACCGTAACTCGACAACCGTTCATCCGTGGGTCAAAAGAAGTCATCCGATGTTGTTTGGCTTTCATTTTCTTTCTAAATAAAGAACGTATTTTCTGTTTATTGATTATATTTATTTGAACCTTTAGAATTTTATTGGTCATTTCGAGAAGATGATATCGGCCAAATGGGCGCCGTTACAATTGATTGCCATACGGGCTCGTTTTATGGCATTTTTCATCACTTCGGCAAGAACTTCGGGCTGAATATTCTCGCACTTGTGTCGAATGTTGTCCTTGAGGGCTTCCAAGGTCTCGGGCTTGGTTACGTAAACACGGGATTTCAAAAAACCCACAAAAAAAGTCTGGAACGGTTAAATCGGGCGATCTTGCAGGCCAGTGCAAATCGCCAAAACGAGAGATGAGGCGACCCGGGAACGCTGCCTTCAGAATGTCGGTGGTGGCTCGCGCAGTGTGTGCCGTTGCTCCGTCCTGCTGAAACCACATGTCCTCCAGTCCTAATTCGTTCAATTGCGGCAGAAAAAACCCGGTTAACATGACCCTATAACGCGCACCGCCCACTGTTGTCATTTGACCAGCGGCGTTCTCGAAAAAAAATGGCCCGATGACTCCTGCAGCGTGAACAGCGCACCATGCAGTCACTTTGAGCGGGTGTAATGGCTCCTCGTGGATCACTCGTGGATTTTCGGTGCCCCAAAAGCGTTAGTTTTGCTTGTTCACGTACCCGCTGAGGTGGAAATGAGCCTCATCGCTCATTATGATTTTGTTCGAAAAATCGATTATTCACGATTATTCCGCGTTCTTGGGGAGTATATCGATCCATGGCTTGTTCACTTGTATTCTACATCTGTCTAACATAGTCCACAAATGTCAAAACAGATCTGACTTTGGCGGCTATTTGTAAAAATAGGAGCATCTTCCAATAGGGTGACTTCTTTTGACCCACCCTGTATAAGAAACATATGTCCCATACATGTCAAACCTCTATCTCTTACCATCTCTGAGATCTGTTTGTTCATTCTGACAGACGGACAGACAGACAGACGGACATGGCTAGATCGACTCGGCTGTTGATACCTCTGGTACAGAGTATAAAAATTTAAGTTGAACAGATTTTGAGATAATCCCAAACTATCATTTTTTGCATTTTCGAAAAAGAACTCACTTAATTACAAATAAATATGGGCTTAACGACCTGTTTTGATTTTTGTCAAAGTGGATGTTAGCAGGCTCAAGGTCGAGGCTTGATTATAGTTCAATAACACAGGGGAACAGCAATTTTGTTGCATCCACTTTGATAAAAAATTCTGTTCCAGTTTTGTCTTCTGATTACAAAACTGGTCTGGGTTTGGCTCCGTCAGCTTTTGTTTAAAAGATATGGCGGAATATGTGTTTTGCATGTTTTTTTCCTTTGAAAAAATTATGGAGGTCACACTGAGCATATCGTCGTGTGCAGGCCAGAACAGAGGGTGAATTTTAATTTAAAACACTTTAGCATATAGCCCATAGACTCTTCTAAAGGGTGATATTTTAAGAGCTAGTTTTTCAAAAAAAAAAAAAAAAACATAAAATTCAGAAAAATGCATGAAATCTTTATTTGAATCGATAGTACGGTCCATATAATTTAATGTTTGAAGATTATTTCATGCAAATGTTGACCGTTCAATTTTGGCATACTCTTTCCAACACTTCGGCCGGTATCTCACGAAAAAAAGCTTCAATGTTGTCTTCCAATGCGTCAATTGAAGCGGGCTTGTCTGTATAGACATGAGCTTTAACATAACCCCACAAAAAATAGTCTAAAGGCGTTAAATCGCACGATCTAGGCGGCCAATTGACCGGTCCCAAACGTGAAATAAAATGTTCACCGAACTCGCCTCTCAATAAGTCCATTGTTGCGCGTGCTGTGTGGCATGTGGCACCGTCTTGTTGAAACCACATGTCATGGAAATCAAGCTCTTGCATTTTGGGCAAAAAAAGTTTGATATCATTTTTACGTTGTTGAGTAACAGAGGCCCAATTGCTGCGAACGGCGACGTATCGATAATTGATGGTCATCATTAACACTGGCCGATACAGCTGCGATATTTTTTTCAGTTCGCACTCGACGTAAGCGTGTTGGTGGTTTAATGTCCAACAATGTAAGTTTGGTACGAAATTTAGTCACAATAGCCCGAATAGCCGCTTCAGTGGATCTATTAAACTGACCATAAAATGGAAGAAGCGCGCGATGAACTTTCTTAACAAAGCACGCATTTTGAAAATAAAATTCAATAATTTGCAAGCGTTGTTCGTTTGTAAGACGATTCATGGTTAAATTATAGACCAAACTGAAGATGTGTGACAGTGAAACAAAACACGAAACGTGCGTGAGCCGTTTAAACCAGTGTTGCCAAAAAGATAATAGCTAAAAAATCACCCTTTATTTTCACACATTTTGTTGCATTTATAACCCCTGTTAATTCCCAAAAAATGTATTAAATTTTATGGCAGGACAACTAGATTAATACACAAAATGTGTATAGGAATTATTAAAAGCCTACGTGATCCAACATGGATCTTACATTAATAGTCAAGCAAATGTACAATATTAACATTCAGGCAGTACTAGATTCAAATAATTTCCGGCAAATTCATTTTTGTTTAATATCAAACAACCTCGCGAAAATTACATACAAATTTAATGAATTTGGCTACGAATGGACCGAATGGTTTCCGCACTAACCATCTTCAATAAAAATATTTCTGTCTTAGTCAGAATTGGCATGACAAACTCCGTTAACATGGTTCGATAACGCTCTTCATTGACGGTTACGAAATTAATAGCGCCCAGCTCCGGGGTCAATGTAACCGAGTAAAGCAAGGCCATATGATGCTTAAGATACAGCCTTGTTAATATAAACATCCTTCTGTTGCCACTTGCGTTTTTTCTCCAAAGGCGGCATGTTCTCTTGTTGCGGGATGTAAAAGTACCTGTCTTGTAAAATGTACACTGGTGGGCACACTGCAAGCATCCGACGCCCCTCCAGAGTAAAAGTCAAGAATCTACAGTTTAGTAAAATCGGGTAGGTATTTATAACTCAACTGCTTTGACATTTTCAAGATAACTTAAATAGAAGTTCTCACTTAATCTTCTTCTTTGGCCCGATATGCTTATCACAACCGCTTAATGGTCTCGGTCATTTTGCTGCTTTTAATACCCGTCAGTCGCCTCTGTTTTGTGCTGACTGGTCCCCCCAATGTCTTAAAGCACCTGTCCCATGCCCGATGCACCAATTGTTGACATCAACCTAATTTTTATTGGAATCCTGAAAAGCTTCGAGGAAATGCTTCTAACTCTCTTCAATTTGGGCACCTTCGGGCTTTCTGTTGCTGTCGCATAAGACTCATAAGCCCAAAAGTTTTTGCTCTGTGTGACCTCCATAATTTTTTCAAATGAAAAAAAAACATGCAAAACACATTTTCCGCCATTTTGCTCTCCTGTGTAATCAACCAGAAAAATCAACAGAGAATACATATGAACATGAACAGTAGGTGTGGCTGTGTAGACGGCTGTTTCGGCTGCCGACATGGCAAAGCCTTCGTCAGTACACTTTTAGTTGCTTTCACACCAACAAGCCATTTGCAAATCATATTTAAATACCCCAGGCTGCGAATAAAGAATTCATTTCAAATATCTGAATTATGAAATAACTTATGAATAAGTTTTATATACCAAATTAAAGCTTTTAGAATTGTCTTTCAATCAATTATATGTTCTATTTACAGGGATATCGAACATTTCGTTTTATTTTTATCAAAAATTTGAAAAACCCGTAAGTTACACCGGTATTTTAACTAACAAAATTTTTTTTAAGAATTTCTTTCTCTTTTGGATGTTGTAAACTAATATATAACCAATTATAAAAGTGTTCATTTATCGAAATCTGTTGAAAATTGTAGAAGTTATTAGCATTTATATAAAAAATTAGCAATTTCAGTTTTTACGTTCAAATGGTATTGAAAATGTCTATGGTCCGTTTTGCTCCACCGTTTGTGGGCCAAATGTTTTCTGCAACAATTGTATGTATAAGCTTACTCAGTGGATGACAGGTGCAAAGTAAGAATATATGTAATTGTTGAAATACTCCATAGTGGAAACTTCTTTGTACGAACTATGCACACTTTTTCTTGGGTTGATAAAAGTCTAGGCAAGTGTCATAGTGCTTCTTACTATCGCCACTGAAGTTGACACTATTGATGTGCGATATTTTCCCTTTAGAGTCTACTTGCTCTTTGACGTGCCTGCAATTTGAAGACAACCACTCTATCACAAGCATGATTGTTATTTTTGCTTGACCAACGTAAAGCAACATGGACGTCATCGTACAGTTGAATATGCGCAGGTACAATCCATGACAAAGCTGGTATATCACTCAGATTGTGTTCCGTATCCATTTAGTTCCAAATTCCAAACTGAACCGTACGACTCATTTGAATCAGCCGATGACTTAAAAAACTATGAAGAACCCACAGAAGAGCGAAATCTCTTTTGCCAAAGTGTACTAAACAACCTAATAAGAGTTCTTGATGTTTCAAAAGAAAAATCGGAAATTTTAGCATCACGTTTGCAAGAACTGAATTTGTCAAAGGATGATGTCAAAATATCGTACTATAGAGATCGGCAAAAGCGCTATGCTAAGTACTTCTTGAAAGAAAATAATATTGGTTATTGCAAAGATGTGTGTGGTTTATTTGAAGAGTTTAACGATCCATATGATCCAGGCGAGTGGCGTTTGTCTATCGACGGTTGCAAGCTCTGTCTAGAAAAAGACCTCTGTTCCTCTAACAATGAGGCATGCTCGCTTGAATCGGGGGGATGGCTGGGAAAGTTTAGAGATGCCGTTAATATTAAAGAATCCTATGAATTAATGGCCATATTGCTCGATTTGATTAATTGCAAGGAACATATGTGGATAATTTGTGTTGTCACTTCATTTCTTGGAAATTTTAAAAGTCTTAACTACAACGAAGTCGTCGGACATTTAATAAGAAATTATGTAAAGTTTGTATATTATATTAAAACTTTATATTCCAACGCTACACATGGTTTTTCAAACAGGAGTGAAAATGTCGTTAAAAATTAATTTTTGGATTTTTATTTGGATTTCTTCCCTGTTATCCTCGGCGATGAGAGTGATGAGCATGGTATACGATTTCATTAGGATATGAAGATTATGAATTGCCGCTATCAAGAATTTTGGGATGAGGCCATGATGGGTGACTTTTGTTGGTTTCTTACGCGAGAGGAAAACTGTGCAGACAAACGGCGGAGCTAATCGGACCATAAATATTTTTCATACCATTTGAACGGTAAAACTGGAATTGCTCATTCTTTATATAAATGCAAATAACTTCTACAATTTCCAACAGATTTCGATAAATGAACACTTTTTTAATTTGTTATATCCAAAAGAGAAAGAAATTCTTAAAAAATTTTTGTTAGTTAAAATACCGGTGTAATTAACGGGTTTTTCAAATTTTCGATAAAAATTAAACGAAGTGTTCGATATCTTTGTAAATGGCATCCACACTACAAGTTTGACAATAAAACAACGTATAAATGATTAAAAGACAATTTTATAAGCTTTAATTTAGTATATATAACTTATTCATAAGTTATTTTAAAATTGATATGTTTGTAATTAAGTGAGAAGATCTTTGTCAAAAATGCAAAAAAACGATAATTTGAGATTTTCTCGAAAACTGTTTTACTTAAAAGTTTTTGAATTCGGATTCGGATTCAGCGCGTGATTTTACATAAGGAATGAGAAAATCATGAATTATTTGTAAACTAGTGTAATTTTTCTCGGTGGAAGCTATCAACTAAATGCATGACATTAATGTTTTAAATCCATTGAAAATAATATTTATTTTAACGAGAACAGTAGTCGAAAGTTCAAACTCGAGTATCTCGAAATCACTTTTTTGAAAATGTTTCACACGATAAGAAGAATAACTGTCGATCGATTTTCAAAGTTTTATTTAAACTACTCCTAATACGTAGGTACCATTGTGTTGTGAACTAGGATATTTGGGATCCGTCAGTAAATAACGGAGTTAGGACGAATGAAAGGGGTAAAAAAATTAGATTTGAGAAATTTTGACTTTGAAACCCCGTACCTAACTGCGTATTTATTGAACGATCCCAAATATCCTAGTTCATACCATAGCCACATCAGTTCTTAACAAAACCCCGAATTCATTTTTAATTTCGCATAATCCGTTCTCAACATCTCATGTGAGACATCTCTCATGGGCCTATGATTTAAATTTTTGGTCAACCGCAGCAACAAAAAAACAAAAATTTCTAAATTTAGTTTTACTGGTTACCTATCGAATAAAAAAACCCGCTTGTAAATATCACTTTAAGTTTTTTTTTTTGTGTAATTTAATTTTATGTAAGCCAACATGGCACCTGAAGGTATACAGTACGCTTAACTAATTCCCGTAGACAAATCCATGCTGAATAAGGTCAAAGTCATATCTAAGTTTTCGTTTCCGAGATATTGCCAAAAAAAAAACCATTTTACCGACTTTTCACCGTTTTAGGTTTTTTTTTAACCCCAAAATTAACCTGCCTACGCCTATACTATATATATTGTTGATCAGCATCAACAGCCGAGTCGATATAGCCATGTCCGTCCGTATGAACAAACAGATCTCAGAGATGGTAAGAGATAGAGCTTTGACATGTAGGGGACAAAAACTTCTTATACTTGCAGGCAAATCATGATCCCCCTTTTCCCATTTTCAATGGGAACAGGTTATAAAAAGTTACGCAGAGTATATTAAGTTTGTGCAAAAGTATGTAACAGCCAGAAGGAAGCATTTCCGACCATATAAAGTATATATATTCTTGATCAGCATAAACAGCCGAGTCGATTTAGCCCTGTCCGTATGAACAAACAGATCTCAGAGATGGTAGGTGATAGAGGATTGACATGTATGGAACAAAAACTTCTTATACTTGCAGGCAGATCAAGTTTATTTTCAATTTTTGCCACGCCCCTCCCGCCCCCGAAAATTGGAAAAAAACGTCATATCTCCCACAGTTTTATAGATAGAAGGTTCGTTTCTTCTTGACATATTAAGCTTTTAGAGCAAGGTTGACGAAAATCTACTCGGAATTCGGAAAAGGAACGACTACACTGTCACAAAATCGAACTTTTTTTGCTCCCTGGGTAAGAATTATTTTTTCAGAAGCATTGCAAGTCCCAATAAACCAAAAAAATTATTACGCACTCAACGTTATTCGTTGAGTAAAAGGGGTATACTAAAGTCGTGCAAATGTATGTAACAGGCAGAAGGAAGCATCTCTGACCCCATAAAGTATATATATTCTTGATCAGCATCAACAGCCGAGTCGATATAGCCATGTCCGTCTGTCCGTCTGTCTGTCCGTATGAACGCACAGATCTCAGAGATGGTAAGAGATAGAGGTTTGACATGTGTGGGACTTATGCTTCTTATACTTGCAGGTAGATCAAGTTTATTTTCCATTTTTGCCACGCCCCCTCCCGCCCCCGCAAATTGGAAAAAACGTCATATTTTCCACAGTTTTTATATAGAAGGTTCGTTCGTTCTGGATATATTTAGTAATCAAGATTATTTATCGATTCGCCAAAGGAATGGTAAAGATCGGATGAACGGTTGTCGAGTTATAAGGAAAACAAACAATTATGGGCAGCACCGGTCGCTACGGTGATGGGCAGCACTTCGCAGGTACAGAGTATGTTAAAGTCGGGCTTGACCGACTTTCTTTCTTGTTTTATTATTGTAAACAATGTAAAATCTCAGATGTTTTGGCGCACGGTTAATAACCAAGCCACAGTTTATATAAAATAAATATCTACTACTATTTGTAGTAGTATACTAAGTGTGTACAATATTGATAAGTTATGGCTGATGGTTATAAACAAAGCCTTTGTATTGTTAAATAAATACTACTACTACTAGTAGTTTACATCATCCAGAAAAGAAAGAAATTTTTAAGAATTTTTTGTTAGCTATAATAACGGTGTAATTAACGTTGAAACGAAAGTTCGATTTTTTTTTTGTAAATAGCCACCACACTTGTAGTTTGACAATAAAACAACGTAACAATGATTGAAAGATAATTTTATTAGCTTTAATTTGGTATATAACAATTTTTCATAAATCATTTCATAATTGAGATATTAGTAATTAAGTAAGAAGATCTTTTTCAAAAATGCTAAAACGATAATTTGAGATTATCTCGAAATCTGATCTACTTAAACATTTTTGAACTCCAGATTCGCATTCAGCGCGTGATTTTACAAAAGGAATGACATAAATTTGTCGAGGATGAGAAAATCATTAATCATTTGTTAACTTGTGTTATTAGT
The DNA here is from genome assembly GCA_018904265.1 of Lordiphosa collinella. NCBI lineage: Eukaryota > Metazoa > Arthropoda > Insecta > Diptera > Drosophilidae > Lordiphosa > Lordiphosa collinella. The sequence continues at coordinate 162,425 of JAEIFV010000165.1, read as the reverse complement.
GGGTGTCCCAGAAATCTCTAGAGACTTTCGTATAAACGATTTTGAACTAAGCTAGGAGGAGTTTTTATGTAAAGTGTCAAGAATAATGTCGCCTACTAGATTATAGGGAAGGAAAGCCGTACGCCTTAAATCAACTTGGCGTTGAGCGGTTTCAAATCTCTCAACTTTTGTCATCTAAACTAGTACCCTTGCATTTTGGACAAACTTCACATGTGAAAGCAAGCAGTTGTAGTTCGATATGAAACCGTTTATACGAAAATCTGTAGAGATTTCTATGACACCCCCGATTAAGGCACAATGCAGATTATTGAATTATTTGATTTGTTCATTCGGAAAAAAATTTACCCGCTCGACAGGTTCTCGCTTAACAGTGCTTGACTTGGACTTATAAGTTCGGCATAGTTCTCCCAAAAAGTTGGAAGTCACAAATTCTTATACAACTTTGTCCTGCCTCTTCCTCTTAAGTTCTTCCAAATGGCATAGGTCACTTCGCCTGGCCATAGTCAATTACATAATGAACTGAGTAAACCTTCTTATTGTTGCTTATATTGTAAAACTACGTATTCTGCCCACCAACTTAGAAAAATAGTTTTCACAATTTCAATTGGCATTTTTTGGTTTCGCGCCTTTGCTTAAATTGGCGACCATTGTCGAGAAGCTGTTTAGCAAACGAAAGCAAATCCAAATGAAATCAGGGTCGTTAAGTCAGTTGCTTTCACGAAATCAAAAGCAAATCACTTTCAGGAATACCACTTATATTTTATGTGGTCGGATGTGTTTCCTTTATGTGATACAAACATCAGACCGTCGTGGAACACCCGGTAGGAGCGAAGTTACGAGGAATAATCTGATTTGAAATTAAAATACTTGCAAAAGAATATAATGTAGTTTTGGTTTGGTCCGGATGAATTTAATTTTAAATGTAATTTACAATTTTATTTATAAAAGTAAGAGCATACAAGAGAAACTTCAAAGCATTCTAAGAACTGATTTTTCTCTGATTCGTGCAAAAACAATATCTCATTGCTTGTTAGGTTATTTTCCTCTGCCCGTTCTGCCGCCACGTTGAAGGAATCTATCACGTTATCAATGCTGACTCTTCTCTCTTCTTCCATATGATCTTCGTTGTTCCCGATGCTCTCGTCATTTGATATTTCATCTTCTATTTCAAAAAATACGCTTCTCTCGTTGTTAACAGTCGCCCATTCCATTATTTCGTTCTTAGTTAAATCATTTTCGATTACCGAATTGTACAGGGGGATATCGTCCTCAACCACAAAATAATATGGTATATTAAACTCTATTTCGACCATCGATGTAAACAGATGTTTAAATGAACTCATGACAACGGATCATGGGACTTCATCCAGGCTTCAACTATCAAAAAGACAACGTCTTTTAACTATGCCGTTATGACCGTTTACAGGCAGAAGGTGCTTTCGGTATCGCTACTTAAAGGATTTTATGACATTTTGATCAAGTGGTGGGCCAAGGTCAAGTCAAGGGTGTATTGTTGGGTGGGAAAAAATAACCGCAAAGTTTTCCTTATCGGAAAAAGTGTTTGCTGTCCCATGGTAGGTGGCATTATCAACCAATAAAATTGATTTTACTGGTAAGCCTTTAGATTCTAAGTGACGAGAAACTTCAGGGATAAACAAATCGTTGTACCACTCCTTAAAAAGCGCAGAGGCTTGCCAAGCATTTTTGGATAATTTGTAATACAGTGGTAAATTTACATTTTTAAAACACCGAGGATTTTTTGATTTTCCAATCATCATCAAATTGTTTTCTAGTGCAAACCATTGTAAACCAGACCAGTTTCGTCACAATTGTAGATCTGTTCCGGTAAAACACCACTTACGGCAATAATCCTTTTGAATTCGCTTGTAAATGTAGCAGCACTCACAGCATTGCAGGAAAGTTTTTCACCGGAAACCTTCAAAATTTTTATGCTGTGACGTTTTTTGAATTTATTAAGCCAGTCATCACTGGCTGAAAGTTCTTCGTGTCCATTGAGTGACCTTCTTAACTCTAAAGCTTTGAGTTTGAGTATCTCATGTGAAACCAATTCGTTTGCTTCCCTTCGTTGTAAAACCAAGCGTATAGTTGATCTTGAATTTCAGGATTTTTAATGGCTTCATTAGCTTGATTTTTGGTGGACTAACTTATGTTTTTGGTGCAAACTGTTCCAAGTTTCTTTATTATTTTTTATAATCGCCAAAGTCGACTTATGGATGTTGAAGCTCTTTTGGTGGCTTCCCATCTTGGAGTTCATTTAAAATTGATAATTTTGTTTTTGAAGAATGAACATTAATAGAAAAATTAAACCATGGTTGATTTTACAGAAATTTTGGAATCAAAAAAGTTGCAAATACAGAGGTTGCTACAATAGAAAGTTGCGTATGTAGAGGTTGCTTATAAAGAACGCTTACTGTGCTATGAAATCATCGTATTAAACTATGTCCCAGCTGTTAAATAAATATTACCAATTAGTTCTACGATTTTTCAGGCGCAGATATTATAAAATTAAGTAATGGATTGGGGGCAAAGTCGTCGAATTCTTCCGAAGCATTTGAAGATGTTTGAAGTTGTTCGGGACTACTCCCGATCCTACGATCTTTTACGGAAGCCAGCTCATTTTTCATTGTGTTCTAACCGAAACTATTCGATTGGAATTCGTCCTTTCTAAAACTCGGAAAAAATATGTATAGTCGCAGTTTTGGTCCGAATTTTGTTGTTCAGCATTTTGTTGTTACTTCTTTTAAGTATGCGCTGAATTTGACGTGTTCGTCCAATTTGCCCAACAATAGTGGTATTCCTGAAAGTGATTTGCTTTCGATTTTGATTTGCTTTGGATTTCGTGCATCAGCTGCTCACGACTTGAATAAATTAATTAACTATTAGGGTATTCACTAGCTCTCGTAAAATGATAAAGCGTAAATTTACCACACACGAGCTACTGAGCGAACCCTTTTGATTCACTGTAGTAATTTTCAGGGCCAACTTTGTTTGTAAAAACCTCACGTAATTTCGGCCGAACTAATTTTTACCAAAACTGTCACTTTTTTGTAACAGGAAGGCACACTTTACCGGCTGCCTTAAGGCAATTTTCAGTAAAGACAGGCTTTATGCCCTAGTGTAAATTGGCTATATACCAGATGTTTAGTAAAGTAAAAGTAAAAGTAAAATCGGCTTGTCAAGATGACAACAGCCCCGAGGGGCCAAAGCCGAGCCTCTCTCAATTTTTTTTGGGGGGTTTTTAAATTTTAGCACAAGAGAAAGGGACCTACAATTTAACGCCGAATCCGAACGGCAGTTTTTGAGAGGCTTTTCATGGCTAATTACTGCAATGCTGGCTCCAACAGCAAGAGGTGTGGCCGGGTGTAAAGTTTTATTCAAAGAAAAAAACTTTTTCATTAGATGTTCCGAGGCGGGATCGGACCCACGACCTCATGCTCAGCAGTCGCGCACACTAACCGCTGAGCCACTCCGGCCCACCAGATGTTTAGACGAGCTATTATTTGAGTGCCAAAACTTGACTAGGGAATATAAAGAGTACAACAAGCTTTGTATAAGCGAAAAATTGACTTTTTCCTTTAAGAAATAGTATGCTGTATCAATAAGGAAATTTAAAACAATGTTTGGAGTAGGTGATGGCGGCTCTTTAGGTCTTGTTACAGAAAGAGTTTTATTGATTGTATTTTCTTATGTTTTTAAATCTTAGGGCTTTACGACTCCCAGCTAAGCTACGGAATTGTTAAAGTTATTTTAAATTTTTTTGTAAACATGGCAGTAGAATTGTGATTTTCTTCTTCTTATTTTCGAATTGATGGCGTACGAGTTGGAGCAACCCTTTGCAGCATTGATCAGCTTATAGGCCAAGCACTCGTACATGATATTGGTGTTCCTGAAGGTATCCCCACGTGCTCCAGTGCACAGCAGCCAGATGGCCTGGTTAACGCGACGCAAGAGCGACATATCCACCATGAATCATCTCGAGCGAGCGCTTGACAGTACGACAGAAACTCAACTTCTTGCCATTGTTGCGTCCCTTCAACATCAGCGGGCAGGTCAGCCGATCCACAATGGGGCACCGGACCTTACGGAAACGCTTGGCGTCATAACATTCTTCCAGCGCTTTGCATTGCCTTCCAGTTTTCTTTTTTTATAATTTACAGTTTGCTGGTTTGACCGCATATTTTAATGACAAAAATCTCGAAATTGCTCGATACTAAGTATTTTTAACCGACATTACACTTTTTCACATTTACGACTGATTTTTTAAACATACTTTAAGGCATATTAAATGTCGTAATTTGTTTTCATGTGTTTTGTTCTTGCTTCGTAAGCTTTTGGATTTACGCTTTGCCATTTTATGAGGTCTCGTGAATACCCTCTATGTTTTTATTACTTGCATTTTAGAATGCATACGAGCCTGTTGTATTAAGAGGACCAGCGGTCTAGAGTGGACGGAGACATAAGTACTCGAGCTTTTGGAACGTTTGCTTGACGTAGGCAAATATGTTTGGGATTACATTTTTGTATATTTCTCCTTAAATTCTTCTACAATTTTGCTGTGTCTTTTCCTCTTAAATTCTGTCAAATGGCATAAATCACTTCGCTTGACCATAATTAAATATATAATTAATTGAATTAATCTTTGTAAAGTTACAAGCATTCTAGACAACATTTTCTGCCCACAAACTTACTTAAGAAGCTTAGAAAACTAGTTTGCACAATTTCATTCGAAACTTTTTGTTTACGCACCATTGCTTAAATTGGCGCCAACTGTTCTGCAAACGAATGCAAATCAAAGTCAAGTCAGGGTCGTTCCGTCAACTGTTTTTGATTTGCTTTCACGAAATCAAAATCGAAAGCAAATCACTTTCAGGAATACCACTAATATTGGGCAAAGAAATTGTCCGTATAAATTGGACATGTCATCATCGCGTAACATTTCCCAGTCTCCCATCCCTAATAGCTACCGATAACTGATTACTCAACTCGTTACAGTAACCGTTTAAAATGTAACGAGTCAGAAGTCAAGGCGTCTCATGTAAAGTTGAATTTCGTTCATTCGGCGGTGCGACCTCCTAGAGAGCAGACCGCCAGCCAACTTTTATTTTTTTCGTATTTTCTTGGGAATTACTGTTTTAATGTTTTTGTTTTTATTTACGCGAATATTTACTCTCGCGAAATCTTATGCAAGTTCTTGCCAAGTGGATCTGATCTGCAAGCGGCATCCAATTCTGATTCTGCCCGATCAAGTAAACCTCTGTGCCTATTTGCAAGACTGTTTGCATTTGCCTCTTGCGCCTGGATGTTCTCCTGCTCTTTCTTTTTTTCAATTGGTATATTTGCATGATCCTCAAGCGCCGGCACCATCTGGAAATTCAGGTTGAATACACGCAGGATCCTTATACATACACTTGCCACTTACCTTACGGCCTTTCTAAAGCCAACCAAACATATGGACTGCAATGGTTGTTCCACAAGGCCATTACCTGAAGGCATTTGCGACCCTATAAAGCAGCGATGTTCCTCCATAGCCCCTGAGGGGCCGAGCGCAATCGGCTATTTACACGCACACGAGACGAGCGCATGCCGAAGTCGGGCATACTCGTATGAGCGTAAGCAGAGCTCTCTTTGCCTTCATTCGCTGCCCAGCCGTCGTTGGGGGCAGTTCAAAGCTGGGCAGTGTCGCTTTAATATCGCATACCAATACACTCTCACTTTTTGACCTCGGTCTTCTTGAACATCGCTGCTAAAAAGTATATATATTCTTGATCAGCATCAACAGCCGAGTCAAGCCGAAGTTAACTTTGCCCTTGGAAGGAATCTCAAGTATGATAAGGCTGGGATGACACGTTCAATTTCTAATGACAATTTCTAGAGACAATTTTGGACTTATGGGATACGAAATGAGTGAGAGCGAGACAGACGGATGTTGAATTCGCCGCACAATAAGTTGCTGCTGACGGCAGAGCAGCCGGCAGAATTCAAGTAGAATAACAGCGCGTAACATCTGGTGGCAATAATATTGCACCAGCAGAGCAACGCAAAGTAAGGCCCACAGCCTATTACCATTGAGTCCACGTATGAGATGTTAAGCTCTGTTAAGCGCTGTTAAGCGCAAAAGTACGTTTTGACTCCAACGGGGGTAAACGTTAAGTTCAAGGAAATCGTTACGCCTGCTGCTTCTTCTCTCAATTTTTGCATGAAACTTCTCGTTACGTCGTCAGTCCGTCTGGGCCATAAGTGCAAAAATACGTTTTGACTCCAACGGGGGAAAACGTAAAGTGCAAGGAAAGCGTTACGCCTGTTTCTTCTCTCGCAAAGTTGGCAGCATTTCGGAGTTTCGGTGAATTACCACATTTCTTTTAATTACGTTATATTGTTAAATGTGTTTAATGTGGTATTTAGCATGGCTTTAGGAAAGCAATTAATCGTGTGGGACCACATTATTACTGAAGCTGATGGAAAATATGCTGAATGCTGCTATTGCAAGAAGGCCCTCAGTATTTCAGGAGGTTCGCAAGGGAATCTGGAGCGCCACCTAAAACTAAAACATCCAACCATAAACTTGATGCGCGAAAGACCTTGTGCAGCTATATCTGAAGCTTCATCGCCGTCCCGCAGATCTTCAGCGCTGTTCGCCACTTCGTCATCCTCCCTAGATAAAGGGCTGCCTGCCTCAGATTCATCATCAGCTATTGGATGACAAGTTAGTGGAGTTTGGCAGTCAGTTATATGGTGATGATTGGACCTTTCAGACGAATAATGCGTCAAGTAACAGCGCAAAGCAGAAAATAGAGTTAATTAATGACAGAAATGTACCAGTTTTAAAGTGGCCAGCATTGATTCCCGACTTCAATCCGAACTTTGTATCTCTGGGGTATCCTATCTGCCGAAGTGTTAAAGGATTGCCGGCGGTTTGAGACAGCAGAAGAGCTTAAGTTCTCACCTTGTGGACCCGACAAAATGAACTTTTTTATGAATTTTTTTTTAAAAAACTGTTAAAGATACAACGCTGGATATGAACACACATTTATTTAGGGAATACAATTTTTCAAATTGAATGAATCAAAAATGGGGGTATGGGGGTGTTTATCAATGGCGGCGAGGAGGTGTCCCGCTACCGGAAGTGATTCCGTCAAAACCCGTGATCTGAAACACAGAACCCGAACACATTCTTAATCTGTACCGTATTATCTATTGAATGAACTACGATCATGAAAAAAAAAAATCAAAAGTACAAACGTTATAAGGTTTTGAAAAAAAATTACTATTTTCGCATTGTTTTATTCACTTATTATTTTTTTAAATAAACAATTTTCAATATTTTTGACTGATCCTAGTTCGTTTATTAGAAAAAACCCTAAGGAACATTTAAAATAAAATGGGTGACGACTGGTTCATTCCAGCGCCTTCAATCACTTCCGTCAGGTCAGAAAATGTGGTACACAGAAAATTGCGCTTAAAGTTTTGGATTTGCTCGGCCGGTGCTCGACACTGCTCTATGTAACGGGCTGTAACTTTTGTAATTTTTCAGATTTTGATCTGAAGTTTCTAGAGCACATTTTTAAAACATATATCTATCTACTTTTTTCCCTACGAGGTGAGAACCTGCCTTAAAAATAATATTGAACTATAGTTCAATATATGAACTATAGTTCATTTTTAAGACATAGTTCATTTTAAAGACTAGTTCATTTGAACTACTCTACTTTATTCACAACAACTCCTCGACTACAACTGATGAATGACTAAAAAAGGTATGACCATGTCTTGATAAAAGAGGGATGCCAAACCGCACTGCGTGGATAAGGTTGCCACTAGGGATGTCGAAAATAATATCGATATTTTTGTCCAAAAATACGATATATCGCTATCGAATATTTTTCCGAGGCGATATATTGGATATCGTATTTTTTTTGGCGATTTTTTCGGAGATATTTTGCTTGCAGCGTTCGGTCACACTGCTGCGATCAACTGTTTCTTGAGTTTTTTGTCGAACAAAAAAATGCTTAAAACGTATTTGTCTGAGATCTATTTGTTCATACGGACAGGGCTAAATCGACTCTGCTGTTTATGCTGATCAAGAATATATATACTTTATGGGGTCGGAGATGCTTCCTTCTGCCTGTTACATACATTTGCACGACTTTAGTATACCCTTTTTACTCAACGAGTAACGGGTGTTAATATGTGTAATAATTTTTTTGGTTTATTGGGACTTGCAATGCTTCTGAAAAAATAATTCTTATCCAGGGAGCAAAAAAAGTTCGATTTTGTGACAGTGTAGTCGGTCCTTTTCCGAATTCCGAGTAGATTTTCGTTTTAATCAACCTTGCTCTAAAAGCGCTTTACTATAAGAATTGGAAGGACAATAATGTCTACCCTAGAGACAGTCTCTCCATGGACACGACACTCTGCAGCCTACTGTACTAAGCACTTAGCCATGAACCATCAAGCTAACTGATTTCCAGTTTGAGCTAGAGGATTGGTTGATTATAATCAATGGCTTCCTTTAGTGGCTTTCTTTAGTGCTTCACAGTCAAACATGTGCGTTCAATTGAATATTCTAAATAAAACCATCATAAATTGTTTTGTAAAATTATTATTACAAATTAGCATCGAAGAGAATAATTACTATTTACAAACTAGTACAACTAGCGGTAGTAGCATAACTTATATTATTTACATCTACATTAACTACCATAGAAATACATACAACTTATGCAAATAAGCTCGGAACTTAAGAGACACATTACGGTTAATTGGGTTCGAATGCTGATTAAATTTAGATTTTCCGCTAACGACAAATGAATCATTGCACTACGCTTAAGCTGGTTTGTGGGTTTTTTAACGAAAATTTACTTTCCACATACATAACAAAATCTAAAGATTAATACTTTTGCGAGTCAATGGCAGTGACTTTTCGGTATCGGTTTTCGAGTGTGTAAAAATATTCGGAATTGTTCATCTTTCTCGGTCTTGTTCTAAATGTATATCTCTTCCTCTTACTCACCCTCTCTCACTTACGGGTAGCCTAACTTAACTTTGTTGTTGCTGGTTTAATAGCATATCTATATATAATATATAACAAACACATATTTTACAAAAACTAAAACTACGGGCATGTTCAGATGGGCATATTTGGTAAATTTGGCAAATGTTTGGTCAAGCAGGCTAAAGAAATCATTTTCCCACAGTTGCACATTGGTCCTTCAGGACATTTTAGCACAGAATACTTTAAATTTTAGGTCTTTTGTGCGGAAGAAAAGTTAATTGGATCGTTGCGAATCCGGGCCAATTCTAAGTTTATCTTGTAAATTGATCTATTGGGAATATATAGTATGTGTTTAAAATTAACTGCTAGTTTATGCCTGTTCATGTGCTTTGAGATTTTTCAGGTACAGGCAAAAACAATACAGTAGGAACAAGATTCAACTGCTTACCAAGATAAGGCGACCGCTTAAAGAACTCTTGAAACCATTCTAGGAGCTATGTATAAAGACATTTTTAGCCACTAATTTTGTCGATCGTACTGTTACATTATAATAAACCGAATGAGATATAAGATCCTTAATTTCCCAGCTGACTGCTTCAACGCTAGCCAGAGCAAGCGGAATGCAACCAACAAAATATGGGATTGGGATATCATGATAGCAAATAAATTGGAAAGTAAAGTCCCCCATAAATATATATGTTTTATCTGTTCAAAGAGATTAACCTTTACACATTTAGAGCCCCTTAGCTGTTGAAGTGAGTGTCGGAAAGACCTTCAGTCCCCACAGAATACTGCGGTGTTTGAGGCCAATGCCGACTTATACCTCCTGTTCAGACATGAAGCAAAGCAGGGAAACAAATTCACGTGCCTCTGAATTATCTGAATAAATACTTTGAGACAATGGCTACTGCCCTAGAAAAGTTTCTTAAAAAACTACCAGACATATGCTAGATCTCGGATTGAAACTAGAGTCTTGAGGTTTCAAGGGTTCTAGAGTTTACAAGACTAAGCTATTTAAGCGATACTGTAGGCATGGGGACTCTTCCAAAGATAATGGAGTGGTTCTTTGCTCCAGAATTGGGCACCGAGATCGCGAAGACGATCTTTGGCAGAAATGAGGAGATGAAAGTGATTTAAGTAGCAATTGCATTTGCAAGAAGAGGGGATCTTAAGGAGAGAGGCCATGAAACGAAAAGAAGAATATTTGGCCCGCAATACAAAAACAGGAACTACAGCCCTAGCCAATTACTTAGAGAATTCGCCACAGAAGATGTAAAGTGTCTGAAATTGGTTGTCTATTCTTCAGCTTAAAGATGTCGGTATCTAATAACCTTTTTATTGTATTGCATTGCTGATTCACTGATTCAACATTTATGTAAATGAAAGCGCCCACAAAAATGACGGATATTATCTATAAATGATATTGCTAAGACCAAACGATTCAAAAACTACAATACGGAATTTCATCGACGACTTTGTTGGTGATAAAAATATTCCAATTTCATGGTTTCTGATGAAGGAAGTTCCTTTAATAATGTACTAGGTATACCAAATTCCAAACCGGAACCAAAAATCTAAATAAATTGAAAATCGTTATTCGTTTTGGGAATGATTCCTGCCCAAAGGATTCTTTAAAGTTCGTGGCAATGTTAAACTGATTCAATTTTCTCTTCTCTGCACCAAAAGACGATTACATATTATTCTGCAATTTATTCTGCAATGACTTCTGTTTGTATTTTTTGGCATATAAGATTGACACATGCTCCTAGTCAGCCCAGCAAACTCCTCAAATTTGTAAGCTGAAGGTTCGGTTTCCTGGTCGGTCATCGAAAACAAAGTTTTTGGTTCGAACCTTGGTTTATTTGATCGCTAAAACATTTTCGAATATGTCGAATTCATATATGTATAGTTTTCGATACTCGTTTTTACTAACGAATTCTTCGATATAATGCGTTACATTTATTTTGACTCGCTTCTCTGCAAAAGTCCTTCTCTAAATGTTCCTTAAACTAGTGCAAATTATTTTTCTGGTTGAGATAAAAGCTTTTACCATTTTTGCCCAAACTTGGTTGCCTTACCGCATCTGAACTGAACTGATCTTAACCTGTTTGCAATTAAGTAAACGAAATGGCACATTGAAAGTCCCACAACCAGGAGCAACAACTATGTAACTTGGCTCGAATCGTACACATTTCGCACATCTTTACATGTGACCCCACCAGGTTGAACTGGCCTGGTAGTAGCCATCGTTGCCCCAATTCAAAACACTAAGCGGCGGCGGTGGAGGCGTCAACGAGAGCACCTCCCAGTCATCGTTGTTGTTGTTGTTTTGGCTATGGAGGTGCCTGTGCAGCATCAGCTTGAGCTTTGTGCGTTTCTTTTTGGGTGCTATGCGGCGTGCCAGATCCCAGCCGACGGTGCCCTCTTGTTAGAAAACATGATGGCTATTCTTGTCTCCCAGGAAGGGCTTCTGTTCGTTCATTTTCTCCAGATTGCCACTGAGCGTGGGATCTGTGGGTCGTCTGCGCTTGAAGAAGCCGCAACGCCACATGCCATAGGTGAAAAGGGCCAACAGGAGTAGCCCACCCACCACAGCAAGTATGATCATCCATAGTGATAAAGAGGTATCCAGCTGCTGATTTAGAAGCTCGGGATAGGCACGTGTCTCCACCTAGCAAAAGAAGGGGAAGGTATGATCAAGTCTCCTGCAAACACTGTGCCGCCTGCTCTTACCTCAATTTCATTATTCTCCATCTCCTCGACACCGAAGTCGGCGGGTATCTTGGCTTGCGCTGTGGATATAATGCGGACGCGATCGACACGCGGATACTCGGTCACTAAGGTGGAGTTCCACAGGCGCGCCTTCACCTGCACTTGAGCCTCCGAACGGGCCGGCATGTTGAAGATCTCGCAAACAATTTTTATGCAATTCGCCGTGCCCTTGTTGCAGTCCACCTCGATGATGTCCTGTTTCTTGCCCTTACTGCCGCCAGACTCTCGTCCATCCAAAAGACGCTCCAGTCGCGTTACCCGCTCAATGACATTGCGCCTCAGGCGATTCACCCTCTCATCCTGTTGACTGTATTTCATTTGTGAATGACTCTGACTCTTGTTGAAGGGCGGACGATGAATCGAGGGACGCATCATCATGGAGGCGGGTGCTCCCAGATACGAAGGGTCTTGGATTTTCGTGGCTAACTTTAAGGGGTTAACAAATTCAGGCGCCACACTGCACTCTCCCAAGCCGTTCACCACTCGGGGCAACTCCTCCAAATACAGCAGATAGAGTTCCTTGTGGTCAAGTTGGGGATCACGGTACAGCGAGAGAGGCCAGTGTATGACCATGAGTACCTTGGGTGCTGTGGAGGGACCATCGTTGAAGATGGTATAGCTGTGTATGAGCTGGGAACCCACATCGGCCATTTCCATGGGCGAGTCCGACTGCTTGACAGCTGCGCTGTAGAAACTTTGCTCGGGTATAGCCCAGCCACGGAAGTGTAGCTTGGCACGGCGCACCACCTTGATGGTAAGATTGGTTTCGGGTCGCTCTTTACCCACTAGCTTTGAAGTGGTATTGGCAAAAATGTGGAAAGACATTTGCTTCTCCTGAGGCTCCAGGCCTTTGGGCTGGAAGCGGATGGTCAAGAAGGAGGAGGTATCACGCAGCATTGGATTGCCCAGACTACAAGCCACCAAAGTGGAATTGAAGCTGTTGCAGGTTGCATTGGTCTAGGAAGGAAGCAGCTGCATTAGAGGCTGGAGCTTTAAAGGAGAAAAACTTGGCTTACCGGTTTCTTGGTGGCCACGTAGGATACTCCCGACTGATGGGCTATAAACAGCTGCGCCTCATATGCCGAGTCAGCTAGATTGCTTACATTGATCCGGACCTCCAACTCAGTTTCGTCCAGAATCAAGGTGTATTCATTAGCTGTCATAAAAAATCAATTAATGATCGTGCTATCGGGCTCTTTCTCGTACCATCCACTTACCTGTGGCCGTGATGTTGGGCTCTGCTCGTATTACCATCTCACTCTCGCATAGATCATCTTCCCCGCAATCTTTCTGGAAGGTACCCTCGAAGTCTATATGAGCCTGCGTTTGGTCCAGTATGGGATTGAGTCGCGTCAACGCCGAGTCTGCCAGCTCGGGCTCTTCCAGGCTATACTTAATGCGGAATCTAATAGGTGTCTGTATATCTCGAGTATTGGCTTTGATATAACCCGTGACCATTTGACAGGCGATGTTTCCATCTGTGAGCACTCTGACCAATCGACTGATCACATTGCTTCGCTTATTGTCTCGATCGAAAAACACACGAGAAAACTTCTTCTGATGATCGAAAGTCTCCGCTTCCACGCTGTACAGCAAGCCCAAGTCTTTGTTCTGGCCATCATAGGGATCTATGCTGCAGCAGGCCTCGAAAGAAAAGCAGGTGAGATTCGTAGACGCATCTTCCCGACAGCCCGGCTTGTTGGGATCAATATTGCGCAGCTCCTGGCCGCGGTAGCTGGTCTGTATGCTGATGATGGGACGGGCCAACAGCACCACAACCGCCGAGACGTTGTAGGCGCCCACCACCACATCAGGATATGAGTTACCATCCAGATCCGTTTTGCCCGATATGGAAATTCCAAAAGTTTTGATTGGCTGCGACATGCCTCGATTGCCCAGCTCAGAGGCCACTATACGCTGGGAGGGCTTCGCGTTAAGGCCCTGCTTGGAGCCCAAGTAAATGTAAACCACCCCATCGCCTTCATAGGGTGCACCTACCGCCACATCCTCACAGTCATCCTTATTCAGATCTCCAATATTGGCTAGGGCTAAGCCAAAGCGACTCTCTAAGGCGCCAGTCAATTTCAAGGTGGCACGCAGTGGTAGGGTATCCTTCTCATTCTGATACACATACACCGCCCCACCTTCGGTCTTGGAGAAAAAGAAGGGTGCAGCCACAATCAGGTCTGGTTTCAGGTCACCATTGATATCGGCAGTGGCTAGTTCATAGCCAAAGCTAGAGCCAAATTGCTCGCCATCGATGGTCAGGCGCAGGGGAATGGGATTGGTGTGGTCCTTACGGAATATCAACACCTGACCATGACCCTGAGAGCGTGGTGCTCCAGCCGCGTAGGCCATATTATGATCAAAGTAACGACCTCCCGTGACCGACATGCCCAGATAACTGTACTTGTCCACCGGCGAATGGGCATCCGTGTGATCACTGTAGTACATGGTTTTGTCACGATTTAGGAAGTCGCCTCCAATTTGAGTCACAAAAATGGTGCCACGCCAGGTAAGAGGTCCGGGGGTTCCCAAAACCATGGTATCGTCCTCAAGCATAGCACTAGAAGTTCCCGCCTGACAGAAGCCATAGTCCTCGTGTAGTCTAGAGAGAAAAAATGATTTGATGTATTAAAAATCGGGACACCTACTTAAAGGTCGCTTTTTATTCCCAAAGAATGTTCTACCAGAATGTGAAACTTCTTTGAAGAAAAGGAACTACTTATGTTGCTAGGACATTTACGAGATTCATGCAAATGTATGTTACAGGCCGAAGAAAGAATCTCCGATATCATAAAGTATATATATTCTTGATCAGCATCAACAGCCGAGTCCATATAGCCATGTCCGTGGGTCCGTTTATTTGTCTGAAAGAACCCCTAGATCTCAGAGATTAGAAGAGCTAGGGCAACAAAATTTAAAATGTAGACTCCTGTTGTCTCCACGCAGATCAAAATTTTTTGAAATTGTTTGCTACGCCCCATCTCCTACAATTTTAGAGAAATCGATCTCAAATTTAGTACTCACATTTATATATCCAATCTCTGGAATTTTCATAAAGATTGAAAATAAATGGCGGAGTTATAAGAATATGCAGGCCTGTCGCCATTTCCGAGTGGAATTAAAAAGTAAAGCGATCGCAATTCCGAATCGTTTTCATTTCCCGTTTCTGAGGGAAATAGAAATCGATTGTGTTTTCGATTGAATATGCGAATCGTTTTCGAATTTTAATTCAGCGGTACGGTGGCCTTAACAATTTCGATCAGCACTGCGCATGCGCTGATGCGAAATTGCGAACAGCTCGGTTTCATTCCGATCGAGTTTGCTTTCGTCTACATGAAATTTCTGAGTTAAAAGTTTAAAATAATAATTTTAAATCAAAATGTTACCCTCGATATATCAATGGATACTTTAAAATTTCGACAATATTTGGCTAGTTAAAATAAAAATACTTTCAAGATGAAAAGAATCCACGTTGCCAAGAAAATTGACATTTACTTTTTACTCCACTGACTCTTAGGCAAAACTTTTGAAACCGAATGACTTATTCGTTTTTCCGAAACGGGAACAGCCACCAATTCCGATTCCGCATGATCTGACAGAAATCGAAAACGGGAACAGGGTTGATAACCTTCTGGCATATATTTGGAGTCAATAAAAAAGTTGCATTTTTTGGAACTTATTTGGAGTCAGCTTACATAATATTCATATGTTCATACATTAATGTTAGTGCTCTGTTAAGTAACATAAGGGAATGCTATTAAACACTTCGTGCCCTGAATAAAGGGTATATCAAAGTCAGCTAGGATCAAGTTTAACTTTTGCTCTCGTTTGTTTTCAGACAGTGAACTTACACGCCCTAGCCACATTTAATTCGTACACCATGCATTTTCGCCTTAGTGCTTCTTTCAGAAGTAAATTTTTTTTACATAATGGTAGGTGTATCAACATGATTATATTTTTCTGAAAGCTTGGTTAATTATCTTTTATTTCATATTTAATAAGTAACAAAAACTAAAGGAAAGTAATACTTAAAGTTAAATTTTATGAGACCACTTCATTGATGACTGAATTTATGCCGACCATTTTAAATTCGTACAGCCGCTTATTTTCCTTTTTAAAACTGAGGAACGTCTCCCAAATTATTCGTTTGATACTTTTGCCAATACTATTGGACCAACTTGATGCAATTTCTTAAGCTGTGCTTCTTCAATTTTTTATACCCGTTACTCGTAGTGTAAAAAGGGTATACTAAACAGGGATGCAAACCGATCGGAAACAAGGACTAGTTCGGTTCAGTGGTTCCCGTAGTTTTTGAACCCACGGTTCCGTTTTTTACAGGGTTTTTGAAGCCAACAGAACCGCGGTTTCGGTTTGGTTAAGCGGTTCAGCCTTAATTTTTTATAAATTTGATAAAGGCCAATTTCTGTTGTCGCAAATAATCCCATTCTTTCCTCAAATCTGGGCGAAAAGGAATTCGCAACTCAATTTATGTTCTTGGATGCCGGAAATCTGTCAAATCTCAAACCTTTAAGTCCATCCTTAGGTGTAACAAACCCGATATTTTCATGGATTAGTTTAAAAAAATGTCAAAAATCTCATTTCTGTGTTAGGAACGCCCTTAATTCCGCCGAATCTCAACCCTTAAAGCGTGTACTTAAGGATAACGTCCCGAATTTTGCTTAAATCTGTTCGGACAGTTATTTTTTCCAGATATTCGAAGGTTAAAGCTGTCCGAAAAGTTGCCTAAATCACATTTCTGTTTAAGGATCGTCTTTAGTTTTGTCGAGTCTCAAGCCGTAAGTATAAAGTAAGTATAAAGTCCCAGTTTACCGTCAAGTCTGCGCGGAAAGGTATTTTTTCCGAAGTCTCGAAAGTAAAGCAGCCCGAAAACGTTTCAAAAACTCCATTTATTTTCTTGGATCGCTCTTTATTTCACCGTGTTCCAACTCTTAAAGCCCTTCCTTGAGTATATCATCGTAACTTATCCTGAAATCGGTTTGGAAAGTCATTTTTTCGTACTTTTCCGCCCCTTAATCCACCGAATTCTAACTTCTTAAAACCAGTCTGAAGTCTTACATTCAGAATAGTCCTTAAATATGTTCAGAAAGCAATTTTTGGAACCTAGGTGGGACATACTATTTGATGTAAAATAAAGCGCGCCAAGTTCGGTCGAATGTGAAAGTTTTGCTGACAGTTTTCTTCGATTGCAGGGGCGTGGTGCATCATGAGTTCTTGCCACAGGGAAGAACGGTCAGTAAGGAATATTACCTGCAAGTTATGCGCAATTTGCGCGAAGCAATCCGCCAGAAACGCCCGGATTTGTGGTAACGCGATAACGCCCCTGCTCAAACATCGTTGCTTGTGCGCGACTTTTTGGCCAAAAACAACACACTAATGATGCCGCAGCCACCGTATTCCCCAGATCTGGCCCCCTGTGACTTTTTCTTGTTCCCTAAACTGAAGAGGCCCATGAAAGGACGACGTTACGCTACGCTTGACGAGATAAAGACGGCATCGAAGGAGGAGCTGAACAAGATAAAAAAAATTGATTTTTTGAAGTGCTTCGAAGATTGGAAAAACCGTTGGCACAAGTGTATAATATCTCATGGGAATTACTTTGAAGGGAAATAGATATTCATGAATAAATAAATAATTTTTGAAAAAACACAAAATTCGCGATACTTTTTGAACACACCTCGTACATCCCGGGTTTTTGCTTGAACCATCTCTATTTGGTCTAGCTAATCCTTAAAATATTGAAGATTTCTTAGAGAAAGCTGTTTCAAACCGAAAAACTTTTTACCATCCTAAAGCTTACCTATGGTGTCTTCCCCCCGAACTTTTGCTCCAATATTTGAAATATAATGATTCCTAAAGTGAATATGTGAATTTGAATTCCTAGAGAACATTGAATGCTGTACTCCTTTCTAAAGTTGGGTTAAGGTGAAGAAACTTGACAGACTTATGAGAATATCGTCCCGTAAAGGAAATGAGATAAGCAAACAAATCGACTATCAACTTTCAAAGAAGGAATGTTGAATTATGACAGGCATATAAAGAGGTCGGCGGACAATTGCAGGAGGTGTACGGGATCACATGTTTCACAAATCCGGCATCGATAAGGACTTATCGTAGCAATTCGATTAAAATTCCCAAAACTTTAACGTCTTGAGACTCGTCAGCGAACTGAACCGAGCCGCTTTTCATATGTGATTTTCAGTTCGGTTCAGCATTTTTAAAATGACGCCGGTTAGGCTTGCGGTTCGGTTTATCAGCTGGAATTAGCGGTTCGGTTCCGGTTTGGTTCGGTTCGGTTCAGAACCGGTTTGCATCCCTGTTACTAAAGTCGTGTATGTAACAGGCAGAAGGAAGCATCTCCGTCCCCATAAAGTATGTATATTCTTGATCAGCATCAACAGCCGAGTCGATATAGCCATATGCGTCTGAACGTCTGTCTGTATGAACACCTAGATCTCGGAGACTAGAAAAGCTAAAGACACCAAATTTTGTACGTAGAATCTTATTGTCCCTACGCAGATCAAGATTATTTCAAATTTTGTCCACGCCCCCTTCCGCCACAATATAAAATAGCTCCTACAATTTTGAAGATATCAAGCTAATATTGTGCAGTGTAGTGCATGTGTCCAATAACTGCAATCTCTGAAAGTTTCATAAAGAACGAATAATAAATGGCAAAGTTAAAGAAGTTATAAAAATGGTTCATACTTTTTGGCGCCACTTGCTCTGTTTGTTTACATAATGTTGTAATGTTCTTATTAAAGTTAATGCTCTGTTAACTAACATAAGGGAAGGCTATACATTATTAATTTCCCTGAGTTACGGGTATATCGAAGTCGGTCAGGACCGACTTTAACTTATGCTCTCGTTATAAGTAGTAGTAGTAGTAATGGGATTTTATTCAAAAGGTTTTTTTTTCAATTATTTACTAGTTATAATAAAGGGTGACATTTTAACTATTATCTTTTTCGCAACACTGGTTTAAACAGCTCACGCACGTTTCGTGTTTTGTTTCACTGTCAAACATCTTCAGTTTTGGTTTATAATTTAACCATGAATCGTCTGACAAACGAACAACGCTTGCAAATTATTGAATTTTATTATCAAAATGCGTGCTCTGTTAAGAAAGTTCATCGCGCTCTTCTTCCATTTTATGGTCAGTTTAATAGATCCACTGAAGCGGCTATTCGGGCTATTGTGACTAAATTTCGTACCAAACTTACATTGTTGGACATTAAACCACCAACACGCTTACGTCGAGTGCGAACTGAAAAAAATATCGCAGCTGTATCGGCCAGTGTTAATGATGACCATCAATTATCGATTCGTCGCCGTTCGCAGCAATTGGGCCTCTGTTACTCAACAACGTGGAAAATTTTGCGAAAGGATTTAGGTGTGAAGTCTTTCAAAATACAGCTGGTGCAAGAATTGAAGCCCAACGACCTACCGCAACGTAGAATTTTTGGTGAATGGGCTCTTGGAAAGTTGGCCGAAGATCCACTTTTTTACCGAAAAATTGTGTTCAGCGACGAAGCTCATTTTTGGCTCAATGGGTACGTAAATATGCAGAATTGTCGATTTTGGAGTGAATATCAGCCAGAAGCATTGCAAGAGCTACCAATGCATCCAGAAAAAGTTACAGTTTGGTGCGGTTTATGGGCTGGTGGCATCATTGGACCATACTTCTTCAAAGATGATGCGAATCGTAACGTAACTGTGAATGGTGAGCGCTACCGTGAGATGATATCCAACTATTTTTTGCCCAAAATGAAAGAGCTTGACTTGCATGACATGTGGTTTCAACAAGACGGTGCCACATGCCACACAGCACGCGCAACAATGGACTTATTGAGAGGCGAGTTCGGTGAACATTTTATTTCACGTTTGGGACCGGTCAATTGGCCGCCTAGATTGTGCGATTTAACGCCTTTACACTATTTTATTGTGGGGTTATGTTAAAGCTCATGTCTATACAGACAAGCCCGCTTCAGTTGAAGCATTGGAAGACAACATTGAAGCATTTATTCGTGAGATACCGGCCGAAATGTTGGAAAGAGAATGCCAAAATTGGACTAAGCGGATGGACCATTTGAGGCGCAGTCACGGTCAACATTTGCATGAAATAATCTTCAAACATTAAATTATATGGACCGTACTATCGATTCAAATAAAGATTTCATGATTTTTCGGAATTTTATGTGTTTTTTTTTCAAAAACTTTCCTATAGTTCTTCAAAAATCACCCTTTAGATGTTATAATAGCGATAATAGCGTGATAATAGCGAAAATCTGATATTAGGAACCTTTGAACTTGAATAACTTGCGACACCTACACGGGATTTTATGGGACTCTTGAGGCAACTTTTAGAACACCAAAATAAAGGTGTATACGAGTTTTCAGCTTGTTATCTCTCATTCCGAGGTGAAACCCTTATTTGACTGGGCTAATAGTGAGCATGCGATGACGCTGTTTGCCATAGTGGGGACAAAGTTTAGTTCCAGAATTTCTCCTATAGCCTTAAAGATGGTATGGATTCGATCCACTGTGAGGTCAAAGATTAATTCCTTATAAATTAGCCGCTCGGAGCTTTTCACACATTTTACACAGAGTTAACATCGCCCAGGATACCCAGCTAGAATGGTCGTCTAATGTGTGACGGCTAAGTTTTTTCATTGGATAAAAAATTGCTGACGCTTGCGTAAAGACCGGGCCAATGTGTTGTGCAGTCTATGGTCCGACATGCTGAAAACTTGTTGCACGTATTTTAAATTCATGTCTCTCTGTCTGTCCCACATTCTTTTTGTCCGTACGACTAAACCAATCTTAGAGATAGTAAGAATAAGAAAAACCTCTCTCCCCACAAAGTTTTGCAGATAAATGGTTTACACCTTCGGATGATCGAAAGTCAATATATGAGCAAGGGATACTTTTATTTTTTTTCTCAAAAATAATTTCAAAATCTGAAACAAACTTGATATGGGTATGGTATACACCAACCTTTTCTTATAGTCCCTACTGCTGCTTTTCCATAGTGTTAAAAAATAACACTTATTTTTTCCACACTCTAAAAGTGGAGTTAAATATTTTGGACCTCTGCTTTGAATGATTTTTTTGCAAATTGGATCATTTGGATGATTTCTCCCATACTTCCCGCACCTGACTGCACCTGCAAAATACTAACTGTGCATTCATATTCGTAGGTACAGAGAATATTACAATCAAGCTTGAACAACTTTCTTACACAGAGAAAACAAAATAAGCTACATGCCACGTGTAGAAACGACAATCCTAAACGTAGTTCACCCTACAAAACTTCACACAAAAATGTAGCAAACAGAAAGTTACACGTGGCATATAGCAAAACTACACGAACATGTAGAAATAAAAAAAAAAAAAACAAGGCATGCAGAAATGTTAAATGCTGCGTGGATAAATGCAAAGACTACATGACAAGAGAAAATCAGAATTTTTTTCGAAGTATTTCTACATTTTTCATTGAACAATCTAAATACCTCACGGAAATTTCGGTATTCTACATTTATGTTCAGATATTGAAATCCTATGAGGAATTCTAAACGAAAAAAGTAGCTAAAAATCAGTACAGAAAAGTTATATTTTTCATTTAAAAAACTGTTTTCCACATTGACATGTAGGTTTTCTAAATAAAATACTGAATGCTACATTTAGAAAATCAATACGAAACGTGTAGCTCATCGTCGCTTTTTGTTTCCTTTTATATCCGTGATTTGCGGCATTGTCGCGCGAGTGGTTAATAGTCGGAAGGTCAAAGATGCCGGCAATTGTATCTAAATTCCCGAGACAAGCAAAGTAAGTTGTGAGTTCGAAAACTAGACAAGGTAAGTGAAAAGAAAAATTCAGTTGTACGTTTTTCTGAAAATGCACCTTGCCTTTTTGAGCCCCTTCCTACCATTCCCCCCACACTACCCTCCTCCCCACATTCTTTTGTGTAAATAGCATGTACAAATGAGAAAGCTGAATGTGGCATGTAGAAAAGCTACATAAACGTAGTGGGTGGGAAGTCCCTGTGAAACGTGTAGAAAAACTACATTTTCAAGTAGTTTTAACATATTTTTTTCTCTGTGTACGTGCCTTTAAAGAAGATCTTATTGGCGATCTATATGAGTTCAGTTGAAAATCGGAATGAATTGCGGCGCTAACGTAGTTCAGGCTTCTAAGGAGCGCTGATGCTTCTCCTGAGTAGCTTAAAACCCATTAAGCTTTCAGTCTTTTGGACAGCAGACGACTGCTGACGCTAAGTGACCTGGCTGAAACGCGAAAACGGACAGCCTGGGTGGTCTACCAGGTGGCTAGGCTGAACTTATTACACCTCAGGTTTATGGAGGGATGGCTGAGCAGAGTCAACACTCGACAAGAAAAAATTGCATGTCCAGTTTGGGCTGACAGCACTAGATGGGTCTTCCACAACAAGTGGGTGCGGAGTTACCTCTATTCTTCTTTCTCCCCAGCTCGCACGGTGTGACAGTCATTTAAATAAATTAAAATTTACCTTTATGACTAAAGCGACGTCATTGGTGTCACACCACTTCCAGCACCCCCAATGAACTCAGGCTGCATGCTAATTGGCTTATACTGAAGCTACACACGCGTCTGCCAACAAACATGTGTCTTTCCTCGATAATTCACCTTGACACTATTTTGTGTCAGAATTACCCCAGGTGGGGTAGGTCCCAAAACTTACCGCGCTATAGGACGTCCTCGGCAAGGTTCATAAACCTCATCAAACTCCAAGTCATTGGTCAGCACATAGCACAGACCCTGGCCCATTCGATTTTCGCTAAGTATGTACGTATAGCGATGGGCACACACCAAAACCTAGCACAGAACAGAGACATCTTGGTAAGCTTTTCAATGAGTTAAAATCGAAGCACTTACCTTGCCCAGTCCCTGAGAGCGTACTGTAACACCCATCCATTGTCCTTCTTTGATCTCATCACTTGACGGCGGTGACAGTATTTCAGATTCATAGGCTGTGACAGTGCAAAAGAAGGGTTTGTATGGTCATCGGTTAGCGGAGTGTAAATCAATGTGAGGGAAGTGTGACTTTGTGTTTGTGCTCTTTTTTTTGTGATTATGTATGTGACAACAGCAACAACAAGAACAACAATAAGAATAAGAATATTAATAATCATAGTTTATAGTAATTTACAATACAAATGCATTAACAACAATAACAAGTTCATTTACTATTTTACAACTCAACTCAATTATTTACAGCTGGTTGGAGGAGAAGGCAGGCGAAAGCTGTTAACAACAACAAAAACAACGTCAACAACAACTAGAAAAAAACAGGGCCAGCGGCCACCTATGGGAGCAGCCGTTGCACATATGGAAATTGGCAGCTGGAGCTGAGGCACATGTGCCCCAGAAGACGTTGAAATATGAAAAAACGAAGCATCAATCACTGGTTATATACAGCTCGACTATCAAGATACCCACTAGGTATATGAACAAATGAAATTACTATGAACTTTTGTGAAAATCGTTGGTTAAATACAGTCATCTAAATACAAATGAGTATAACCCCAGAATTTGATTTGAATAGAAACTAACCTTTGGATCCCCGAACTGTTCGTTCTACCTCTACTTTACTAACTAGAGTTCTTATGAGCTCCAGAAAATTGAATTAGTCAGCTGTTCGCCGTCATTTTTGCTCTCTGAGTTATTTCTTGACAATGTCCGACTTGTTCTAACCACTGTTTCGACCATAATATTGGCTAAAGTATCTGATTACCAACTATCGCTTAACATCATTAAAAATAGTTTGTGTGTTTCAAATTGAGTCTCTAGTTTAATTCCTCCACCTATGTACCAAAGGTAAACAGAGTATATTAGGTTTGTGAATATGTATGTATCTGCCTGAAGGAAGCATCTCCGATCCTATAAAGTAGTTATATTCTTGATCAGCATCAACAGCCCCGTCGATATAGCCAAGCCCGTCTGTCCGTATGAATGTACACATCCTTATAGAACAAGCCACGGAAAGACCAGCAGACTTCCTTATGGAGGTCGTCGAAAGAGAATTGAAAATCGCAAATTCCTTCGCTTCGAAATTCATAACAATTGTCAACCCAAGCTTGAGACGCGGGTTCTGCAAGTGGAAGAACGACAGCTGCATAGTAAGAAAGACAGTGGGACTTGGAGAAGATCTGAAATTGTCTGTTGCTTGCTGCAACAATAAGTTTGAAGCTTGTTTAAAACTCTTTTAAACTGTTCAGTATACCTCTTCTATTTTTGGTAGACTGTGGGGCACTCAATTGGGAAAGCGCTGCCAACTTGCTGTCAGCTTTGATAGAATGCAACTCTCCCCCCACCATAGCAACTCAGTGTGGCAACGAGAGAGAGAACGTAACGAAATTGATTTAAAATGCATTTTAAAGCATCAAAGTGTTGAAATATGATAAATGATGATTACAGTGGAAAACGGCGCAAGAGGCAGAGAAAGAGACGAAGGCGTAGTAATCGGCGTTGCGGGGCGTGGGCTGTTCTGTTTGACGGGTTTGACGCGTTTTCCAAAACGCTAGACGAAGTGAAAGTCTCCCCAGACGAAACGCATGCGCGCAGCTGGAAAACATGCCGCAAGCCCACGCGTCATACCGACACTACGACTCATTTTTGGCGTTGGCCCAGGCCCAATGAACCTTGCCCTCCACCGAATGTGTTTTTGACATTGCGATAAAAGAATTTTCACATGAACGGGCGGGGTTGGGGAATGGGCTAAAAGAATTTCTAGTGCGCAGACTTTTACAGCTTTTGCAGTTATTTTTACAGGCCTCGCCAACATTTTGTTTGTGGTATTTTCAGAAATTTGTCACGTTCTGGGGGCGACGGCGCCAGTGACAAGTCTTGAGCAGCCACGCTCTGATTGCCCCAAAGAGTTTTCAATAGCCAGAAACGGGCACAGCGAGCAACCGACCCAAATGGAAGACTCCAACGGAAATTTACATACATACCTACATATGTGCATACATTGGATTGAGGAACCAGTTGCTTGCATGCTCCCTGGGATGATCGGAGCAATGTAATTAGCACTAAATGAGTCGGCAATTGAAAACACCAAATGCTACTCAAATCACACTTGACAACAAAATCAGTCAAGGTTTTCTTAATTTTATTTCCAACGGGAGACGGTTTTTTCCAGAAAACGTAATTAAAAACTATATTAACCGAGCAACAAAATCTTCTGAGTAAGAATGTGCTAAACAATGTCAACCTTAACAATGCTCATAATTCAAGAATAAGCAATCTATGATTTGAGTACGTTAAGCACTTGATTCAAGAATTTGTATACCCTTTCAATGGGTATTATAAAATTGTGCGGATGTTTGCAAAGCACAGAAGAAAACATTTCCGAACACATAAAGTATTTATATATAGGTGATTCCATGAAAAATTTGCCACTCTAAATTTTACTTTGGACAAAATAATATTTTTCGTATTCTGTATTGCAAAATAGTGTATACGTATTTCAGCATTTTGTCGAAATATTAGGTCTTAAGTCGCGGAAAATAAATTTTTTAAAATTTAGCTTATTAATATTTAAAATTATTTTGAATTAGCCATTGCTAATAAAAATATACAAAAAATCGCAAAATTTAGACAATAAAGAAACAATATTAGGTCTTGTATGAGAAAAAAGTCCATAAATCTGGAACTATTCGTTTTCCCATTTACAGCTTACTACAGTGTAATTCTGGATACAAGACCTAATTATGAGAAAAAAATGGAGGAAAAAAAGTGCCCTTTATCGGCAATTAATTTTTTAGTAATAATTTCGCGATTTAGCTGCCAAAAAGGATTAAAATAATTTTTAAGTGTAAGTAATTTGGAAGTATGGGAACGGCAGTAAATTTTGCGATTTTTTGCACATTTTTATTAGCAATAAGCAAGCAACTCAAAATAATTTAAAATTTCAATAAGCTAAAATTTCGAAAATTTCCGCGAATGAAGCATATTTCGACAAAATGCTAATAAAGAATATGAAAAAAATTATTTTGTCGAAAATAAAATTTTGGGTGATAAATTTTTCATGGAATCAGCATCAACAGCAGAGTTGATATAGCCATGTCCGTCTGTCTGTATGAACACCTAGATCTCGGAGACTATAAGAGCTACAGCCACCAAATTTTGCATGTAGACTCCTATTGTCCCTAAGCAGATCAAGTTTATTTTAAATTTTGGCCAAAAAATGTTGAATAGCTCCTACAGTTTTAAAGATATCAAGGTCATATTTTGCAGTGAGGTGCATGTCCCTAATATCTACAATCTCTGAAAGTTTCATAAAGATCGAAAAATACATGGCAGAGTTATAGAAAATTAATTATATATTAATGTAAATGCTCTGTTAACTAACATAAGGGAAGGCTATACAATATTAATGTCCCTGAGTAACGGGTATATCGAAGTCGGGCAGGACCAACTTTAACTAGCGCTCTCGTTTTACTTGATATGGGAATGGTGTGTACTTTGTTCAGGTATTAAAATTATTGGATCAAGAATAACGGGATCAAAAATTTATACTTGGATCAAGAATTTTCATTCTTATCGAACTTCCGAGATGAAACATTCTTGATCCAAGTATGCAATGCTTTATTTTTTCTCTAAGTGTAGGCACCCTTAAATGACTTCAAGTTTACTCATCCCCAGCAGCAGCAACTGCCACCAAGAACAGATTAGCCCCACGAATGTCCAACGTGGTTGAAATTCAATGGATCATCCGAAGGAATCGGGCCAAAACGTAGATGGACAAAGAACATAAATAGAAGAAAAACAAGTAAGTGAGTCGGTCAAGCCCTACTATACTTTGTACCTGTGAAGTCCTGCCCATCATCGTTGCGACCGGTGCTGCCTATAATTGTTTTTTTTTCTCTTATAACTCGACTATCGTCGATCTTTATCATTTGTTTGGCGGATCGATAAAAAATCCTGTTTGCAGAATGTTTCTAGAAGCTATGAACCGTCTATCTATAAAAATGTCGGAGATATATATACGGGGGCGTGTCATAAATTGAAAATAAACTTGATCTGCCAGCAAATATAAGAAACTTTTATCCCATACATGTCAAACGTCTATCTCTTACCATCTCTGAGATCTGTTTGTTCATACGGACAGACGGACGGACGGACAGACATGGATATATATAATATATATACTTTATGGGGTCGGAGATACTTCTTGCTGTTACATAATTTTGCACAAACTTAATATACTCTGTGTACCTCTGGTACAGAGTATAACAAGTAAAGGCGCAGTAGTACGCAAAGCTCTCATTAGTACAATTTGTATCTTCTCAAATCAACTCAATGCAACTCGATATCAGTAAACGATTGCCTTAAATATCTTCGATTCCCAAACCTCAGGATATTGCTTAAGCGATCCTAAGTTCTCTGCAAAGCATTTTTATACTCTTCCAGATCGTTTTATAAATAAAATAAAATATATACCTATTTTAAACTTATAAAAATACATTTAATCCATTTTATCAGAATGTAGTTTTTCTTATGCGTCAAATGACACCTTAATTACCTCAATAGACATGATTATTGTAAAGACAAATAGACACATTTTGTGAAAGTATCGAAAATTGATGATTGATATTATTGATATTTTTTACCCTAAAATATTTATATCAAAATTATACTTTTTCAATATCGCCAAAAATATCGATATAGATATTTTTTGAAATATCCGACATCCCTAGGTTCGGCAAATATGCGACATAAACTTTTTATACTTGCAGGCAGATCATATCTTCAATTCTAGAAAAGCCCCTTCCTGTCCCCGCAAATTGGAAAAACTTAATATCTCCCACAGTAGATGATTCGTACCTCCTACGAAATCTAGCAAGTAAAATTATTTATCGATCCGCCAAAGGAATGGTAAAGATCGGATGAATGATAGGCGAGTTATAAAGAAAACAAGCACTTGTGCTGGGCAGCACCGGGCGCAACGGCGATGGCCAGCACTTCACACACTTTGTGTGGCCACCAGCTTAAAATTGATCAGATATATACAAACTTTGGGAGGTGCAGAGTATACTGAAGCCGGGCTTGGCCTACTTTCTTATATGTTCAGTCTGATTTCGGATCAAAACCCTTGAGGGATCGGCAGACACAGATCACAAATTTGTATGTCCCAAGAGGGGAAAGACGCTTTAACCAAATCCCACATTTGTAAAGTGACAGCAGTCAGTTTTCTTCCACTGGTGGAAAGAGAAATCCCTTGATCGACACCACTTTTACCAAACTTCAGGTTATTGGAGCATTTTTACTTCAATACAGTTTTTGGTTGATTTGAATGGAAATATGAAGTATTTGCAGAATGATCGTTGGATTACTAATAAGCAAACTAACTACTCAGGCAAGCCCTGGTTCGTCAGCTAAAAACAACCGGCTGTTCACCCTCGGCGTAGTCATATATAAGATCTTTAATGGCTTTTGATTTCGGGTTATATTCATAAGGTTCACTTTCAAACCCTGATCGAGTCATGACTTAGACTTAAAGTTAATTAATTACTTAATAAAATTAAATACATACATTGGTGCAAGTAAAATAAAATAAAGTAAGATATTATAAAATAAAAGATAATTATTTACATCGAATAATTCGCATGCTTGTGTTGAAAAGGCCGTTAAATGATCGATTAGCCGTTGACTATACATGGCGTGCATGACTGTTCAATGTACAGTGTACATGTAGTGTATCGATATGTATAAGAAGTAATGTGTGTTTAGTTTTGGGGTCGATTTGTATGAATGGACAAGAAAAACCAACCACAAAGCTTATAGCAAAAACATTATCTACTGAAGAAGAAAACAAAGGTCTAAAATATATTCCTAGGCCTCGTAAATCAAGTTCAAAGTGTGAGGTCATAATAAACTGTTCTCAAAAACCTATAGTTTCATAAGAAATCATTTTTTCCTTGACTTCGCTTATATTAAGGAGTTCTACAAGTTCCCCACAATCGCGTTGAGCATTGTTTCCAAACGGTTTAGTATACTCAGAAAAACAAATAAAGAACTTTGTAGCTAAGTTAAGTACAAGCGGTGTCAATAGTAGGGTAAGTAAGAAAATACTTTGTTTTAGTAGAACATTTTTATTTTAAGTACGATTTGTTCAATACCGAAATACTTAATTTGAAACTGTTTCGGGATATATTATGTATATTTCGAACTATTTTAAAATCTTTTTGAGCATATTTTTAGGATGCAATCGTCTTAAGGCAAACGCGACTAACCCTTTAAATAAGTAAAGAATATTTTGTACTTTAAGTTATAAAATAAATTCTAGACTCAACCCCAATACATTTATTAAACAAGGAGTACATCAAACAAGTAAAAAATGTTCTGAGTTTAAGCCCATAAAGTTCTAAAGCTATTCCCAATTTGTTCTTATTATGAGGCCTCAGTGTTAAATCAACGAAGACAGGAAAGAGACAAGGGCCATAATTAACCAAGGACCAAATTGCTTTTACTGTAGAATTCTACCATTAACTCCACAAGGAAAGTGTTAGAACCTGTTGGGAATTTTAAGAACAGACTCGTTTCAAAATAATTCTCCTTATTCTTTGGACTTTTTTTGAAGCTTTTTGAAGTGTATTTTGTACTCAATCCAAGATATTTTATACTTGAACCAAGTACTAGCTTTTCTTAAATTTTTCGATTTACTTAACAAAAAGTTCTTAATTCAGGAACGTTTGTTCTCATTTTAATAATATAAACGGTTGTTTTTCGATACTAGAATGTTTCGTACTTAATTTAAGTACCTCTATAAACATATAATGTTAGACTCATTTATAACCTGAACCAAAGTGAATTCTTTACTCAGTTCAGTTTAAAATGTTCTTGAAAACGGAACACTCAGGCATGTTCTCTTCCACTAATTTTGGAAAAGTAAACCGAACGCAATTCCGTTTCGGTTTGTATTTTTTGGTTTCAATTCTGAATGAAATTGCGTACGTGCCAAACGAAATCGGCACAAGAGCACCAAGCGAAACGATCGAATTATGGAACATTCAGAAACGATTTTGCTGGCACTGCCAAATTGTCGAGACATTTAACAAAAAAAATATTTTTAGTTCAGTTAAAGACAAATTTAAATCGAATTGCACAAATAAACTCTAAATTGATAACAGAATTTAAGAAAATTAACTTAATGTAAATTTAGCAACTGGCCGAGTGCGTAAATTGCCAATTACTTTTCATTTCACCGGCCAACAAGCATAACTTTTTAAATCGAAAAACGTTTACCTTTCTTGTGTAGCGAGAACATAAATCATTTCCGTTTTCGAAAAACTGAGAACAAGTCTGAATATTACCTCAAATCAAGATTTCGCGTTCCCTTAAAGTTGTTCTTGGAGTGAGAACATTTACTGCAAGTAAGACAACCCGTTCATGGCCTGTTTTTGACAGCTTTTGTGCTCATTTTGAGTCCAATGATCTCAGTTTTCCCAATTTTTCCAATTGAAAACAGCAAAATTGAAATTACGCGGGCTACGCGGGTTTATTTTAAAACTATGATTTCTTTTCAAAGCTTTCTTAAAATTTTCTGTAGATTAAGTTTTTGCAATACGCTTTGTGCGAATAAAAATCGAACCCCCTTATTATTGTACTTATAGTATGTGCATGTGCGATTAGCGCAAGTATTAGCCAATTCAAATGATTGCAAATTTCATATGCATTTCCTGCAGGGTGCAAAAGTGTTAAAACTGTTGAGTAAAGCGAAAATCAAATTTGTACAAAATTAGGGTTAACATTTAAAATGGAATGCTCAATTTATCGGTGGATTAGATTTAGATTTGGAACAAATAAAGCACCCCATACCACTTACACTTATTATGATTAACATCATAAGCTCCGCTCGATGCTAAATGATAAAGTCGAATTTGTCAATCGTTTATTTTGTCAGGTTCGATCAGAAAAAGAACCGTATGGGGAATATTTTTCGAGGGGTTGGGGGAATAAAAAATAAAAATAAAGAAAAAAGAAAAATTAAAAATATTGTTTTATGTATATATAGAAAAAAGAATATGTGTGGCATATACCTACAAATAAAAATTGAAAACTAGTTAAAACTAATTTCGATTTGGGGTTTAGTCACAGCATATCTTTATATACAAAAAAAAAAAGTAATCCTGTTACGAGTAAGTGTATCTAAAGGGGCTCGTTACAAGTCTGGTGGTTAGTCACTGATAATATTAAAGGATTAGGCCCAACCCCAAAATGGAGTTCTCCAACAAGCATACCTTTACATGGGGCACAAAATATGGCCGAAAGCCATCCAATTACCCTTCACCATTTTTGATTATTCTATTTTTTTAACTAGATTTAGAGTTGACTCGTACAAGTAGATTATATACGTCTTACTTCTCTAGATACTTAAAGATTGAAGGATAATACCTAGTAGCTCCTACGCAACACTCTTAGCTTAATCTACCGTATAGAGATACTCACATCTGCGTCCATCGGTTATCACCTGCCTGCAGTCATCATTAAGCCTTGAAATAGGACACATCCATAGAGCGCCCGTTCGTGTTGTATTGGGCTGGCGATTCTGATCCAATGGCGCCCCGACCAGCAGGCTGCAAATACATAAATGTTCAAATATTGTAGAATAGCAGTCAAAATCGAAGCTTTCCCGGTTCAATGCACTTTTTGGTCGGGGCTTGGCCCTGCCTGCCAAAATGTAATTACTTTACGAGTACCAGGCAGGCGCGAGGGTCGTTGCTATCAAATAAAAGCGTACTGAGCCAGCAGCAGCAGCAGCAACAGCTGGGTGCGTCCGCACGAAAGATGTGGCTAATGAGAGCCGAAAAAGCACACACATTCACCGACTTCACCCACGTTTGCTGTGTTAACATGAATGTTCATTATCCTCCTAAGCCACCAAAAGCCAAGCAGCGACAGTAACAATTGCCATGTACATGGCTGTTCGAGGAGTGGGCTTATGGCTGCCATTAACTGGCACCTACACACAACCATCAGCCAGGCAACCCGCAGACCAGCAATCCGGCAGCCAGCAGCAGCGCAAATCTTTTAGTGCCCATAAGGCAAAGTTTGGCTTTGGCAAACGTTTGGGGTGGGAGGCATGTCCACATAATCGTTTCTTGTCGCCTCACAATTGACACTTTGCTTGCTTGAACATTTATTGGTTACATTTTATGTGTGGACAATCACGTTAACATTTCTGTAGCCAACTCTTCTGCTTCTCGTTCGCTTTGAAGCCTGATGAAAGCTAAGAACGCTCTGCGTTCCCTCCCAAGCTGTATGCAATATATTGTCAACTCGAGTTCGGTAAGTTAAAGGCTACACGTTATACAAAGATCTTATTTCCGGAAGATTATCCTACTTGACGGTTGCAGCAGAAGCGTTGTAGGTTATGCGGGTACAAAAAGGTGTATTTGGGGTTGAATAAGATGGGATTATCCATTAAAAAGATGTTTAGTATTTAATTTTATTACATAAGGCAACCTTGAGCAAAGAAAGTGTAATTTACTCCGATCAACTTCTTTTCCCGGTTTCTACGAGAATTGGGCAGACAGTAAGAAAATCGGTCAAGCCCGACTATAATATACTCTGTAACAGCGTAGGCTAATGCTCAGTGTGCATTTAGATGATTAGATTAGATTTAGATTTGCTTATACCTTGACTATCGTTCATCCAATCTTTACCATTCCTTTGGCAGATAAATAAAGAATGACGTTTACTAAATATGTCCAGAAGGTACGAGCCTTCCATCTATAAAACTGTGGAAGATATGACGTTTTCCCAAAATTACGCTTTTTTTTTAAATTGCGGGGACGGGAGGGGGCGTGGCAAAAATTGGAAATAACGATTAGTAATTTTGCATGTTTTACAACAGATTTAGAAAATTTGCTTAAAGTCTGATGTCTATATCTTATGGCCACCATAGGACTGATCGGTCGGAAAAAGGAACTAAGTAAAAAAAGATCTCGGCCATTATTAATATATGCGATAGAACTGATTTGGCAAAATTTTGTCGAAATCAATTTATCAAAACGAGCACTTGCAAAGGTATAACAACTTAGGCACAAACAAAGTTAGCTTAGCCTTCTCGTTTTAAATACTATTTCAATTATTTTCATGCGATACTGTTATTGATATCGTTATGGTTATATGGTTATATGGTCGTTATCGCTACCGTTAGCGTTACCGATGTCGCTATCGTTATCGTTATCTCCATCGTTATCTTTATCGTTAACGCTATCGTAATCTTAATCTTTATCGATATCGTAATCGCAATCGTAATCGTAATAGTAATCTTTATCGTTATCGTTACCGTCGTCGTTACCGTTACCGTCATCATTATTTCTTATACTATCCTTACAAACCAAGTTTAAAGCCATGAAAATAGGTTTTTGGCTGCAGAGTTTTCCATCAGTTTTCCGACCCTTAGATCAAATTTTCCAACATCAGAAAATTACATTACAAATTATTTCACTTACATAAAAAACTTTTCCGACGCTTTTCCGGATTTTCCGGGTAGAATTTTCCAAAATCCAGTCTTAGTACGCACTTTCACCACATAAGGTGATTTCAGCCCTCTAGCTCAATCAGTCAGTAAATCAGTCAGGACAAGCTATTTTATATTTATAGAGATATTTTATGTGATCGGATCGCAATCAAAAAGTTAAAAAGAAAAGTTTCTTTTTAAAACCGAAAAGCTCGATTTTGATTTTAGACCAGAGGCAGGCAAACAATACATTCACATTTTTA
The DNA here is from genome assembly GCA_018904265.1 of Lordiphosa collinella. Lineage (NCBI taxonomy): Eukaryota > Metazoa > Arthropoda > Insecta > Diptera > Drosophilidae > Lordiphosa > Lordiphosa collinella. Next base: position 128,842 of record JAEIFV010000165.1, on the reverse strand, counting down.
AATTGGTCGCGGAGCAGCAAATCACCCAACCCAGCTGCGCTTGTACAGCTTATACGGTGAGTGTTGGAGCAGCGCTGCTTTCAGATTTTTCGTATGCACACGAGATAGGAATATGCCTGCCCCTGTGTCAATGGAACTAGGCTATAAAACTACTTTTCAAAACTAACTTTTCTATGGCAACTATATAAAGGCCTGTTTCGGTTTACACATTTTCCTTCGATTTCAAATGAAAACAAAATCGAACGATTTTGTTTTAGCTGTTCTGGTATTTAAACGATTTGCAATTCGAATGTTTAATTTCCAAATTGTTTCCGTAGACTTCATTCAATAAATAAGCACTCAAAATATTTGATAGCAGTTGAATATACATAGGTGTGTAAAATGTCGTTCCTTTTTTTAATGGCATTTTATGAACATGTTCCCAGCGTTTCATAAAAAAGTGAAAACCAGAACAGCTTGAACAAAATATGTGAATTCGATTTGGATCGCACATTGCAAAATTTAAGACATCCATATAAATTATAATTTTGTTTATTAATAATAGTTTTTAAGGGAATGTAAGATTGCAAAAAGTATCTAAATACGTCACACAATGGTACAAAAATAATAGTATGTAAAAGTATGCGACGTTGTTTATAGCCTTTAAAATGCAAACTTTGAGCTCGGGGCGTGACCAAAATTTGAATAAAATATCATCTGAAAGTATGAAGGCGGTCCCAGAAATAGCCGACCTAACTACTAAAACACAAAAATTTAACCTTTTTTTCAACATAGGATCCTTTTAGGTCGATACACTTTTCCCAGCGATGTTCAATGGCTTCGATACCTTTTTTATAATAAGAACTGTGAAGCTCTTCAAAATAGGCATTAGCCTCGGACTCCACCTCTTCATTGTTGCCAAATCTTTTTCCTCCGAGCCATTTTTTCAAGTTTGGAATAAGAAATAATCAGAGGAAGCTAAGTCTGGCGAATAAGGGGCGTGAGGTAGCAATTCAAATATTAATTTTAGCCATTGCAACGGCAGAGGTGTGAACCGGCGCATTGTCATGATGGAACAGCAAACGCGGCACCCATCTTGCGCATAACTTTTTCATGTCCAATTTTTCGGTCAATATGCGATGTACAGCACTTTTTGAAATGCCTACACATTCAGCTAACTCACGAACTTTCAATCGCCGGTCACTCAATACACATTTTTCAATTTTGGCCACCATTTCTGAAGTGGTCACCTCATTTGGACGCCCATTACGATGTTCATCTTCGCAGCTCAAACGACCTCGCTTAAACTCAGCCACCCAATATTTTATTGTTGTAAACGAGGGAGCAGAATTACGTAAGGTAGAATCCAGCTCCTTTTTAATATTGGTTTGACTAAGACCTTTTATATGGAAGTATTGTATCACATAACGATGACCAATTTTGTCCATGTTTGCAAATCAATAACAAGCGTTCTCTATTAAAATCGACAAAAAAACTGTGCAAGGTAAAGGCACCAAACTTCAAACTTAAGCTTTAAATAGTCGGTACTTCCCCTTTTTAATATTTTTTGTGAACATTTTCCAACACTACTGTCGGCCATTTCTGGGACGGCCCTCGTAGACAATACTAGCCTTTATGCAGAAGGGCAGACACACGGACGGTCGGACAGATGGAAATGGCTATAACGACTCTACTGTTGTTGCTGATCTATACATCTATTCAGGAATATATATCACTTATGATGTCGAAGATGCTTTCTTCTGCCTGTTACATTTATTTGAACGATTTTGGTATTCCTTTTTTATTCCACAAGTAACATGTATAAAAATATAAGGTAGAGATTTACCCTGCCTCCGTCTTGGCATAGCGGAAAATGGCACCAATAATACGAGCTACCAAGCTAAGCAAAGCGGCACTTTATGCTCTGCACCAAACCTTTAGCTCACCCTTCCCTGCTGCTGAGGCTGCAGCCAAAGTGGCCTGATATTTGTCTTGTCGTTATGTTGACACTCGGTCCCGACCCACAGTCTCCATACTTGTTCATTTTATTGCCTTCATGTCACGTTTGGTGTAAATCTTGGTCTGGGTCCCAGTGTCTTGGACTTTGTTTGTTTTGGGCTGGTCCGGGTCGCGGGCTGCTGCTGCTACTCATTTAGCATGTTTAGTTCATGTCAAGTTCTGGCCGGTCTCCAAATCTGGTCACAATGCCGCAGCTGGCCATAAATCTTTGACATTGGCCGAGTCCATAAAACAGTTTTAATGATCTTTCTTCGGCCGGTTTGGAATTCGAATTTTCGTTTGGGGGAGCAGCGAAGAGTTTTATGCCACTTGCCACTTAGCTTATCAATTAGCAGCACTCGAGGAGAGAGTGGTGGGTGGAGTGCTGGGATTTGGGCTGCCACACAAACCAATTATGGAGCTGAGTCGCTCCACTTGCAACTCGAAAGCAATTAAACTGGGTTTGGGCTGATGTTGACGTTAGGCGTGTTTTTTCTTGTTGGATGCTGTGGCTGCTGATGAACTCCAAGTGGTGGTTTTGGTGCCTGGTGGTGGTTGCATTTAATTCAATTTCCACATTAATTGCCGCATTAAGGCGACGCGCGTGTCATTTCAATTGCCCAGTACCCTTTCCCTTTCAAGAGGCCAAGCCATTTCTTTGTATGGATGGCCCGCAGTTTTGAATGACTCTTATAGAAATTTGATTGCCTTGACTGGCAGCAGTCAAGTGTTCTAAAAAGAAAAGTTCAATTACAAATTTTTTTCGGCTGGCAATGGAATGGTGAAGGGCAGCTATCTGGGAAACCCACAAACACGATACTTCCAACAAATCACACAAGAATATGAAGGATCGAGTTATAATAAGTGTGGCTAGGTCAAAGATATGACAGCTCTAGGTCTTAACAGTCATTGTGGTTCGTTTATGGCGAAGATTTTTTAAAGGTTAAATAGACCCCAGTAACCGTCCTAACCTACTGTTTGGTTGAAGTAGAGTTACCCTTTTAATCTTATAGTGTGAGCAGATTTGGTTTCACATTTGCAAACAGTTTTGACTGCAAAGTGGAAAATAAATGTGCTAAGGTTTGCATCTTAGAGAAAGATTTATCTCCGAACTGATAAAGTCTAAATATTCTTCAAGACGAAGAACTTTCGTATGTCCGTTTCTAAGAAAATTGTTCTCACAGTTGTAAAGCAATCGACCTGAAATGAAAATGAGTTGAAGAACTATAAAGAATTTTGGTTTTTTTTTTAAGCGCTTTTATCTTAGCAATTCTTAATAAGATAGGCTTTCCAATAACTTTCTATATTTAATACATTGCTCATTTTGAGCACGAGCTAAGAAAATGCGGAAAATCTACTTGAATTTGCAATCACAGGAAAATGAAAAATTGGCGCTGAAAGCTCAGAAAGCATTCAATTCGAATATATTGAATAACACTTGGAATTGTCAAAGATTGTGCCCGTTCTTAGGACATGTCAAAATTAGAATGTTTTCAAAAAAACCTAAGAATAATAATTGTGAAGCTATTTCAAATAATCTTTTTATACTCTGTAACGAAGAACGCTATCCCATCCAACATTTGAAAAATCATTTTAGCAAAAATCACCTTGAGTCTTTTTTGTGCCCTTTTTAGCAAATGCTTAAAATGTGAGTTATTGAAATTTCAATAACAAAATGTAGGTCAATCGCAAATTTATCATGCAGGGGATTAAACTGTGACTATTTAGGCTTTTACTATGCAGTAATATTTCGACCCGCTGGACGATGCAAAACTGCTTATCTGTTATCTCTTATTTCTGTTCATTTGAGTCAGTTGAATAATGAAGTGAAGTTCAGCCAGAAGTTCTACAATTACCAAATTGACGGAAGATCTTATCTCTCTCAAGCTGGAAAACAGAAACCACCACAGTGACTATTATAACCGTCGAGTTATCAGACTTCCAAAAACTTCCTTTCCTGATTTGATCAAATTTGATGAGGACATGCAGAAAAATGAAGACAAACTAAGGCAGTTTGTACGTATTTTGGGTTGGCATATCAATTTGGTTGTAAATTATACAAGTTTTTAGAAACAATTAATGGCAAAAAAGGTGGAGAAGGACTAACACAGTTTAGCAGGGCAGCCGTTTTAAAGATATTTTCAGACGAATTGGCTTCTGCTTATAGCTGTATAGGGGACCCGTACTCAGCCAAGTTTGAATAGATTAGTTTCAGTTTTTTTTGGAGGTAATATTGTTGTACTTCAAATATTCGTTAGTATGTATGTAAATTACAATATGTAAATTAACTTATTTTAATAATATTCTTTACCTAAGTATTTCTTTTTTTGGAAAGAAGCCGATTGGTCATATGATTCGAAAAAGTCACGCAAATGATTGGAAATATGACTGGGAAAAGCTTCGAAAATGATTGGAAATATGACTCGAAAACAAGTCGAAATAGATCAGAAAAACTGGTTTAAAAACGATTGTTCAAGAAGAGCCGCGGCTAGGGTACCGTTTTCTCCCGACTAAAGTATTATTTATGACTCGAAAAAGGCTTGAATTTGATCAAAAATTCCATAAAATGTTTGCTGGGATCGTTTGGCTGATCATTACCAATTAATGTTATTGAAGAATATATATGTATATTTTGTATACAAACTCATTATACCCTCGGAACCTTTGGAAGATCCTATTCCCTTTTTAGCCATTTTCTAAAAAAATATTTAGTTTTTGCATATTTGGCCGTTATTCCACACGTACAAATATAGTTTGATTTTTTTGCTAATTCTTCGGACGCTCTGACTGGCTTTTATGATAATTATTTGCTTTGATGTCCGCAACGTTATCTGTGCGATAACGAATAAGTGGCAAATTGGCTTGGTCTCAAATTGAATAACGCGTACATCTGTAACAATGACGAATTTCAGTATTATTTTGTACCAGCTAACGAATATGGGCTTTATAACCATTTTACATCAAAAAGTCAATTAGGAAACAAAAAATGGTTACGATAATTTCCCGATAAGTCTGATATTGTGATTGACTCTTCAAGATTATTGATTTCATATTTAAATTAGTGATAGTGTGGGTTATTTGCCTTGAGAGAAGGCATGAATGCGATTCTTTATTATTAATTGGTCTCGCTATTTCGTCATCCAGTCTTTAAATCGCTAAACAATCACTAAGCAGGTCCAAATTTCAGTTTTGTATTGAGATTCAGTTGCCCCTTTTACACGAAACTCCAACAGGAGAATTACAAATGGTCTAATCTATGCGATATGCAGGAAAGATATTATTGAATACTTTTAGGCAGAAGGTAGATTCAACTAGCGTGTGCGATAGCGCAAAGCGTTAAAGCGATCGTCTTCAGTCCAAGGATCCCGAGTTGAAATCCCAGAGTAAGTGTAATATGTAAAACATAAATTTTCATGACTTTCAGAACTTTTTCTTAACACCATGGGAAATTATCGCATAAAACTCTTTTGCAAAAGTCTTCAAAACATACATTTTTTTCTCATTAGGTCACAAATACATCAATTTTCAATGCTGGATACCAGAAATCTCGATTTAACAGAAGCCTATTGGTACACCAACTGTTAAAGTCAGCATTTGCTAACTATCCAGTAGTTTTTTTTTTGGTTACCCTTAGGTCATCGCCGGATGGTTAACTATATTTGTATGAGCGTCCGGGGGTACTGTGCCGATCCTTGCTTTCGGCAGCGCCTGGCACAAGAAAAACTACTGTGTAATGACTGTTGAAAATTAAGAACATACTTATCTGCTGCGATTTTAACAATAGCTAAAAACCAATTAAAACAATAGTTTTAATCAAATATTGTTGATGGCAACTAAATATTGTGGTATGTACTATGCGTTAATGTCTTTCGTCTGTATAAATTATTTGTGATGAAATTTTTGTGAACAAAAATGCAACTTTACAAAACCCTACAAAATTTTGCTTAGATTTTCCATAGCAGTCACTTTCTGCACCTTGTAGAACCATCAGTTCCGCTTTCGTTTTACTTTGCCTCAATGTGCACTTTTGCGGTCTTTTTGAGAAATTTAACCATTTATACGGTAAACTATACTTTGGCAATGTTGACTTCAAAGCAATGTGGCGGAATAAATAAAAACAATCTGATTGAGACTATTGGATTTTTGATTGTCCCAGCGGTTGTTTGAATAAATAAATTTCATTTGCTTAAAACTCGCGATGAGTCCTTATACAAGGTGGGCCAAAAGAAGTCACCGGGCCAAAAGAAGTCATCCTATTGGAAGATGCTCTTATTTTTACAAATAGCCGCCAAAATATAAAGAGGTAAATATTATATATATTCTACATCTTTCTAGTCCACAAATGTCAAAACAGATCTGACTTTGGCGGCTATTTGTAAAAATAAGAGCATCTTCCAATAGGGTGACTTCTTTTGGCCCCGGTGACTTCTTTTGGACCACCTTGTACAATAAAGTTCTATAGGGGGCAAGTGGGTACCAAATTTAAATTTTACAATTTTCCAAAAACATTTCCTAATGACCTTAAGATACTGTGCCAATAAAATAGACCCAAAAGCTTTGGTCAATTGTGAAGATATTAATTAATGCCGGAATAAACGGAAAATTTGCTATGGTGCGTTAGGAAGAAACGTATTCTTATCTCCAGAAAGAAACGCATTCTTAACTCCAGGAAGAAACGTTTTTTCATCCCTCAGAAGAGACCTTTTTTTTGCCACCAAGACTACATTTCATATTTGGTTGCTCTAGCTCTTGTTGTCTCTGAGATCTAAGCTTTTATACAGAAAGACGGACGGACGGACGGGCGGACTGACGGACATGGCTATATCGACTCGGCTGTTGATGCTGACCAAGAATAATTATACTTTATGATATCGGAGATGCTTCCTTCTGCCTGTTACATACGAGGTGTGTTCAAAAAGTATCGCGAATTTTGTGTTTTTTCAAAAACTATTTATTTATTCATGAATATCTATTTTGTCCCCTTCAAAGTAATCCCCATGAGATATTATACACTTGTGCCAACGGTTTTTCCAATCTTCGAAACACTTAAAAAAATCATTTTTTTTATCTTGTTCAGCTCCTTCTTTGATGCCGTCTTTATCTCGTCAAGCGTAGCGCAACGTCGTCCTTTCATGGGCCTCTTCAGTTTAGGGAACAAGAAAAAGTCACAGGGGGCCAGATCTGGGGAATACTGTGGCTGCGGCATCATTAGTGTGTTGTTTTTGGCCAAAAAGTCGCGCACAAGCAACGATGTGTGAGCAGGGGCGTTATCGCGGTGCAAAAGCCAACTTTTGTTCTTCCACAAATCCGGGCGTTTCTGGCGGATTGCTTCGCGCAAATTGCGCATAACTTGCAGGTAATATTCCTTATTGACCGTTCTTCCCTGTGGCAAGAACTCATGATGCACCACGCCCCTGCAATCGAAGAAAGCTGTCAGCAAAACTTTCACATTCGACCGAACTTGGCGCGCTTTTTTCGGTCTTGGTTCGTGCGGCAGCTTCCATTGAGATGATTGAGCTTTGGTTTCCACGTCATAACCATAAACCCACGATTCGTCACCAGTTATGACCCTCTGGAGCAAATTTGGGTCGTCGCGGACAGAGTTTAACATCTCATTAGCAATGTTCATGCGATGCTGTTTTTGGTCGCAATTGAGCAATTTTGGTACGAATTTCGCGGCGACCCGTCTCATGCCCAAATCATTGATAAAAATCGAATGGCACGAGCCAATCGATATGTTTAGGTCCTCAGCAACTTCTCTAACGGTGATTCGACGATTGGCCAATACCGCTTCATTAATTTTTTCGTCTGTTGTTGAAGTGCTCGGGCGTCCGGCACGCTCTTCGTCGTTCACATCTTCTTGGCTTTCTGAGAACATTTTGTACCACCGATAAACGTTGCTTTGGTCCAAGGTAGCTTCTCCGTATGCCACAGTCAACATTCGGAATGCATCCGCGCACTTAATTTCGTTTTTCACACAAAATTTGATACAGGTTCTTTGATCAATTTTTTTGAATAGGTAAAAATCGAAGACGATCCAAAACACGTGCAAGCAAAGCAGCTGTCAACAATTAAGTGAACATTCAAAATGGCCGAGCTTGTCGGCATAAGTGAGAGACATGAGTACCAACATAACGCCACAAAAAAATCGAAATTCGAATATACGTAACCCGCGAAAATTCAAAATTCGCGATACTTTTTGAACACACCTCGTACATTTGCACGACTTTAGTATACCTTTTTTAATCTTCGAGAAACTGGTATAAAATGAATGATTTGATCCCGGCAGCCCGATTAAAATTTTAAGTACGAGTAGGCTTGATATTAGGGATTCCGGAATTAATATTGATATATCGAAATATCGATATTTTTGTCCAAAAATATGATATATCGTTATCGAATATTTTTTCGAGGCGATATATCGGATATCGAATATTTTAACAACCTTGAAGTTGTATTCCCCCTTTGCAACAGATTGTCCAAGCGTAGACTCACTGCGCGTTGATAGTAGGTACTTCGTCTTACCCTCATTTACCGCAAAGCCCATAAGTTTTGACAGCTTCTCTATCTCTGAAAACGCCCGTTTTACCGCAGATTCGTTTTTGCCGAAGATATCAATATTATCAGCATATGCAAGTAGCATGTTATCTCTGGTAAAGATGGTGCCCGTTCTGTAAGCATTTGGGCACTGGCGCAGTATATACTCCATCAGCAGATTAAAGAAGTCACACGATGAGGTGTCACCCTGCCTAAAACCTCTTTTGGTATCGAAAGGCTCGGAGAGGTTTTTTCCTAACTTGACGGAGCTTTGTGTGCTTCTTAACGTCATCATGCAAAGTCGAACGTACTTTGCTGGTATACCTAAAGTAGACAGGGCTTCAAAGAACTTTGCCCTAATCGGCGTGACAAAGGCGGCTTACAGTCAACAAAAAGGTGGTGGGTGTCGATCTTTCTCTCTTGGGCCTTCTCCAGGATTTTTCGCAGTGTGAATATCTGGTTCGTGATAGATTTGCCAGGTCTAAAGCCACACTGATAAGGTTCAATCAGTTCACTCATTCTTGGCTTTAGACGTTCACATAGGATGCATGATAGAACCTTATATGTAATGGGAAGGAGACTGATCCCGCGGTAATTGGCGAAAACCGTAGGGTCTCCTTTTTTAAATATTGGACAGAGTACACTTAGGTTCCAATCTTCGGGCATGCTTTCTTCGGACCATATTCTGCATAGGAGTTGGTGCATGCACCTTACCAGCTCCTCACCTCCAGCCTTGAACAATTCAGCGGGTAGCTCATCAGCTCCAGCAGATTTGTTATTTTTATTATTTTCTCATCAAATATATGTCTTATTTTTTTACCAAAAAATGTCTCCACAGTCTAAGATTCCGTGAACTAAGCTTCGAGCCAAACCCTTGCGTTTAATAAGTTAATCTTAGACTTTACAACTGACTCGAACCCCAGAACCAAACTTTCTCTAGAATTTCAGATTTTTGCCGCCTTGATATTTTTAGTGTTTTGGAGCTTTAATACCTAGATTTTGAACTCAGCTAGAACGTAGTTTTTAAAACGTGTAAAATGACACCTAAATTTCCGTAATGACCCAATTATTCTAAAGAAATTGTTAATTTTTCATAATATCGATATTTTTACCCTCAAATATTTATATCGAAATGATACTTTTTCAATATCGCCAAAAATATCGATACAAATATTTTTGAAATATACGACAACACAATTTATAATATGAATTTGAAGCTTCTAAAGCCATTCGAGGTGTGGTGCCGTTGGCTGAGCGGCGATGTCAGTAAGTGCAGTCTTTCGAGGTTCCGAGTACGAAAATTTTTTTTAAATTAATCATAATAAACGGAGTACGGTGGGGAGGGTGGTGTAGTTTTTGTACTTATAAAAACACTCATCGAAAATCTTTAAACATTCTGTTCAGTTTATTAAGTTCAATCAATCAGTTCTTAAAGTTTTAATTTTCAGAAAAAGACATCGATAGTCTCGATCGGTATCGAAATGTGATTTTGTTTATACTAGCTGGTACCATTTTCACAAAAAGACCCTGACCGATTACAGCTCGCTCTTTGATTTGTTGCAAATTTTCAGCTTGAGTTGGCGAAAAGACCGAAAACTCGCATTTTACTCATCTACCTCAGAATTCATTGTATTTTGGGGGAAAGTCAGGGTTAAATGTGTGTATCTTTTACATTGAAATTGCCAGAACTTTTTTATGGTCCCTGACTTCGCTCCAATATGCTCCAGCTGTGTTTGTCTTTTGACTCTTTTTCTCCATCTTCGTCGTCTTCGTTGTTGTTGTTGTTTATGTATCTTATTAGTCATGATTATCACAAGTGTTTCCAAATGTGGCCAGCCTCCCTCCCCCAGTTGCCCACTCCTATTTCCCCATCTTCTTAAGAGCATTGCATTAAGAGAGCACCCTTCATTCCCAATTTCTCTCCATCTTTTCATATATTTATTATCATTTGGTTGGCCCTCCCGCCACTTGGCCACAAATAACAACACAAATTTCATTGTCGCCCCTCTGCCGTAATCCCCCAGCGACCCTGTGCTGTTTTGTATAAATATTTATGCTCGCACTGGAGACAATAACTGGTGGGGACACTTTGTCCATTGATTCATTGTATATTGGGGAGACTTCCGGAGCGAAGATGCCAAAATGCTGTGCAGTCCACCAATTATTCACCCCACTTGTGACTTTGTGACGCAGGTCTAAAAGATAGCGCAGTCAAATTTGCCGAATGAGTCAGTTCGGTTTTCCCCGTACAGAATACCTAGAATGTGGCTATGAATCGTGCACCTTAGTAATTGCCTATTGTTGTGCGTCTAATTATGGCCAAAGGCCAATTCAAGTTCGTCACGTCCTGCATCCTGCAATACAAAGCAGCAGGAGCACCAGGCTGGCACTTCACTTCATTTCCATTGAATTTGAATTTGTTTGATGCAAAAGGACACGTGATTCCCGCTACGTTTCCTGCATAGAGTACACTTCCTGCTGAGGGCCAGATGAAGTTATCTAGCTGAGGTGAGGGCTCTGCATGTGTCTCTACCTGGGATACTCTTGTTACCTGTCGTGGGATCGAATGCATCGATAAGAAGACATGCGGTGTCGTTTACCTGCAGCTGCCCAGGAAGAGCCAGGAATGTGAGTAGTGCCGCGGGCGAATGAGGTGGGGGGAGCAAAGCATTTGCTCCGAAGGCGGCTAAACTGACAGCCAAAGTGACCAAAATTCAATTACGAATACAAGAAACCAGGCAAACGGCAGCCACCAAACAACTGAATTACCAACATTGCCTAATTCAATTTGCGCATTAAGCCGACGACATGTACCACAATTGACACTCCAAGTGCTCAATGTCAGAGTCAAGCTTAAAGGCAGGCAATGATGGAGCACATACATATGGATAAATTTCTTGTGTGTGTGCGTGATTGTGTGAGCAAGAGGCGAGGCATAGACAAATTTTCTAAGTTGTTTCATATAAGAAATGAAGTTTGCTTTGGAATTTCCAAGCAGTTATGGCATTGCTGGCATGGAGAGACGACTGTTGGACTAAAAGTTGACAAAGACTGCTGCCGCTTTGTGGTGTTGTGTTTCTCGAGCAGGCTAAAACTTGCTACATAGTTTGTTAATTTATTTTTTTATGAAATACATTTAGCCAAAAAAGGTAAAAGAACTCATTAAAAAATTTTTTTTTTATTGCAATATGAGCGAGCTAATTTTTAAATCTGTGGAGCTTTCGATTCAAGAGTGAACGATCTTACTCTTGAACCTGATGAGTTCTTGATACAAGAACGAACATTCTTGGCTTTTGACAATGCACAATGCTCTTGATTTAAGATTCAAGAATGAGCAATCTAGGATTTTAGTACGTTTAACACTTCATTCAAGAATTTTCTACCTGATTTGTACTTTGTTTAAGTATTAATGCTCTTGGATCAAGAAAAACGGGATCAAAAATGTATACTTGGATCAAGAATTTTGCTCCTGAATCAGAATATTTCATTCCAATCAATCTTTTGACGTGAAACATTCTTAGTCCAAGTATGAAATTCTCTATTTTTTCTCTGAGTGCACTTAGTGGAAAACTAAGCAAATTTGGGTTGAACTTGTAAGACTTTTTTTCATTTCATAAAATTTGTCAGTTTTTTTTACACTAAGGCCTACCGCACACCAACAGTTTTGCGGAGCGGAGAATTTTGTATGTAAAGTTCGCAAGCTCCCCAGCTCTTTTCCGCTGCGCTTTCTGTGGGGCCTAAGACAAGTTTAGTGGCCGATCCGAAGAATTGTTAATAAAATTGGCTCACGATGTTTAGAGGAACAAGTAGGTTTACCACTCTTGCTTGGACAACTTTAAGCTGTTAAAAGGCTCAATGGTTTTTTTTATGCAGGGCAACCAAACGCAGTCGTTAGGTACTGCATTAGTTAGAACTGTAGGACGAAAGTCATTGGCTCGATTTTTCGAATTCTCAGACTTTTTGGTCCGGGGTGAAAGAGAAATCTATAGTGATTTTCGAATACACTTCACATAAAAAGGCAAGCAGTTTTAGTTTGAAAAACAAGCGCTTATACGAAAATCACTAGAGATTTCCGTGTCACCTCCGAGTATGTCGACTTTAATGACTTTACACTTGCTCATTGCTGAATTTCCAATGTGTGTGCAGCATGCAAAACCAAGGGTGCAAACCACTCGAAAATGTTGTGTTCTTTCAGTGGAGTGGTTTCAGCAAACCACAGGTTTGGTTCACAGTACGGGTTTTTAAGCTGTCTGCACTGAGGATTGGGCTCGGATAGATCCTTGAGTTTAATTTGTAATAAATTTCTAAGCAGGCGCCGTTTACCGGATACCGGGTACCAGAAGCACTCCGAAAAGGGAGCGCAGTTATCCACGGAAACAAAATGTTGGAACTCCTAACAAACAAAGATGTCGAGCTATCTCTCTAACTTGAAAATACATATAGCTAAACGAATATGAAGCAAGCTCATAACAAAACTTACAAGCTATAATCTGAACCAGCAGCAAAGAAATGATTATATACTAATGAATGGTATTAGGAGGAAAGAAGACAATTTCTGAAGATGTTTGATACCAATTGTTATAGGATCAATGGAACATCTTGTCAGCAACTGTGTCATATAAGGTTCGTCTATAAAGCTTTCGCCAATTACTGCCATTAATGGAAGCAAAAAGCCGACTTCGCTTACGCCTAGATGTAACCGGAAAAAAGATAAAAGATTAACAAATATCTTTATCTCCGATCGAGCCGAGCCGATTTGTTTGTTTAACGGTTTTCGGCATATTGGACTTGTTCTATTCTTTCCAATCGGCTTGAGAGTTTGAAGGTGACATCATGCGTCAGAACTACCACAAGGTTTGTAGTATTTGAATCTGGATGACCTTTGAGTATGGTCGAGAGGGTAAAGTGATTACTTCTAAATATTATAGCAATATTTGAGGACGTCACATGGGAGTTATATTATATTGAGAGCTTCGTGGGAGTTAGTCCGCATCACCAGTTATTTTCGGTGGTCTCAAAAGCAAATTAATTTTCTAAGGGCTGGGCACCTTTACAAATTCGCCTGTTTAGAATTGGACAGGAATATAATAGCCAGATTCTAATGTCTTGGCCATTCTCTAATCATTTTCATTGGCCTAGCATGATATTGAGCAACCTCCAGTTCCTACCCTTGCCCTATCCAACAGCCTACGCCATAACTCAACCAAGCCTAACCCAATAAGAATTATGAAGTCCCCCCTCCGCAAAAAGATTTGTCAAAAAATTCAATAAATTTTTGTGGTGCTTTGTTCGGGCAATTTAAAATTCAAGACAGGCAGCTGTCGGGTTGTACCGAAGGCGCATAATTTGATGGGATTTTGGGTTAAGTCATTCATCCCAGGCGGCTTTTTGGGGGGGCTGGGGCGTGGGCGTGGCATGTCAAGGTGTTTGCTTCTATTTTCGGATCTACAAATGAAGTCATAGCTGATGTGGATGTTGGACTGGGCCCTCAAGGGTCTCTTGCATTTTTTAGCCATCGGATGTTTCAATTTGCCAAAAAGCCAAAACGCAAATAAATAATGTGAGGCCAGCACGCGCTTCCGGAAGAAGAATATGTCTGTATAATGTGTGTCCATTAAGCCGAAAGAATGAGGCAAGACATTGCCGACGTCAGCAGCAGCAGTCAGCTAGTTAGTTGGCCAAGAAGTGGGGAAACTTTTGGAATAGAGCTAACATCGCATTTTACTATTTTAAGTCGTTGAACTTTGGCGCTTCTGACCCCGCTCCACATGCTCGAATACTATACATGCATAAGCCCTGATATTGGGTCATATTTCTCAAACACACACGCATTTGGCCCCATAAAGTGAAAATTAATGCGTGTTGGCAGGAAATGCAACCAACTCGAAGCTTAGCAGCTGATTAACCTTGCTCTAATTGGAACTGATAAGAGTTGGTATCACGTCGATCATGGCTAGCTGCAGCCAGCTGTGGCTTTGATAAATTGTAGGTCAGCAGATGTTTATGTGTGTGTGTGTGGTTGGGCATTGGTGCGTTAAATTGCCACGGTAGCTGGGACAGCTGCCCGCTTAACCGCCTACCCACCAAAACCATTCATCCACATTTCCATTCACGTAACCCAAGTAGCCCCGTGCCTGTGGCTCTGGCTGCTTTTCAGCTTATCGCCTTCAAATTTCGGCAATTTGTATTTTTTTTCTGTTTTTTTTTTTTGGGGGGGGAAAGTGCCTATCTGAGAGTTGGTTTTACAATTTCCCCAAATGAAAATTGATGGCAAGGTCAAGCACTGAGGTTCGGCCAGCATTTGTAGCTCATAAATCCATTGGAATACAACATTGTTTTCTCTCATGGATGCCGACAAAGAGTGTGGGTGAGTTAGTCGATAAACTTCCACTTTGACGATCACTAATAAGTCGTTGAATTTGGAAGCCAAAGCTAATTCGTCGAAATTTATGTTTGTCATTTAAGAAGCTAATCAATGGACTTTAATTTGTTGTTCGGCCATCATTTGTTTCTGCAGTAAAAATGCAATTTCACTCAGATTTTCTCCTGCGAGTGTTTTGACAACTTTGTTGCCATATTCAGGGGTCCGCGACTAACGCATTCCCTAGCATAATGAAAAATGCGAATTTCTATGACTGAAGATGGTCATAAGACTGAACTGCTCAGACAAGCTCTAAGAAGAAGAAAAAATGTAATCCGATTCTTAGCCAAGTTGGTCTTCATCGAGGGTGACACAGAAATCTTTAGAGATTTTGCCGTCGGTTGGTTTGTAAAACTCTCGAAAAATTCGTCGGTGACACAGAACTTAAGGAGATCTCATTTTCTTTTCCGAAAAGTTTAGTTAAAAGGTGTGTGTATCAAAAAAACAATGGAAAAATAAAAAAAAACAAAATTTTGCGCCCTACATTGAGTTGCGAATTTGGTTTGGTTGGTTTGCCAAAATCTACTAACAAAATACGAGAGGTTTGAAACCAACCGAAAGAGATTTCTGTGGCATCTAAGAATTGGAATGCGGTTCGAATGTGGTTCCAAACAAAGCTCTTTTTTCGACTGGCGGACGAAAACTATACCAATTTGGGTGCACTTTTGTCTTTGCAAAGTCATCCGATTTTGAACTTTCGTTTGTGTTTACATTGATTGAAGCTCCTGAACCCATTTCCGACCCATATAATTTTATTGTATGTGAAATTATCGGGAGTTTTTAAGGTGGACATGAAATAACGCCCAGGGAAAAACGCCCCCGGGCGTTATTTCACTTTTAAAAGTGAATGACTTTCTTTGCAGTTTGTATAGGTATAAGATCAATCATTGTGATCAATAGACATAGAATAATTTAGGTTACATAGGTTTTTTATACTCTTGCAAACGGTATTATAATTTTGTCTAGAAGTTTGCAACGAATAGAAATATTCATTTCCGACCACATTTACTATATATATTCTTTATAAGGGTGACAAGCTGAGTTGATTAAACCCTGTCCGTCTCTCTGTCTCCGTCTTTAAAGCTATCGAGCTGTAATTTTGCACAGAGTCTTATTTTTACTGCAATGCTGCTAATTTATCGGAGCCGACCTGATCGGATGACTAAATCTTATAGCTCCCATAGGAGCGATCGGTCAAAACTTGTTTTAGTTAAAAAAACCTTTTTTGTGTTCAAAGTAAACATCTCCAAACATCGTATTTATTGATTTTTGTTATACTTTTTCATAATTCTTTTAAGTTTGATGAAAATAGGACAACTATACGCCCGGGAGCGTTATTTCATCTGGCGTTATTTCTTGCCCCTGTTTTTAAGCAGATACTCTAGTGTTTTGTAGCGGAACGAGATTTATTTGTTAAGACAACCTTAGATTGAATCAAGAAAAACAATTCTCAGAAGCAGATTGTTCTGCGGTTATCATGTCGGATTGCATTGAAGTCACCATTGCACACAGGGACAGAATGAAAAACTGACCGGCAGAGATTAATAACGTCGTTGTCTTTGGTTTTAGACGTGTCAAAATTAGTATTCGGGGGTTTTTGGGTGCTCTGATTTCATTTTTGGCCATACTTTTTCGATCGGTTGGGAGGGGGCCGACCTATGGGGGTATAATTAAACAAAAAATCAAATTAAACAAAAAAATTTCAATTTAAAAATGCGATTTACGACGGTCACGTTTCATGGAAATGCCCATATATTCTTGATCAGCATGACGAGCTGAATTGATTTAGCCCGGATTGTCCGTCCGTCTGTTTCAAAGCTATCTCCTCGGTCAGTTTGAAACCTATCTTCACGAAACTTTGCTGGAAGTCTTGTATTTCAAATACGCTGCACATTTGTCAAAGCCGGCCCAACCGAATGACTGACATATATGTAGCTGCCATAGGAACCGGCCGAATCGAAAGGTCCACCGAAACCACAAAAATTAAAAGTAGTTAAAAACACTTATTTCGATCATATCTTTATAGGGAAACAATTAAATTAAACTAGTTTAAGCTAATCTAACATTTATTCATATTTCATTTCGCGATTTTCAAATGCAAAGTCAAGCAATCACCATTTTTCTTATTATTATCATTTTTCTGCAGGCTTTTTTCCTAAAAAAGTACCTATAGATTTAATTAAATTTTGCTCTCCAAAATCATTTTAAGGGTACAAAGAGTAAATAAGGATTGCATAAGAAACCACAACAAACTATGTGAGTGCAATTAACAGTTAGTTTTTCTTTGCATTATAAAAGAAACCACAAAAATAATCATAGAGAAAAATTTGTCACGTAACGAATGTCACGTAACGTATCATAATGAGTCAAATATAAAAAACACCAACTTTTATTTTTTAACGAATCAGCTCTAAATAAATAAAAACATGATTGCAGATCGTATTAAAATTAGTTATATTAAGAAACTCGAACGTGTTTCGAAGTTTTTTGAAATTTTATGTAAGTCAAAAAAACGCACTTCCATATTCTGTCACATAACGTATTCCTTTTTGTCTGCCAGTATCTTGGGACCTTCTCTTTCTACAATTCCCAGATAATACATTAAAAATAGGGCTACTGAAATGCAATTCAAAAACCAATATGGACAAATTTTTTTTTTTAATTTTTCTTTGTTTTTCTGTATGATGAAGGTTAATAAATATGTACGACTGTCGCGTGCGTGCTGTGGAAATGCCCATATGTAGTTGCCATACAAACAATCGGTCGAAGAACTAGTTTAAGTGAGAAAAACTTTTTAGTTTCCAATGGAAATGTTCTTTAAGGGGGTATTCAAGATTTTTGAAAAAACTAATTTTTTTATTTTATTTTAGTAATCCACATATATTTAAGTACACACACAGAAAATTTCAATTCAATCCGGCAATTATTTTCAAAGATATACGCACATTTGTAAAGACGCTTCAAGTAAATGTACAGTGCTGCTAAAACTATAATCGCGTTTCTCTAGAAACTACTTTTTCCTTCACGTTTGACATGATTTCTCAAGTTCCAATGGACCAATTAACTTGAAATGGGCTTTTCTTCTACATCCCCTATGACCTGAACTAGGATTATTGAAAAATTTTGATTTTTAGTATTTAAAAAAAATTAAAAACTTAAAAAAATGGCAGAAAACGATTTTTTTTTTCAAACCGTCACCATTTTGCGAAAAAAAATTTTTTTTCATATTTTTTCTTTATAGTTTTTTTTTTATAGAATTTTAAAAAACGCCTAAAATTGGTCCCACTAGACTAGAATACCCCCTTAAATTGGGAGAAATTTATTTTACTTTTCAAACCTTACATTTCTTTGGGAACTATACTAAATACGGAGATTAAAGGCATTTCCGTTGAAAACAAAAAAGTTTTCTCACTACGCAGAATTGTTTGTAAAATCAACACTTTCCGTCTTTGAATAAAAGCTGTTGAAATTACCTGTTTTTATTTTTGATTTTAATAATTTAATCGTATAATTAAAGTTACAGTCATTTAAAATGAACTATTTTTATCTTCGATTTTATAGTGCAGATATTTTTGATTTCAAAAGTAGTAAAATCAACAATGCTGTTATTGATTTCGGAGCAGAATCATAGGTGTGACATTCGGCGGTGTCCCAGAAATCTTTTCCAACCAAATTCCAACCCAAAACCAATTCTCGGTGCCCTAGAAATCTCTTTCGGTTGGTTTCAAACCACTCGTATTTTGTTGGGAGATTTTGGCAAACCAACCAATACACTAGCCAACCAATATCGACTTCACGAACCCACTCAATTTAGCACTGTTTTTGTAGTAGGACCATAATCTTATACACACACCTTTCGAACTCGACTTTCGAACTAGACTATCCAAGAAAAGGAAATCTCTCGAAGTTCTAGGACACCGACGGAATTCTCTAGCGATTTGCAAACCAACCGAAGCCACCGAAGCCAAAATAAATAATTTTTTATTTCTTAGGAATTTGGAGTTGAGAATTACAAGTTTTAGGCAGACTAGGTAGCATACTAGGCGTGCACAAGCAATCATTCGTAATGGCGCAGTCGGATAATAAAAAAGCAAACTGCGCAGCCGGATTGGATGACTATAGCATATATCTGTCATCGGAACGATCGGTCAAAAAACTAGTTTTAGTGAGATCAACTTTTTTGTTTTCAATGGAAACGCCTCCAAACATCGTGTTTCTTAGTTTACTATGCTTTTCCATGATTCCACCATATTTGGTCAAACTAGGACATCTTTATACTTAGTATAGCTGTCATAGAAAAGTTGAATCAGAAAAGTAGTCTTAGCAAAACGTTTTTGTTTTCAATTGAAATGTCCTCAAAATAGGCATGTATTTGTTTTATATGCTCCCACACAGTTCTACAAAGTTTGTTCAAAAGCGGAAGACTATAGCATAAATAGAATGATCGGTCGAAAATGAAGTTCCAGTGAGAAAAACTTTTTTTATTTTAAACGGAATCGCCATCAAAAATGTACATGTTAGTTTGTTATGCTTTTCTATGTGTTGAGCCAGCGAATAAATAAATTATTAAACCTTTTTGCTTTTTGGCTTTTAGGTTTTAAACAACAGACAACTGTGTTCTTTAAAGTTTTATTGCGACTGATTTCAATTTCTTTTGCTTAAGCGAATCAACAACATAGGTACCACTTCAATGTGGATTTTAAGAGAGCAAATGCATACATATGAAAGTGAATATGACATAGTAGTAGATATCAGTGTAAATGACAGTGGGATCAATAATGTAATATTGAAATTAAACAAATGAGTATTCAAAAATAAGTAAATGTTAAATAACTAGGGTTCAGCCCGAACACTATGATTCCATTTAATTTGGTCGAAATCGGACATCTATATAGTATAGCTCCCATAGAAAAGTAAGGTCCGAAAAGTAGTCTTATTTAGAAAAACAAACTGCAAGGGTAGACAAAACTTCGGCCAGCCGAAGTTAACTTTCCCCTATTCAAAAATGTAAAGTATTAATTTCAACAGTGTACCTCTTTAAAATCAAAAGTGAAAAAATGTTGAAATCAACAGTTTTTGTGTGTAGAACTAGTTTTTCGACCTATCGTTCCTATGACAGCTATATGCTGCAGTCATCCGATCCAACCGGTTCCGACAAATGTGCAGCGGTACAAACCAAAAGACTTTTTGTAAAGTTTGGCATAGCATAGAAACAGACGGACGGACAGGGCTAAATTAATTCAGCTCGTCATGCTGACCAAGAATTTAAATACTTTATGAAGTCGGAGATGCTTCCTTTAATGGTTAGTTTTTTGAAAATTCAGGTCAAAAAATTCACCAATTTAGGAAAATTTTCTTAAATTAAGGGCAAAATCATTTTATGGCTAGATTTTCTGAAATCTAAGAAAAAAATTTTCTGTGTGTACTGGATTTTAACTACTCATGAGTGTGTACAGGTTTCACCCAACCAGCTTTGACTCTACGATGGAACACCCACCCCCAAGAACCTGCTGCACAATGTGTGAATGATCACCTTGGGGAATACCAGTTGAGTCATTTACACCAAGGTCAAAGTCAATTGATGATCCCTTTACGCAATGGCGTGTTTCTAACTTGCTTGCTCACTCTTTGGGGGTAGGTGGGTCAGGTCAGTTCATCAAAAAAGTAACTTTACTGAACAAAATGAAGTGTGTGTCGAAATTAACACTGCGACCTTAATGATGGCATAAAACTGTTTTCACAAAACTTGAGAGTGTGGAACAGGGTAGGGTAAGGCAGGGCGAGGCAGGGCCGGTTCTCTGTCTCTGGGCATGTACGAGGTATATGGAGTGTGTAGCACATGTACATATAACAATGACATGGTGACAATAAAAGCGTAAACACGCCTAGAAGAACCACAACGTCATCCACATTTGCTTTATTGTTGTTTTCATTTTCAACCATTTGGCATATTTAAACATAATTTGCTTTTTTATTATCCTTTTATGCCCCGGACGATGCCGATGCCCCTACCGCGCCACATATCTCAGGCTTGGAGACAATGACAGTTAATAGCCGAGGCTAAGTGGGCACCGCGCGAGAGGGACCGGTATAGGTAAACAGAACATATCACAAAAAAAAATAAACCGCCGTGTAGGTAAATTATCAGGCAAGACCGGCAAAGGATACGAAACGTGCGCATAAATAAACACAGAATGATGAAGCGGACGACCAGCGGCTTTTGTTATTTTTTTCGTTTTTGAATTTGAAAAGGAATTGGCATCGCGCGGAGAACGCTTGAAGCCGCCGGCTGACATGACCATGCCACACAAGTTGGATCCAGTCGGGCCGCAGGTAGGAAGGGCGAGCGATTGAACGAATCAACGAACAAAGGTGCGGGCGTTCGTTTGCATCAAGGCAGAAGTGGTAGAAAGGAGGGTGGGCGGTCCAGAAGCGCGATGGCTTGCTCCTCACCAATTGATAGGCGTCCACTTTGAATTCAGTTGCGAGTGTCGAAAGTTGAAACGGAAAGGTTAAGTTTTTGTAGATTTGGGGGGAATAGCTTATCGTATTGAAGGAAATGAGAAGAGGGAAAAAAGCCAGCAGGGAAAATCCAACTTGTAATATTTCAAATCGCTCGAAATATTAGTCTGTGGAATGTCTTACTGATGTATTCCGGAATTTGCTACAGATTAGGTGGGGTATTTTTGAAAGCGACCAAGCCAGTTGTGGGAATTTTTGAAACTCTGAGTTACTATCGTGGATAGCACAGTGCGACACCATATAATTGTGAAACAAGAGTCATCAGGAAGGAACACCACATATCCAGTTTTTCTTAATCAGCATCACACTGACTAGAGATGGAGAAAGATCGATGTTTGAAAACATCGATGTTTTCGATGTTTTGGAAGTAAAACATCGATGCAACATCGATGTTTTTTAAATTTTAAAAGTCTGCCAATGTACCTTCCCAAAGCACTTTCTTGCTTGAAATGAAATAGAAATATATTATGAACGTTCATTTCTTTATAATAAAATATATCTAATTTAAATATATTAAACAAATTATAGCACTAATGTCACTTCTAAGGCTCTGGATCAATTATTTCTTATTATTATTCAAATTTTTATTCAGGAACATTAAAAGCACTAAAATCTTCGGCTTTAAGGCGCAGTGTCTATCAGATAGGGTCTACCCAGCTTTACTGAATTTCCTTTCAGACTCTGTGGATGCAACTGGAATACATAATAAAAAAAATATTAGTAGTATACGAGGGCCGTCCCGGAAATGGCCGACCTAGCACAGTAGTGTGGGAATATGTTCACAAAAAATATTAAAAAGGGGAAGTACCGACTATTTAAAGCTTAAGTTTGAAGTTTGGTGCCTTTACCTTGCACAGTTTTTTTTGTCGATTTTAATAGAGAACGCTTGTTATTGATTTGCAAACATGGACAAAATTGGTCATCGTTATGTGATACAATACTTCCATATAAAAGGTCTTAGTCAAACCAATATTAAAAAGGAGCTGGATTCTACCTTACGTAATTCTGCTCCCTCGTTTACAACAATAAAATATTGGGTGGCTGAGTTTAAGCGAGGTCGTTTGAGCTGCGAAGATGAACATCGTAATGGGCGTCCAAATGAGGTGACCACTTCAGAAATGGTGGCCAAAATTGAAAAATGTGTATTGAGTGACCGGCGATTGAAAGTTCGTGAGTTAGCTGAATGTGTAGGCATTTCAAAAATGCTGTACATCGCATATTGACCGAAAAATTGGACATGAAAAAGTTATGCGCAAGATGGGTGCCGCGTTTGTTGTTCCATCATGACAATGCGCCGGTTCACACCTCTGCCGTTGCAATGGTTAAAATTAATGAATTAAAATTTGAATTGCTACCTCACGCCCCTTATTCGCCAGACTTAGCTCCCTCTGATTATTTCTTATTTCCAAACTTAAAAAAATGGTTCGGAGGAAAAAGATTTGGCAACAATGAAGAGGTGGAGTCCGAGGTTAATGCCTATTTTGAAGAGCTTCACAGTTCTTATTATAAAACAGGTATCGAAGCTATTGAACATCGCTGGGAAAAGTGTATCGACCTAAAAGAATCCTATGTTGAAAAAAAAAAAAATAAATTTTTGTGTTTTAGTAGTTAGGTCGGCTATTTCTGGGACGGCCCTCTTACAGAGAGACAGACAGACGGACATGGATAGATCGACTCGGCTGTTGATGCTGATCAAGAATTTATATACTTTATAGGGTCCGAGATGCTTTCTTCTGCCTGTTACTTACTTTTGCACAAACTTAATATACTCTGTGTACCTCTGGTACAGAGTATAAAAAGGTTTAAGAGACACAAATTGGTCATCTTACCTTTCTTAAAAACGCCAAGTACATTTAGTAGGAAAATATTGTGACCCATGCATCGATAGTGGAATAATACCATAAATGTTTTTAGCTTGGATGAAAACATCGATTCATCGATGTAACCATCGAAGTTTCTCCAGCTCTAACACTGACACAACAATTTAAGGTGGGATTCTCCATGAGCAAAAATTTGCGGCCATGAAATCTGTAGTTACACTGAACCGATTTTGATGAAACTAAATGCAATCAACGCAGAATTGTTACCATTTTGGTTTCAGACCAATCGAAACTTAAAAAAATTTTTTACTATTTTATTTTTACACTAAAGTACCAAAAAAGGGCCCAAAATCGATTTTTTTTTTCAATGACCACCGTTTTGTCAAAAAAATCACAGAATTTTTTCGAGGCTCAGACCAAAATGACTTTTATACTGATTTTACTCTTCATTTCGAACAACCTGGAGACGATAAATCGTGGACGCCATCAATATACTTTTTTTTTGACACCCCACTTTGACGGCCGAGAACTTTTTGAGCAGCCCTCTTATCGAAGCAGAAGTTTTTTTTGTTTACTTTGATCTATTTCAAACAAAATAAAATAAAAACAGAATTGGAAAAACTCTTAGCGTTTTGATATAAGATTTTTTTGAAAAGAGGTTCAAAAACAGCCTGTGTAAAATGGCTTGACACAGCCCCAATGGGACAAAGCCGAGACTCTCTCAATCTCTTGGCTTGTGCTCTTCTTATTTTTGGCACAAGAGAAAGGGACCTACAGTTTAACGCCGAATCCGAACGGCAGTTTGAGAAGCTTTTTCATGGCTAATTACTACAAAGCTGGCGCCAACAGCAGAGAGGTGTGACCGGGTGTAAAGTTTGTTCAAAGAAAAAACTTTTCATTAGATGTTCCAAGACGGGATCGAACCCACGACCTCTTGCACAGCGGTCGCGCACACTAGCCGCTGAGCCACCCGGCCACAAGCTTATTTGTTAATGGTTGAAAACAAAATCATCTCATCAATGTCAACAGGTGCAATAGAAAAGTTAGGTATGAAAAATAGTCTTGATAAGAAATACTTATTTGTTTTAAGTGGAAAGACCTTAAACTCGGCATGTATTTATTCTGTGTGCTTTCACACAGTTTTTTAAAGTTTCATCCAATTTGGATGACTATTAGTATTTAGTTCTAGTGAGAAGAACTATTATTTTCAATAGAAGCGTCTGATCAAATATATAGAGGAAGGCATTAAGTAACTATTGGTAGATATTGGTTCGAACCAGCAAACCTAAACTCCGCCAACACATTGGATAGATTTGTTCAGGGAAAAAATTAAATTGTTGTGCGAAAATAAGTCGAACTGCAGGATAATATTGATTACGCTTGAGCTAAAGTTTCCAAAGGTTAACGGTTTAATTGTTTCGGTTATGGGTTATCAAACATAAATCCATTTCGGCTACGGTTTCGGTTTATTAATAAAATTTATTTCGGCACCGATTTTGGTCGAGGAACTGGATAAGAACTTAATTAAGTTTTAGCCGAAAAGAGCTTAGAATGACAAATTTAACCAAAACGGTTGGGTGACCAACCCGATCCGTTGCCTGGTTCCAGCCTGAACAAAATCTAGAGATAAGTTTAGTTTGACACAGTTTGAGAATGACGTCCCCCTCTTTCTCTCTCTGCCGGGGCACCCACATCATCAAAAATTGAAAAATATTTAATTTTCGTTGGCTGATTTTTTGGGCTCTTCAATTAAAACTCATTAACATAATGGCTTAAAACTTGTGACAGAAACAAAGCAAACAACATGGAAGGGGCCTTCAAAGTGAATTTACTTGTCTCCCTCGTTGTAATTTATGCAAATTTTATGCGCACACCACAAAAAAAAAAGAACAAATCGCGAGAGAGGGAGAGAGAAACAACAACAAAAACGCAAAACGCAACTGAAACCAAGGAACAAAACGAAACCAAACTCAGCTCAAAACGCAAAGACACGCAGAAACGCAGAATAAAATTTCGTTGTTGCTGTTTTTTTTTCGCCCGGCCTTTGGGGGTCGCGGCTAGGTTGGGCCCTGCTTTTCATTTATGTGTGTACAATAGTTTATGGTGACATAATTAAAATTTATATGACAGTGTCCAACAACGCTTACAACAATGGCAATGTGGCAATTATTAAGGCTAGACCCGCATCCGCCTTCGATTTGGAGAGAGAGAGACAGGGTACACCAATTGAACGGGTTACTCCCCCAATTATTTACCTAATTACAATGATTACGCATCAAATCAATCGAGCAGGATTAAAGAAATTGGTCACTTCAACTTCAGGGCTTGTATAGAGAGAATCACAACAAATGCCATCGACTCAGTAACCGGGTTTACGTTTGAACATTATTATCTTATCTTATTAGGTAATATCGATATGAATATACGCACACTCGTACAGAAATACAAATTGTACCTACATATACATATGTGTCTGTAATCTAGCTTATTTCGCCTCAGTAGCTATTTACCAGAACTCGCCAAAAAAAAGAAACTAAAACGAAAAACATTATCAAATGGGTCACTAAAGGTTAGAAAGGGCTTGACTCATTTTGATAGAATTCGACTTGGCGGTGTTTTGCCAGAGGTTCAAATAAAATTTATTGTGTTCTTGGATTAATTAGGCTTTGGCATAGCAGAAGAGCATTAGTGCCAGGCGTACATGATAAGGGTAAACTTACAAGGGAGTCATGCTCTTCTTTATTCTTCCGATGGTTGAAAGATCCAAAAATTACGTTTTTTTTTCCTTCCTTCGAGGCTTACTCTTTTTCCTCTGTATTCACAAATTCTGCAAAAGTTACAGAACATAGCGGCCTCAGTCGCGATAAGCCAGTGTGCGTTATGGGTGCAAAGGACAGAAAAAGTGTGAATGTATTGGTTGCTTTACACAATAAACAATTTATAAGCTAATTTATAATGTCATTAAAATGGGCAAGAGTAAAGGAAACAGAGAAGACAAGTAGTAAAAAGCTTCAAAACTGAGAGACTAGTTTGCGTAAAATCAGACAGAAAGACGGACATGGCTAAATCAACTCAGCTCGTCGTGCTGATCAAGAATATATATCAGGGCTGCAAACCTCTTCCAAATCGAGAGGGGTTTACTCCTGGGTTCGAGCCAGCGAAATTTTTTGTGTTCGGGTTCACGGAGCGGGCTCAGAGGGTCCCTGAACCCAGGTTCAGGTTCGAACTAGGGTTCAGTCACTATCTTTTTTCGCTAACTTAGAAAACATGTATGTAAATTGAAAGAGAATTAAACATTTTAATCGTAGAAATTAAAAGATTTGCTGATTTTAATATAATATTTGAGCTATTTTCGTCTATACTGGCTCTTTAGTTGGATAAAACAAACCTTAGACAATGCGCGCTCGACTGATTCTTGTGTTGCAGCAACATCTAATACAAAAAATGCGACATTTTTATGTTCTTTACAATGATAGTTTTCCCAAAACTTTAAACCATTCTAATTTTGAAACAGTCTTTAAATTCTGTCAAAAAGGATCTTTTTCATAAACTTGTAGCTCCTTAGGAATCTTTACCATTTCATTTTCATTAGAAGATAAACATGGTAAAGAATCATTTATGCTTTCATTCAATAATTCCTTTTGATGATTATAATTATAATTATTCAATAGACATGTGCTTCTTGAGACACCGTTGCATCCGCAAAAAGTTACTGCTTGGTGCTGTTTTCATGCCGGAGGTGTATTTTTTCGTGGATGAAAAGAACCGTAATGTTACCGTCAATGGAGAGCGCTATCGTGTTATGTTGGAAGAATATTTGTGGCCAGAATTGTATGAACTCGACATCAACGATTTGTGGTTTCAACAAGACGATGCCACTAGCACCACAGCACTCGTCACAATCGAATTATTGAAATGAAAATTCGGTGTTATCTCGTGTTATCTCGAGAAATGATCTAACGCCATTGGATTTCTTTGTATGGGGCTTTATCAAGTCACTGGTCTATGCCAACAAGCCAGCAACTTTAGACGAGCTCAAAGACAACTTCCAACGCAAAATAGCGCGAAATTGGAAAATTGGGTGCCAAAATTCGACCGAAGTCAAATTTCATTCAAAAAATGTTAAGCTTGCAATACCCCCACAATAAATTTGAACTCAATATCTTAAATTTTTTTGTGTTTTATTAATAGATAAAACTGTTATGTCCCTGATGGTAAACCCTTTAATTCTTTGCAAGCAGTTTTTGTTCCAAGGTCAAAAATATTTTTTTTCTTGGATCCAAGAAACAGATGTAAGAAATGCGATTAAATTTAAAATGTGTGAACGTTTTCCCAAACACTTTATTAAGGTATTACTATATTTTGCAGAAGACTTTAGAACTTGTGTGCGACAAAAGTACCAAGTTGAGTACACATCGTTGGGAAAATGTTAAACCGAATCCCACTCTATGATTTTAAGTGTAACTCTTTTATATTTGCGGAGCTTTTGATACAGAATTCTTTCAAAGTTTCAAAAAAAGGAAAAAAATTGTTGGCTCCGGTTCGGGTTCGGTTCCGGCTTCCCGAAAATCCCGGCGTCTCCGACTCTAGAGCGGTTTAACTCCGAACCGGTTTGCAGCCCTGATATATATATACTTTATGTGGTCGGAGACTTCTATGCGTTACAAACATCCGGAAAATTTTGTAATACCCTCTGCCAGGGTATAAAAACAAGTAAGAAAGTCGGTCAAGCCCGACTATAATATACTCTGTACCTGTGAAGTCCTGCCCATCACCGTTACGATCAGTGCTGCCCATAATTGTTTGTTTTCCTTATAACCTTATATAAACCTGTGGCAGATCTGACGTTTGTTCCAACTTGCATGGGCGGGAGGGGGCGCGACAAAATTGAAAGTATAAGAAGTTTTTGTCCCATACATGTCAATCCTCTATCACTTACCATCTCTAAGATCTGTTTGTTCATACGGACAGACGGATATAGCTAGATCGACTCTGCTGTTGATGCAGATCAAGAATATATTTATACTTTATAGCAGCGATGCCCAGCCTTATGCTCTTTGACTACGATTTGTTTTTGTAATTGCACCGAAGATAGGAAGTCAATGAGCGTATACATGCAGAGCTCGAGGTATAAAAAACGACACACATGCAAACGATTTCGACTGTGTGCGTCGCGTAGAACAAAAACCGGTTTTATTCTTTTCTTTGATTGGCGCAAGCAAACTGACCAATGCTTGTTTTGGGCATGCCTGCTTTGTAGGGTCGGAGATGCTTTCTTCTGCCTGTTACATACATTTGCACAAACTTAATATACTCTGTATACCTTTGGTAGAGAGTATAAAAAAAATTGAATTAGTCTACTCAAATACCACATCGTGTAAGTCGTTTTCAAATCGCTTTACTTTCGTCTTCTGATATAGTAGCCGAGCATATATTTTTCACTTCACATACATATATACAGGCAAAATTTTTCAATTTGAAAAGCAAGCGCTTATACGACAATCCTCTAGAGAATTTCACTTGAAACTTTATATTTATCGATCGCATCAAAGTCATTAAATGTGACTTCTAAGTGGAAATATATTTCGGACCAGAGAAAATGAACAAAAAGTATTGGCGATAAGCATTTGTTTTCGAACTTGGCATCCATACATAAATATAAAAGTGAAAGTATGTATGTTTGAATGTATGTATGTATGTTTGTTCCTTATAGGCGTCCAAACCGCTGAAAAACCGATCTTCACGAAATTTTTACGGTACACATGACACACATGTTTGTGAACCGGTTCAAAAGCGGCTAAGAACGGTTCAAAAGTGGTTCAGAGCCATATCTAAGAAGTTATTTAAGCTAAGAACTTGAAATTTAGTCTGTAGGTTGGTAATAAGGAGCTGGATATTTTACTGGATCAGAGCCGGGGTTGAACCGGTTCAAAAATCGAACCGGCTCAAAAGTTGTTTAGAGCCATTTCTCAGAAGCTTTGCATGAATCGAACTTAAAATATGGTATGCAGATGGTATTATGAAGTTAGACATTTGAATGGTTCAGAACCGGTTTCGAACCGGTTATAAAGTGGTTCAGAGCCATATTTCAAATGCTATTCAAGCAAAGAAATTGAAATTTTTTATTATGGGCATGGATATTTTAATGGTTCAGAACCGGCATCAAACCGTTTCAAAAGTGGTTCAGAGCCATTTATCGAAAATTGTTCAAGCTACCAACTTTAAATTTGGATACTAGGCTAAAAATACGGAATTGGGTATTTTCCAACCGAAACTGGGTTTGAACCGGTTCCAATATGGAATCCATAATGGAACCGGTTCAAAAGTGGTTTAGAGCCATATCGCAGAAGTTGTTTAAGCTACGAACTTAATATTTGGTCTGTAGGTTGGTAGTATGGAGTTGGATATTTAAATGGTTCAGAACCGGCCTGGAACCGGCTCAAAAGTGGTTCAGAGCCATATCTTAAAAGTTATTTAAGCTACGAACTTGAAATTTGGTCTGTAGGTTAGAAATGTGGGGTTGAATATTTGACTGATTCATATCCGGTTCATCAACGGCTTAGAGCCATATCGCAAAAGCTTTTTGAGCTTAAAACTTGATTCATATTTGGTTTGTGGGTTAAAAATGTGAAGTTGAATATTTTGCTGGTTCAGAACCGGTTTCGAAGCTGTTTAAAAATGTAACCGGATCAAATGTGGTTTTGAGCCATATCTCAGAAGTGATTAAAGCTAAGAACATAAAATTTGAAATGAATAGAAATGAAGTTAGACATTTTCGGAGCTTCGAACCATCCAAATGAACCACTACAAAAATGGTTCAGGTCCACACCTTTTTATTGGAAAAGTGACCTGAAGGCTTATAATGAGAGTGTTAGACGTTTACCAAATTTCAGAATTCACTTAAACTATATACTGGAAATTTAGTGTGTGGGCTGGAAATATGAAGTTTGATATTTTCCCTGTTTAAAAGTCGATTCGAACAAGGTTGGACGATTTCAAATGTTAATGTCGACTTGAAACTTGAAACCTATTCTTATAATGCAAAGGATCTGGGCGACGCCGGGTAATGAGCTGATTCTTTAATGTAAATCAGTGTATCAGCTAACCTAGACCCTTCTAATCTTCTATACGAATGATTCGAACTTCTTTCTTTTCGCTGCCTATAAGATTTGTCTTTTTCTAACAAGTTAGTAAGCAAAAGAGGGAAATATCAGCTCTGCTTAAATTGAGGGTTATTTGCTATTATCGTAATTCCTATTGCTGTTCAAGCGTAAGCAACGCTTTAGCTCTTTATTACTTAAGCCTAGTACGGAGAACGCAAAAAAAGCGCTCGCAAACAAAAATCTTCATATAAAAATGAAACTGTAAAACCGCTCGCAAAATTTTTGACGTAAAACGTTTTGCGACTATTATGCTGACAAGCAAACAGGGGGGTGGTAAAATCCACACTGGCGTCCTCACGTTACCAACTACTCTGCGCATGTGGATTTTATTGAACAGCTGTTCGAGTTTTGTTTGTGCGACCAAAATAATTAAACTTATTTATTTTGACGGTCGGTAGAGCAAAAATATGTCAAAGAAATAAAAATTTGATTGAAGCGCTTTCATGAGGAAGAAAAAAGGTAATTATTTGGGGCCTCATCAATATTTTGAGTATTTCGATTCAGTTGCCATAGACAGCCTCGAAGTCCAGAAAGAGCAGCAACAAATTTGTTGCTTGCACCGGCCAATGTCGATGAAGAGAAATCACATTAATATATGGTATATGTACTAACGTTTATGAAATAAAAACAAATAAATAATGAAAATGTGTAACATTTATTATTGATCTCGCACGCCTGCAGATTCGTATCGCGTCTGCACCGGGTGCTTTGTTTTGGAGCCAATTAAAACTGTTGGCGTTCATTTGGAAGTTTTGAATGAACACTTCTGTGACTCGAGCTATTGGTGAAATCACATTAGATCTTACAATCTATCTTAGCTTTGTCGATATACTCATATCGTTAGCAAATCTTTCAAATATGCCAACTGAGACGCTAGCGTCTGCTTCTTGTATGCTCTGCCTTCCTCATCCAAGGCAATTTGTGCGGCATGAATGAAAGCTTGATACAAATTTGTAATATAGGGGGACAACTGCCTTCTGGCTTCGCCTTACCTACCTTACCGATCTCCATTTCATATACTAATTTATTTATTGTTGCGACTTGAAGTCCTCATTAAATTGTTTGTAAGCCGGGGAAAAGTGTGACCGTACCTTTAAAAATTACCAATATTCTTGGTATTTTTGGCTGTCTCAGCACACTAATGTGTTTTTACGATCCACTTTCGTAATAAATGGCTTTTTTGTGTGCACAAACTGTTTGGCGTTCTCCGTACTAGGCTTTAACAAAATGAGAGATTTTTGGGCAAGTTTCATTAACAGGGGCGTAATGTTATCAGCTTAGTAAAAGTTTAATAAAAATGTGTTAGGGACGACTTATGTTTTCATTTTTGCTTTAAAAACATCTGACCAAAATTATGATCATCAGCTATGATGTCAAACTGAAACTGTACCGGAAACAATATTTCGGTTTCGTTTCGGTTTCAACGATTCCGTTAACTGATTTGAAACGGTTTATTGCAGTTAACGGTTTCGGTCCCGGTTTTGGCATTAGTTCCTGAATTAAAGGCATTATCTTTATTGACAAATTGTTTTCCCGCTTGAGTAAAAGTGTGTTTATTTTATTCATTTATTTGAACTGAAGCTTCTTACAAGTAATGGGCGAAGAATTAAAAGCATAAGCTGTTACGAGTGCATTGTTTTTTGGCGCACCCAATCATTAAATCGTGCTCACAAGAATCATGATCTACTCGCACATTGGTTTAAGAGTATCGTTTCGCTCGCTGCGCTAGAGTAATAGTCGTTACAATTTTCTCAAGTAACGACGCGCACTTGCGATCTCAGCGGAACCTTTGCAAGCTACTCGAGTCCCACCAAAACTTAGTTATTTTTCGCTTTCAAAAAGAAATAAAAAAGGGGTAAGCTTATACGGAATCTTGCAGTAACATGTGAGATAATACCATTAAAAATAAATAAAAAGTTTTGAAGAAATATATTTTTATGGATGAACTCCCTGCTATTGGCACTCTAAGCAGACGACAGGAAATAGTTGTAGAACGCTTTGCCCAGCTTACCCAGCAGACTGCGCGACTCCTGCAGCTCTTCTTGTATACTATTTGCCACCTCGAATGACCAATCAACTATTTGTGATCGCGGCAGACGACCCAATTGCCAAACGAGTTGCATACGGCTTACCACCAAAAGCTTCGCCAGCAAACGTCCGCATTGCAATTGCTTCGAATTGGCAAATTGCAGTTCCAAGGCATCATCCAATTGTCGCACTAGAATGGGCGGACACAGACGCGAAAAAGTGCACAAAATGCACAAATCGTCACCTGGTAGAAAGCCATAGAGACTTAGCCAGTGACTGGCTGTGAAATGATCATCAGGCATGCCACCCATCTCCTCATCCAGGCCGAAATGTGTCTGTGTCATGTGTTGCTCTGTATATGTGTGTTTCGATTTATGATAAACTTGACGGGGCAAGCTTCGTTTTGAATTATCGGAAATGCATTCTTAGTTGCAATTATATCAAGCAAACAGCTGTTTAAACATTAAACATCTGCCTATAGATACATCTCACTTCCGCCCTGAAAGGGGAATTGGGTTAAGCGCATTTTTGGTCAGGGGGTGGGTAACCATGTGAGTTTGTGCTCTCTTTCTCTCTGTGATAGCTGCTATCAGTAAGTGAGTACGTGGCCCAATTTTGGTTTTCCAATAGTCATAATTATAAGCATTGTTATTGAACTCTTAATCCGTATCGCCGCTTTTAATGAATTGAAATCGTTAGCTGTAAAGCATACTCAAAGATCTATGTAATGTAATCTCACATAACGTATGTGTGTGTGTACTTGCCCTCTGACCAAAAGATTCGTTTGTTCGATTGTTTGTTTACTTGTTTGTCCAACAAAAGACACAAGAATTTATGGTAGTCTGGGACCAAGAATGGTGCATTTGAATCGCTTTGGAGTGTTGTGGTTGTGATGCAGCATAATAAAAAGTTTTTCTTAAAAATTTTTTACACACAACCGGTCGCCTTTACCAGCTATGAAAAGCTTCTTAAGGTCCCTTTCTCTTGCAAGAAAATTAAGAAGCACACTTGCCAAGATATTAAGAAAAGCTTAGATGGTTTTTTGTGGGTAAAGCCAAATATGTACCCTACATCAGCAAGTTTATAGCTGAAATAATCGCTGAGACATAGCGCTTAGCCGTTTTTGTATCAGGCAAATTTACTCTTTAATTCATATTACCAGGCTCTACACACCAAATTTTAAGTTCATGGCTTTGAAACCGAAACTCAAAATGCAAGTGTCAATATTTTTGTTCAAGTTACGTGAATAGTCGTGTCTATCTAAAGAAATAGTGTATATTGTGTATCGCTATTGAGCTGCGTTCAAGTTGTCAATTTTATGTGAACATTTTAAAGACTTTTTGTGAGTTATCTGTTGAGGCATTAGATAACATAGTTTTGCTTGAAGTTGCAGTTAAAAATCTGTTTCGAGATACTTATATCCCTTATTACTGTTTAATAAAAGTTTGCATTTTTATGAGTGCCGAAAAACGACTTGGGAATTGTAAAGTCGCTCTCTGTTGCGGTTGCGAAGTATAACAACAGATGACTATTCTATGAATTTGTATACTCTGTACCATAGCTGTTAAATAATGATTACTAATCGTAAGATATTTTTACTTAAAACATTTTTACTTAAAACGAAAAATAATCATTACATTACGATTATTTTCAGATTCTCTCGATTACTAATTGATTAAGATTATAAATAATCAAGAAAAATCGGGATTATTTCGGATATATTTAAGATTATTCTTGATTTTTCTGATTATTTTCCATATTTTCAACTGGAAAAACTCTAGGTTTTTATGCTCTCCTAAATACCTGTTATTTCAAAAACTGTATGGAGTAGTGGTGATAGGCTCGGCGCTTGTGTAATCAGAACGGACTCAAATGCTACTGGGAATATGCAAAATTTTTTTTTTACTTAATACATATTATTATGAATTCTAAAACAATTGGTAAATGTCAAAAGCAGAACAAACTGTCCTAAAACTATTATATTAAAACTGTTCTATTAGAAAGTATATCATCCTCCTAAATATCTAGCTTTTCAAGCATCTCTCTGGAGTAGAGGTGATTGATTTGGCACTTGTGTAATGAGAAGTGGGCTCGAGTCCCACTGGGAGAATGATGAAATACTTTTTTTTCGGTTTACCCAAATTAAAACGCTTAACAATAAAAAAAATCAGCTGGTGCTGATTTCTCGTTTAGTTTCATTTCATTTTGAGTAAATGTCAAAACTATTGTTAGCTGCCGATCATAAAATTAACGTCTGGACATAGTTATAAGCGAATTTGGTACGTCGGAGTAGTCCATATACGAACGATTGTGTTGTTTTGTACTTTTCCATTACTACAGGTTGTCCAAGACGCGTAGAACCTCTTTTCGTGGATTTTTGTTCCTTCGTCTTGTCCACGTTTTCCGCTAAGCCCATTAGTTTTGACTGCTTTGCAATATCTCCGAAAACACCCTGCCTACCGTCCCTTCGTTGTACCGATACGATGAGGTGTCACACTGCATAAATCCTCTTTTGGTATTAAATGGCTCGGGGGTTCTTTTCTTATTGGCGTTTTAAAAGCGACTTTGAAATCAACAAAAAGATGGTGGGTCTGTAGACGTTCGCATAAGATGCAAGACAGGGTACAAAGTACAATTTAGATTCCAATCTGCATATTCTGCATAAAAGTACCTTAAAACTTCCTCGCCGCCAGTCTCGAACAAGTAAACGACCAGCTCATCAGCGCCAGTTGTTTATTTATTATTTAGCAGAAGACTAAATTTTGGGTAAACCGACTTAAGTTGCCTCAGTTATTTTAGAATTCATAATCAAATTTATAAATAAAAAAAAGTATTTAATCATTTTCCCAGTGGGACTCGAGCCCACTTCTCATTACATAAGCGCCGAATCTACTCCATAGAGATGCTTGTCAAGCTAGATATTTAGGAGTTTTAGTTTTAGTACAGTTTGTTCTGCTCTTGACATCTACCAATAGACTTAGAATTCATAATAAATAATTTTTAATAAAGAAAAATAATTTTTGCATTCCCTAAGTGGGATTCGAGCCCCCTTCTCATTACACTAGCGCCGAGCCCATCACCTTTACTCCATAGAGCTTCTTGACATAACAGGTACTTAGGAAAGCATAAAAGCCTAGAGTTTTTCCAGTTGAAAATGTTAAAAGTAAACAGAAATAATCAAAAATAATCTTAAAGATTATATTTGATTATTTCTGATTATTTTTGATAATCTGAAATAATCCCGATTATTTTTTGATTATTTATAATCGTTAGCAATCAATCATTTTTATACAGGTGGATTATAAAATGATTACAATACTTTTTAATAATAATCTGGTTGATTACTAATCGTAATCGAAATTTAACAGCGATGCTCTGTACCAAAGGTACCGAAATTATATTTAGATTGTGCAAATAAATGTAACCGCCAGAAGAAAGTATCTCCGACCCTATTAAATATATATAGTCTTGATCAGCATCAACAGCCGAGTCGATAAAGCCATGTCCGTTTCTCTGCCTGTCTTTCTGCCTTCCACAACAAACAGATCTCAAAAGTGGTAAGAGATAGAGGGTTGACGTGTTTAGGACAAACATGCCCTATACTTGCAGGCAGGTCAAGACTATTTTTAATTTTTACTACGCCTCCACCCGCCCCGATTTTTCGAAAAAACGTCATATAGATAGTTTGTACCTTCTAGAATTATTTATTGAAGTACTCAGAAATATTTATAAATCCGATGAATAATAGTCAAGTTATGACCAAAAGAAAGTTATCTGCCGCAGCGCAGTGGCAGCGCTGCTATCTGAGAATATTGCAGCAGAAAATTACTTACTGAAAAGAAATTTTCGTTGGCTCAGAGTATATTATAGTCGGGCTTGACCGATGTAATTCAATGTGAAGTTTTTTTGAACAAAGAAGAGAATCGTATAGTTCAAATAGCAATAATAATCTTACCTTCTGCCTCTTGATTCTTCTTTTTTATACCCTTGCAGTGGGTATATTAAAAATGTCCAGATGTTTGAAACTCATAGAAGGAAGTTTCTCCGACTGTCATAGGAACGATCGGTCGAAAAACTAATTTTAATTAGAAAAACTCTTCGGTTTTTAAACGAAACGACTAGAATTTTCGGATTTATTAGTTTGTTATGTTTTTCCATGATTACATAACTTTTGTTCAGAACTGGACAGCTATATAGTATAGCTGTCATAGAAAAGTAGAATTTGAAAAGTTAGTAAAAACTTTTTTGTTTTCAATGGAAACATCTTTAAAATTGGCATGTATTTATTTCATATGCTTTCACTGAATTCCTTAATGTTTTGTCCAAATCGGATGAGTATAGCTTATAGCTGTCACAGAAACGATGGGTCAAAAAACTAATTCCAGTGAGAAAATCGTTTTTGTTTGCAATGGTAGCATCCTTTGCAGTTATTAATATTATCTGCTTCAGCGCAATTTGGCCGATTTTGATGAAAATGGGATGAACATATCGAATTGCTGTCATATAATAAACTGGTCAGCCAAATGTTCAAAATATGGGCGCTATCTATTCGTCAGTTTGGGAAATCATTCAGGTAGCAGTGTTCGAAGCGAACAATAAATTGTTGAGCGAAAATAACTTTATACTTATGAAGTTCATAGCTTAAAGTAAGCTTTCCTTTATTTTTATACCCTTGCAGAGGGTATTATAAAATATTCCGGATATTTGTAACGCATAGAAGGAAGCATCTTTGACCACATAAGGTATATATATTCTTGTTGAGCTGAGCGGTCGAAAAAGTAGTTTTAGTGAGAAAAACTTTTTTGTTTTCAATGAAAACGTCTCCAAACTTCGTATTTATTAGTTTGCTATGCTTTCCCTGATACCACTAAATTTGGTTGAAATTGGACATCTATATAGTATAGCTGTCATAAAGTGAAGCCTGAAAAGTAGTCTTAGTTAGTTAGCGAATCGAAACAGACTGTTCAATGCCAAGTTGATTTAGGTAGTAGGTCCAAATCGCTTAACATTCACCATCTGATCTAGCAACCGAAGATATACTTGTCACTTTACATATAAAGGTACGAAAACCACTAGAGATTCTACAAAGTTTTGTCAAAATCGGATGACTAGCAGACAGCTGCAGTACGAATGATCGGTCGAAAATAAGTTCTAGTGAGAGAAGCTTTTTTTGTTTTAATTGGAATCGCCTCCAAATTTCCTAATTGTTAGTTTGTTATGCGTTTTCATGATTCCAATATGATTAGTCGAAATCGGACATCTATATAGTACAGCTCCCATAGAAAAGTAGGGTCGGAAAAGTAGTCTTAGTTAAAAAAAACTTTTTTGTTTTCAATGAAGTCTGCAAGGGTTGACAAAACTTTGACCAAGCCGAAGTAAACTTTCCCCTATTTTTTCTTCTTGAAAAAAACGTAGCTTAGTCAGCTTTTCACCTCATTTGTGCTTTAGTTTTCCCAGTTGATAGGTTTTTTTCTAAGTGTACTCGTGCAATATGCAATATGCGTTTTCAAGATTTGCTTGCCTCTTTCTTCTGTATGTGTTTGATCTGCCATGGCAAAGTCACTAAATGCAACAGAATTCTCATTTACTCGTTAATTTTCGAACACCCCTCCTCTCTCCTCATTTGTTTTGTCACTCTCTCCCCTCACTCCACGACTCGCCTTCTGCACCCTGGTCCCTGCGCTGTTGTCACGTTTTGGCGGCTCTGCAAAATTTGCTTTTATTTCTGTTGACTTTGCGCGAATTTGGAGCAAAAGGGCGCGCAGGCGTGGAACTGGAATCTGATCTTTCTGCATGCTCAATTAAGTTTTGCAAAATAATTTTATTCTCAAGCCAGCAACAACAAAAGTAACAGCACATTCAAGCGAAAATGCAGGCGTTTGGTCGTTTCCAAGTGGGTGCATGGAAAATTTATCGCTTTGCTAAAGCTGTCAGCCTGATGAGCGTCCAACAAGTCGCCAAACAATGCACAGTGGCGGCTCTCTGGTTGCAACTCCAACTTGGACTCCAAAGCCGAAAAGCTCGTTAAATGTATAAAAATTTGAAATTCAAATGCGTTTTTTGCCTGCTTGGAAGCAGTTGTAAACATTTCGCGTAGTCCGGACAGGGAGTCTGCATCTGCCAGTTGTCAACGGAAGTGTTGATGAATTTATTTGTCAAAATTGTTTTATATAGTCTGAGAGTCACAGCAGCAGGGTTGAAGTAGGAAGATGGACATTTAAATGGGAACTGTCAGGCAAACAGACGTGTGCCCATTGTGACCCCGCTAAGCAACCGATCTGCCAATTGTTTGTTGTGTTAATTAAACGCACAGCTGCCGGTACTGCAGCTTACCAAGAAAGGGATCGGAACAAAGCCTCAACTGTTGAGTGCCCCACAAAAGCTTGCCTTACGCTCTGTGTTGGGTTTTACGTACCTGCAATGAGAGAAGAAGCGGGTAAAATGGATTAGAATTCGATGGGGAATACATATCATTGGTTCTTATCTCTACTCTTAAATTAGAGCAAAAGTTGAAAGGCTGCTCCCTGCATCCCTGCTCCCCCGAAGACAAAGAGCTTACATTCATTCCCCCGGCACACAGTTGCCCAGCATTCAAACTGAAACCATCAGCAGAATAAGGAAATGCCCAAGCGCAACCAGCACAGTCGCATCTCGTGATGGGACCTTGCATATCGTTTGAGGGCATCCATAATGGTCCCTGTCTGAGGTCTGGGGTGTTGCAGACGCCGCCTCACCACCATCAGCAGCGGCAGCAGCAGCTAATTTAAATTCAAATTTAAATTGTTTGGCGTACGGTTTTTTATTGGCAGAGCCGGTCAGAGAAGGAACAGAAAATGCTGCCAGTGCTGGTCCTTCGCTGGCTGTTTTTTTAGCCAGTTCTTTTCAAGCTGAAACCTGGCGTATGGCAGCGCGGGTAACTCTACTTTTGTAGAAAGTTCCAAAAATTGGGGGTCTTCCATGAAATTTAGAATTTATTGGGCTATAGTTAAGAGGAAAAAAGGAGACAAGGCTACAATCAGCAAACTAGATTTAGATTTAGCGGATCAAATTAGAAAGTTCTTAAGAGCGGACCGGTTCAAAAACGTGCACCATAGTCAAACAATGGCCTTGTCACTTAAAGCTATGGTCAGGGTGGAAATTGAATTACTTTTTTTCTATTTGATGAATCTGCTTAATTTGTTCTTATTTTGTAGATTGATCGTTAAATTTGAGGAAAATGGATAACTGGGACACTGAAACAAAAATGTTGATTGCCGCTATCACGCCCTGGAGTCCGTAGTTTTGGTTCAAAGAGAGTATACTATTTGCAGATGGAGCATAACAGTCGAAAGAAGACCTTACCATCGAAACCCTACAGTTCAAACAGAGGAAACCAAGACTTTTCATTCGAAAAGGCTAAGCTAATTTTGTCTGTGCCCAAGTTTCCATACCCTTGTAAGTGCTTCTTTAGATATAGACTAAATTTTGAAAAAACTTTTTGAGAGCATAAAATTGAACACAGAGAAGTTTTTCTAACCCGGTTTCCAACCGATCAATCCTATGGCAGGCTTGCAAGTCTGTTTGAAAGCATTTAATACATATTCATAATGGTCAAGTTTCGGAACGCTTAAATTAAAAACAAAACAGTTTTTGTCACAAATTGCCATTTTTCAAAAAATCCGTCTCATGACAGCTATTCAATATAGTCATTCGATCCGGTCGATTGCGACATATTTGCAGCTGGAGGAAATTAATGCAAAATTTCAGCTCGATAGCTACTAAACTGAGTAACAAATTTAAGTAGAATCGAGTCAGCTCGTCGCCCTGATCAGCTCATTTTAAGCATTCATAAATCTGAACTTTATTATCGACTAAGCTCCTCGATGTCTATTTAGTCAAACTAACCTGATTTTAGACGAGTAACCTGAAATTTTGTGATATTGAGCCTAAGCTAAACGGTGACAGTTTCACGATTTCGAATGCCAGTAAGTTCACCTCAACTTTGCTCAGTCAACGAGATTACCTTCTATTAACTACTTTCCCATATAGTCATATCTATTAGCTTCAGAAAGAAAAACAGTGACCGTACTAGCAAAGGTCTAGTATAATAACGATTGACGCAAGTCAAAAACATGATCAAGGATGAATATAATTTGGCTATATTTGGGACAGCTCTAGCTGTTTGTTTGGTTGCATGCTGATCGAGCATTATGGTCTGCTCTCAGAGATGCACGCCTTAAGATTATGGTATGAACTTGGTGGCTTCAATGATGGTGGGAGCTGCTGCCCACGCAATCGATAATGGTATGTATATAAATATGGCTAAGAGGAGGCGCTGGTAAAACTCATCTAAGGCTGGGGGTCGGGGGTGTCTGTCAATTAGGAATTGGGCAAAACCCTTTTGGCGCTGCCGCTCATTAGAGTGCCCATAGTTATCCTGCATCTGTTGACCGTTTGCGCGAAGTCGTCATGCATTGCCATTTTTGGTATTTTCTGCCAATTAGCGGCGCAAAGGCTACAAAAAATGTTAAGTAAAAGCGAAACGGCCGAACAAAACGTAACGAAGGAGCAACAACAGCAACAACAGGGAAGCCCAACTGGCCAAGCAACTTGCATTTTTAATGGCATCGCTTTGCACAAAGCTGGGCTGGGAGGGAAAGACGAGACGTGTGCAGGTGATCTGGAGAGGATGCTTAGCTGAATTTGTCAGAAGATGCTGCCTGGTTTGAGCCAACAAATTGAGAGAGAGATGGAGACACAAAGAGTGAGATGGGAGTCTAGGGATGAGAGTGTGATGCGAGATGGACGAATGTCACGAAAGGTTTGAAGGTGAATAAATTATGGGAACATGCATTTGTTGTATTTGTTTGACCTTGCTTCCTTCCTTCCTTCCTTCCTTCCTTTCCTTCCTTCCTTCCTCCTTCCTTCCTCCTTCCTTCCTCCTTCCTTCCTCCTTCCTTCCTCCTTCCTTCCTTTCTCCTTCCTTCCTCCTTCCTTCCTCCTTCCTTCCTCCTTCCTTCCTCCTTCCTTCCTCCTTCCTTCCTCCTTCCTTCCTTCCTCCTTCCTTCCTCCTTCCTTCCTCCTTCCTTCCTCCTCCTTCTCCTCCTCCTTCCTCCTCCTTCCTCCTCCTCCTCCTCCTCCTTCCTCCTTCCTTCCTCCTTCCTTCCTCCTTCCTCCTTCCCCTTCCTTTCTTCTTCCCCCCTTCCTTCCTCCTTCTTCCTCTTCTTCCTCTTCTCTCTCTCCCCCCTCCTCCTCCTCTTCCTCCTCCTTCCTCCTTCCTTCCTTCCTTCCTCCTTCCTTCCTTCTTTCCTTCCTCCTCCTTCCTTCCTCCTTCCTCCTTCCTTCCTCCTTCCTTCCCTTCCTCCTTCCTTCCCTTCCTTCCTCCTTCCTTCC
The DNA here is from genome assembly GCA_018904265.1 of Lordiphosa collinella. Taxonomy (NCBI): domain Eukaryota; kingdom Metazoa; phylum Arthropoda; class Insecta; order Diptera; family Drosophilidae; genus Lordiphosa; species Lordiphosa collinella. Next base: position 87,002 of record JAEIFV010000165.1, on the reverse strand, counting down.
TCCTTCCTTCCTTCCTTCCTCCTTCCTCCTTCCTCCTCCTTCCTTCCTCCTTCCTTCCTCCTTCCTTCCTCCTTCCTTCCTCCTTCCTTCTTCCTCCTTCCTCCTTCCTCCTTCCTCCTTCCTCCTCCTTCCTCCTCCTTCCTTCCTTCCTTCCTTCCTTCCTCCTTCCTCTTGCTTCCTTCCTCCTTCCTTCCTCCTTCCTTCCTCCTTCCTTCCTTCCTCCTTCCTTTCTTCCTTCCTTCCTTCCTCCTTCCTTCCTCCTTCCTTCCTTCCTTCCTTCCTTCCTCCTCCTTCCTTCCTCCCTTCCTTCCTCCTTCCTTCCTCCTTCCTTCCTCCTTCCTTTCCTCCTTCCTTCCTCCTTCCTTCCTTCCTCCTTCCTTCCTCCTTCCTTCCTCCTTCCTTCCTCCTTCCTTCCTTCCTTCCTTCCTTCCTCCTTCCTCCTTCCTTCCTTCCTCCTTCCTTCCCTAAATTCCTTCCTTTCTCCTTCATTCCTCCTTCCTTCCTTCCTCTCTTCCTTTCTCCGTTCTTCCTTCCTCCTTCCTTCCTGCCTCCCTTCCTCCTCCGTTCCTACCTCCTTCCTCCTACCTCCTTCCTTCCTTTCGCTGTTTTCCCTTTTTCCACAATCTTTCCTACTCCCTTCCTTCCTCCCAACCAACTTCTTTCATTACATCGCCGCCTTTTTCGTGTTCGTGATCTGTTGTTCATTGAATTAGACGTGTAGCTCAATTAGTCACGAGCTCGTAGGTTTCGTGAGCTGTCCCTTGCGATCCCTACTTGACCATCTCCAAACTCGTTAGTGTGTATTCAGTCGCCATCCAATCAAATGAAATTTATGCGGCAACCTTAGAGATTCTCCGTTTCAGGAGAATCCTACAGCATGCGGGGCCCTGAGCGCGCATTCCATATAAGGTCACGCCGTTCTCCAGGACTTTTAATGAAGCTTTAAATGTCATTGATGAAATAACTATGAACAGTCGTTGCCTGCTAATTAAACACTGACCATCTAGGGAACGATGGCGGTAATTGGACAGATTTGAACGAAGCGAAAGTGATGCCAAATTGCTGACGCGACGGACGTCTGAGGGATGGAGAGGGGAGGAGAGGGTGTTTGTAACCCAATAGCCAAGTTGGCCTAATTGGTTCATTTCGGTCGATGGTTTAATGGATTTTGACTCGGCTTCCGGGGGCGGCTGCTGTCAATAGTTTTCCCAACGATTGAGCTTGAACAAGGGGAATTAACAGTAGCGCACGGGGCGGAGATTTTTGTGCACAGCCGACTGGACAGGGTTAGATGACAACGCAAGGTCTCAGGAATTTGTGTGTAAGTGCATATAGTATGCATATGTATGGTAGGGAACAGAGTAGTAGGAGAAGCAACAAACCGAAAACGTTGGAGACAAAAACTGGTATGGGCGGAGGTATCTTGGATTGGAGATGCTGAGGTGACAAGCACCTTGAGATATTCTAGCTTACCTAGAAGCTAGCCTTTCCCCCAAGGTACTTCAAATTTTAACAGAGAGTCTTGTACCAACACGCGGTCTCTTGGTGTTCGTGGAGTGGGTAGAAGTGTGTGGATTTATGAACAGGTCAACGGATCTACTTGTGTGTACACATGTGTGCGAGGGATAAGCAAAGAGGGGAACAAACAAGGAGCTTAAGAAAGACGAAGGTAAGAGCAAAAAGGAACAGCGAGACAGGGAGAGAGGTGACAAAGCACCAGCCAGATGAGGTGAGAATTCGACTGATACATTTCCGTTTGCCATACACACACAATCACAAACATAGGTTGTCACAACCGGCTCCTCCCTGCCTGCCGCTCCGCTCAGTGGCCGCATTTTCAGAGCTGCCGCTCAAGGCTAAACCAGCCAGCCGCATCCATGCCAAAGCAGCTCCTACCGTTAGCAAAACTGCCGGTGCGGTGCTCGGTTTCTATTTGTACTTTCCATTTATGTTGCTGTTGTTGTTGATGTTCCACAAAGCTCTGACGCATTTCAGTTCAAGTGCAAGCCACGAGGGGCAAGTGAAAGACCCAGACCCCCAGCCGGACAAGAGCAGCAAAGAGCAAGCGAGCAAACAGCTTCAAGTGGCCAAACAAATTGAAATTGCGGCACGCAAAAACATCAGGCCCCAACTCCGTCCCCAGCATATGCACTTCATCATCATCAGCATTCATTAGCGTGAGCCGGCCAGCCGATCGTGACAACGATCTGTGATCTGTGATCTGCGGCTTCAATTGTACTCAATGGCCCTCCGCCTGGACCATGAATGCTCCACTATTCATGACATCGTACACATCCGCATTGGTCATGTGCAATGTAGATGCACTGTGTCAGTTCGCGTTTGGCTAATTATGACCACTCTAAAGACATTCCAGGGCAGCAGAAGGAATGCCTAGGATGGGGAAATGGGCAGCGGCAACTTCATTAGCATCAATTGAGAGCAGTGCTGTGATTAGCTAAACTCAGTAGGGCACAAAACGAAGATATTGAAATCATAACCAAATTATTAAGCGAATTCGGAACTGATTCTGTCCCTAACTGACTAAACCGAACTTTTACAGGTCAAGAAATCATACTTGAAACAAATATTCGCCAAACAACAAAATCTACGTTGAAGATCATTGGTTCGACTTTGCCACAAGCTTAGGAGAGCGGAAATATGCACGCGGTATTACTTGGGCACACCATAGTCTACTATATCGTTTTCGTATACATATATAAATTTCTTAACTGATTTATCAACACCCTCGCTTATCCAGTTCCCACAACAATGAGTAGGCGGTTTTTTTCTCAAGAAAAAAATGCATATCGGTTTTACATCCGGTTCCCTTAATGGATTTGGCATTAGTCCCAGATATAAGCTCTCATATATAACTTATCTAAAAATATGGGATTTCCCAGATAGCATTTCTTCAGTAAAAATATGGCACCTTAAGAGTCATTAAAACTTGTTTCTACTTTCTACTTCCACTTGAAAAGAGCTTGACATCTACTTAGTATTTTGTCATAATCAATTAGTCGCTGCCCCTGCTGCCGCTTGGCTACTGTGCATGTGTCGCTCTCTTAAGTGGGTTTCAGTCGAATGGATTTTCCAATTATTTCGTTGACCGAAGCAAAGCACAAAAATTTATGAACCGTTGATGACGACTTTTCCAGCTTTTTGCTGGAAAATCAGTTCGTAGGCACTTCTTTCGTTCGATGTAATTAAAAAGCAAATCACGTCAGGCCTACGCGCTGCTTTCGTTTCAGTGAAAGTTAGTCCCGTTCCAATTCCCCATCTCCTCCTCTCCACATACTCGTGCACATATAATTTGGCAGGGGATTTCCGCTTGGCTATGAAAAATCTCACAGTTAATTAATTCTTGAATGCGCGAATCGCACGCAAACGCATTGAACCATGGCCTATCAAATGGGAAAATTATGTCACATGCGCCAGTTCCATCAGTCCACGCCCCGTAATCGGTTGCAGTAGCTCCAATTAATCGGTGACGGTTCGTTGAGCATCCAAAAGCCAAAAATAAAATATTTTGGAACCAATTTCCAAATTGTTGATCATCGAAAAGGCAAAAACCCATTGAGAATTATAGTTTCCAATTTGCTGTGTTTGGTCAGTGTCTCCCTGTCAATTGGGGAGCATATACAAATGTAGAAGCGTTCTAGTTTCGATGATTAGATGAAATGTAGGGGAGAGGGATGGGAATACAACTGTTTTTTTTTTTGGTTTCTGAAAAATAAGCGAACTTAATGTCCATTGATGAATACTCTTAAGGTTGATAAGAAGTTTCCCCTAACCTAACCAATAATCTTCCTGCTTAGCTCCACTGATGCAACACGAGACCGTAGCAGTACTGACATCAACAATAAAATCTAACAATAGCTCATTCAATCCAAAAACTTCCATGGAATTCAAGCCGTTACTCTACTTTTTATACTCTGTAGACCAAAGGAACACAGACTATACAAAGTTTCTGCAAAAGTTTGTAACAGGCAGAAGGAAGCATCTCCCACCCTATAAAGTAAATATATTCTTGATCAGCATCAACAGACGAATCGATATAGCCATGTCCGTCCGTCCGCCCTCGCAATTTTGAAAAAACATCATATCTTCCACTCTTTTATAGATATACAGTTCGTATCTTCTGTACATATTTAGTAATCGGAATTATTTATCGATCCGCCAAAAGATTGGTAAAGATCGGATAACCGGATGGCAAGTTATGAACAAATTAATGTTCGCTGAGGCAGTGCAGTCGCAGCGCTGCTTTCAGCAGCAGCAAAGTTCATACTGGGCATACACTTTCGTTGGTACAGAGAATATTACAATCGGGCTGGACCGACTTTCTTTCTTGTTTTATTTATTTCTCCGGCCTGAACTGTTCACCTATAAATCTTTTATTAAGCGAACTTGAACTAGGGACATCTTTTCTTCTTGGCCTGTGCCAAGTAACCAAGTGCGATTGGGCATTTTTATTTATTCCTATAACTTTTGAGCAGGTTGTTTCAGCCCAACTACAGTTAAATGCCTACATAAGTATGTAAAAATGTAAAATTGCTTGACACAGCCCCAAAGGGCCAAATCCGAGCTCCTCTGAATCTCTTGTCTTGTGTACTCCTAATTTTCGCACAAGAAAAAGGGATCTACAGTTCAACGCCGAATTCGAACGGTAGCTTGAAAAGCTTTTTAATGGCTAATTACTTACTTGAAAGCTGGCGCCAACAGCAGTAAAGTTTACCGGGTGTGTAAGTTTTTCAAAGAAGAGACTTTTCATTAGATGTTCCGAGGCGGGAACACACAACCTCCGCTGAGCCACACCCACACATAAGTATGTAGCTCCGTTAATTTACCCAATCATCATGGTTTCTTTAGTTGAAAATCTATCACTACCAATCTGGGTTAGCTTAGATCAGGGATGCAAATCACTCGAAAACATGTACTGGTTCGGTTCAGTTGTTTACATAGTTTCTGAAACGACGGTTCGGTTCAGTGCATGGTTTTCAGTGGCTCATATAGGCTATATTATGAAATATTATGATTTCTGTCTTAATGTAGCTTGATTTCCTATGAACCATTTGAATATCTAATATCCTTAAAAGAATGTCTAAAATTTATGAAGTCGTATTTGTAGAATTCGTCTATAAGTTCTACGAATGCATTTCGAAAACGGAAAACGTCGGCTAGAAAGGAATACGTACTTTGCAACTTACACACCCTATTAATCGTATGAGAACAATTTCTGCTGGCTACGATTAAACAAAGGTGATGAAGTACTACAGAAAATTGAGAATATTGTCCAATAGAGGACGACAAATCAATTATCAACTTTCAAGAAAAAGAATGCAGACTGATGACACGTATATTAAGAGATCGGCGGGCAAGTGCGGTAAACTTACAGGAGTACATGTGGCAAAATGTGTGTTAAGTCATCCATAAAGACTGTATCTCTCCTATGGATCTCCTATGGATCTTATGGATCTATCATTGGTCCCCTTTGTAGTGGGTCGAATTAAAATTATCTTTGAAAAACGAAATTAATAGCAAGAGAAAGCGATTCATGTTTAAAAACTCATCAGAGAACTGAACCGAACTTTTTTTTGTGGTTTTTGGTTCGGTTTAGAATATCTAAAAGGAAGCAGCTGGAAAAAGCGGTTCGGTTCAGAATCGGTTTGCATCCCTGGTTCGATAAACGTATTCCTAAGAAAGATTGTGACCTTTACATATCTTAGCAAGTCATTTGACTCTGTGAATCAAGAGCTTTTGATTTCTATAATAAATCTTTTGGGCTTTCCAGGATAGCTGTAAAATTGGAATGCAAGTTATCAGTCTTATTGGACTAGAAAAGTCAATTGGGCTCACACTGGGGAACTCTATTTTTTAAAAGGCCTTTCTTAAGCCATATAAAAATTTACGGTTCTTATAAAGGTGTTCGACGTGAAACAAAATCATCCTTATCATAAGACCAGGATATCTACAGGCCGACATAGATTCGTTTCAATTGATAAATAACCGAAGCTTGCTTTCTAAACTGTCTACGCCATCTCTTCCGTCAGTTTAAAAGCTATCTTCACAAAACTTTGCACGCAGTTTTCTAGTACAATCACGCTGCACTTTCGTCGGAACCGGCCGTATCGGATGACTATATCAAATAGCTCCCATAGGAACGATCGGTCGAAATTCTGGTTTTAGTGCGAAAATCCTTTTTTATTGTCAATGGAAACGACAGCAAACTTTTCATTTAGTAGTTTACGATGCTTTTCCATGATCCTACGAAGTTTGGTCTAAATCGGACATCTGCAAAGTATAGCTCCCATAGTAAGAAAAACTTTTTTGTTTTCAATGGAAACGTCGTTAGAACTTGCATATATTTATTTTATATGCTTTCACACAGCTCCATCAAGTTTTGTCGAAATCGGATGACTATAGCTTATTACTGCCATAGGCTGTTAAAATATGAACAAAAAAACATTATCGGTAAATCGTTTTTAATCAGTATCTAGAAACTATTTATATGGCTAACAACGTTTTCTGAGTCAGCTAGTAATACAATATATTATAAATAGGCCAGCACACGTACACATGCTGCTGAGCTGTTGCTGCCTCCTTAAGGTCAGTGATCTAGAGCAACTAGAAACTAACTAAGTTTACTTGGCCTTCAATCTACTCTAAAAAGAGCTGAGCCGGCCAATTCATTTCCTCAGTTCAATTTGTTGTTCTTGTTATGTGCAACTACACTGACAAATTCCGCGGCGAGGTGCTACAATTGCTGCGAATTCCGCGAACTTGCTGGGTGGCTGCTAGCCGCGGGCACTGAAGCCAGTTGTCTTGCTTCTATGTATGCAGATGAGCCCTACCTCCTCCTCCGGCTGAAGTGATCACAGTGATTACTTTGAAAACGTAGCCCTGACCCCCGTTGGCGAGGAGTGTCCTTCAACTTTTTGCCAATGGATGCGAATTTTTTAATAAATTGATCACAACAAATTGCTGACAGCTGATGTGGCGCGCCCGTCTGTGCCAAGCAACGAGTTTTCAATCAATGCAACAGGTGCAGCAGCAGCAGCAACGGCAGGCTAAATGACAGACTCGAAGTGCGATTGGGGGCTGTGGCCAGCTCAAGTTTTTTTTTTAGCAATTTGATTGGAATTTATGGTGCCGCAAAAAGGGAGCAATGTACCAGGCCAAGGGACGTTGCAAATTACTCTCGTTGCACGGGCATGCAAATGACGAGGATTGTGGATTGGAGATTGAGGATCAGGCCCTGCGGCTGCAATCAACGTCAACGTCATTTGCCAACGAAGCGTTGAAAATGCCAATGAAACGGAAGCCACAAGCTGCAGCAATTATGCTGTGTGGCCAGCTCTGGTATGTGTGCAGCTGCCAGAGATCGCGTGGGCAGCAGCAGCAGTCGACTTTGCCACAGAAACAAGTTCTGCAAAATTTTCGCAAAATATTTTTATGGTTATTACATTTTCTAATATTTTTCGGGCCAAATGCATTCAAACTCAATGAAAATGGCCAGCTTATTAATTGCTGCCCAGCGGGTGGTAGGTGTGGGTGTTGGGAGCCCATGTATGTAATTGGGTCGTGCCAAGTACACGCCCACCACCCGCCTTGAAGCAATTTGTTTTAATTGTTTGGTTGGTTGCATGAATCAGCCCAACTGGTGGTTGGAAGTTCATCATTTAAGGTAGAGTCAAGGATGAACTAATGAGTTCCTGGTTCCTGAGTTCGCCCACTCGTAGGTAGCCACTCTTGAATAAGCAATAAAAAAACAAGTTTAAACTAAAAATTCGTAACTTGTTTTTTAAGTTATATTTAATCAGCGGGAGGCACCAAAATCTAACGGAAGGGCGTAACAACAAAAATTAGTTTTTTTCTTTATTTGTTGCTTCGATCAAGTCAAGTCCGACTATAATATACTCTGTGCTTCTCAAAGTTTGTGTTAAGGTGTTGTGTGAAGTGCTTACAATCGCCGTTACGGCCGGTAAGAAGTTTATGTCCCATACATGTCGAACCTCTATCTATTACCAGACAGACTGACAGGCAGACAGACGAACATACGGACGGACATGGGTATATCGACTCTGCTGCTGATCAAGAATATATATACCTTTCAGGGTCGGAGAAGCTTCCTTCCGGCTTTGAATTAAAGACAATTTTTTGGTTTAGGAACTGCCTAACCTTAATTCAAGGCTTCTTTTTTTTCAGTGTACATAGTTTTGCACAAACTTAATATCAGAGTATGAACCTTTGGTACAGAGTATAAAAAATGTGTACAATTGTTGTTGTCTTGTCGCTATTTGCTAAAGTTTTGTTGTTGTTTGTTTTACAAGCCCTGAGCTAAATAACAGCCCGGTCTGTAAGGCGCAACGGATCAGCGCCAAGTCAAAATCCTTCTCAATTGACGAAATCTTTTTAATCAACAATTGCTGTTTTCTTATTTATCATTAAGTTGTATTTGATTTATCCACAAATGTATAGGACTATTGTAAATCTGGTATGGATCTTTGGATCCATACACACGATAGTTTAAGTATTATGTGCAACTGTTGACATCGCAACTCCTGCAGCGAACATACTTTTGATAATAGCTTGGCAACCAATTATCCGATCTTTACCAATCCTTTGGTGTGTCGATAAATAATCCTGATTACTTAATATGTCCACAAGGTACGAACCTTCCATCTATACAACTGAGGAAGATATGATGTTTTTTCCAAAAATTTCAAATAAACCTGATCTGCCTGTATGAATAAAAAGTTTTTGTCCCATACCAGCCATCTCCAACCATCTGTGAGATCCGTTTATTCATACGGACTGACGGTCGGACGGACATAGCTATATCGACTCGACTGTTGATGCTGACGAACAGACGGCTGTTGATGCTGTTCAAGAATATATAAGCTTTATAGGGTTAGCGATGATTCCTTCTGCCAGCTACATACTTTTGCACAGACTTAATATACTTCGTGTGCCTTTCGTGCAGCCACCCACTGCTGTGCCTAGTGTGCGCGACCGCTGTGCAAGAGGTCGTGGGTTCGATTCCGCCTCGCAACATCTAATGAAAAAGTTTTTTTTTTAAATAAACATTACACGCGGTCACCCCTCTCTGTTGTTGGCGCCAACTTTTGTAGTAATTAGCCATGCAAAAGCTTCTCAAACTGCCATTCGGATTCGGCGTTAAACTGTAGGTCCCTTTCTCTTGTGCGAAAATTAGAAGCGCACAAGCCAAGAGATTGAGAGAGGCTCCGCTTTGGCCCTTTGGGGCTGTGTCAAGCCATTTTTACCTTTCGTGCAGAGTATAACAATCTATTGCAAAATACTAGTGAACATCTCGCATTTTTATGCACGATTGCCTAGCGAATGGACCAGAATCATTTGAAAGATCATCTTATAAGTAAATGACCATCAAAATGAATCTGGATCATTCGACGAATGATAGTGTGGTAACAACAAACTTGATTGAAATTAGAGGCAAAAATGATTAAATGAAAACAGATTAAATGAAAAAGTGATTATCTGAGCTAGCCAAGCTTACACGCTGTATATTTTAATATAAATTGTGAGGCTATTTGTTGTTAACAGGGCTGCAAATCGGGTTTGAACCGAAGCGGTTCAAGAAACGCCTTAAGGGGGGATACTCCATGTGCGAACATTCTGTTTGGACGTTTGGGAATATCGTTCTGAGAAGATTTTTGTGTTACTTCAAAAGCGCATTTATCTCGAAACCACTTTTTTCGAACTGGCGGCCATGATATCTCCAGTTATACTGATGAAACTAAGTGCAATCGACGCAGAAATGTCACCATTTTGGTCTGAACCTCAATCATAGTTTAAAAAAATGTTGTACTATTTTTTTTTTTTACACTAAACTATAAAAAAAAAGTTCAAAATTGATTTTTAATTTTTCAATGGCCGCCATTTTGTCAAAAAAAAAGTTACAAAATTTTTTCGATGTTCAGACCAGAACGACATCTATTCTGACACTAACCCAGTATTTACTTTTCATTTCAAACAACCTAGAGACGAGAAATTGTGGCCGCCAGCATTGTACCTTTTTCTTGGACCCCACACTTTGACGGCCGAGAACTTTTTGAACAGCCCTCTTACGAAGCAGAACAATTTATTTGTTTACTTTGATCTATTTTAACACAAGAAAAAAAAACAGAATTGGAAAAACTCCTTTCGTTTTCAAATATGATTTTATTCAAAAAAAACTTCCAAAAACAGCCTCGACATGGAAATATTGTTGAATCTGAACCTGTTCCAATTCTAGATGGAGGTATTAAAAACAGGGCTGCAAACCTCTTAAAAATTGGGAGGGGTTCACTCTGGGGTTCGAACCCGCAAAACTCGTTGGGTTCGGGTTCACGGAGCGGGTTCAAAAGATCGCTGAACCCAAGGTCAGTTTCGAACCAGGGTTCAGTCATAATTTGTTTTTCACTAATTTTGAAAACATGTATGTAAATTTAAAGAAAATTAAACATTTTGTTTATTGAAGTTTAGAGTCTTGATGTTTTTAATTTAATATTTCAGCTTAGTTTTATTAAATTGTTAATTTGTCTTTCAAGTAATTTTCAGCTTTACTGATTCTTTGGCTGGAAAAAACAAACCTTAGCTAAAGCGCGCTCGACAACTTGTGTGGCAGGAACAGCTAATACATACAACAAATGCGACATTTTTAAGTTCTTAACAATGATAGTTTTCCAAAACCTTTAAAACAGAATTTTGAGACAGTCTGAAAATTATGTCAAAAGTACCAATAAAGTCGTTTGCCATTCATCATTGCAATATGTTTCTTTGCAAGTGGTTTTTGTTCTTACGTCAAACATATTTGGTTTCGTGGATCCAAAAACACAGTTGCAATAATTGGGATAGAATTTAGAGTTTGAGAATGATTTTGTAAACACTTTAACAACGAATTTCTGTACTTTGCAGAAGACTTCAGAACTTGTGAGTGATAAGTCTATCAAGTTGAGTAGAAGTCGATGGAAAAATTTTAAACCGAGTCTGGTGGCTTTAGATATAACTCCTTTGTATGTGCAGAGCTTTTAATACACATTTCATTTAAAGTTAATAATTGCCTGCACATTTTGTAAGTCGAATTTCAACGCTTTACGCAGTCAAGCACTGATTTCTTAGGATTTTCTGATCGAAGAAGAGTTCGCAACGTCTTACAAAGAGTGCAAATGTTTAATATATCATCCAAAAGAAATGATTTTTATACATTTTTTTGCACCGAACCCTTTTTTAAGCTTTCTGCTCCGGTTCGGGTTTAGGTTCGGCCGGGGAAAATTTTTTTGCTCCGGTTCGGGTTCGGTTCCGACTTCTCAAAAATCCCGGAGTCACCGATTCCGGAGCGGTTCGGCTCCGAACCGGTTTGCAGCCCTCATTACAATAGTCTTCCATAAAAAGCGATGTTTTCATATCCTCGATTCTAAAGTTTATGGAATGATACGCAAAACCAAGAAGCTAATCGGCACATTTGAAATATATTTATTGAATTTGCTTTCAATATCACTTTTAGAAGATGGCGATATAGAAAGTCATTTTATAACTAAAGCTATATTATTTGTGTCTACGAATTTTCTAAATGATCATCGATGAAGAATTTATGAACCTTGTTTACGATATTGAACAAATGTATTCGTCTTTAATTTAATTTCGAACCAAGGTTCGAACACAAAAGCCTCGATCCTCAAATTTTCGAACATTAACCGTTTGTAAATTTTGGTTCAAACCCGTGAACCGAAGCTGCGCAAAGAACTTTAAGGTCTTAAGAAATGTAATAATGAACGTAGTCTGATCCTCGACTCTTAGTCAAGGCCATCAATTGGTTTGGTACAGCGGGAGATTAGGTCCCTACGACCAAGATAAAACACATATTTTTCGTTGAAATTTAATGTCACCCACAACTTGCGTCACCATTGTGGATTACTTGTGTTCCGGAATACCCTGGATAGATCCGATTTTATCATAATGCAAAATTTGAAGCTCTTAGTAGTTCAATGAACCAGCTGCCAGTTGCCTTTTTTTTACCCTGGCAAACGCCCCATAAACGCCCCTGAACAGCACAAAAAGCATACTGCACCACAGAACCAACCTTATCACTAGTCCCTGGAGAGCTATAGAGAGACAACCACTTGGTGCTTGTCTGGCCAGATAAACTACACACATACACACACATACATTGTCGCCGTCGTACCTGGTAAGGCAAATAACCCAAACTAAAGCTAAAGTTGCCATCGGCATTGCCCGCTTGCAGGTCTATGGACTAATACAAGTCATAAAACTGGAGCTCAAGTACATAAAACACGGCGACAACAACAACAACAACAAGCGAAACGAGTTGGTAAAAGTGCCGGCACTGCCAGCTTGTCAACATCAAATGTCTGTCTTGGTGTGTGTGCGAGCGTGTGTGTGTGTGTGGAACGTTATTCTTATCGTGAGTCGTGTCGCCATCGCCTGAAGTTTCGATTTTGGCGCCCACACGCAGACGCAGTCATCATATTGCCTCTCAGGGGTACACCCACTTGCCCATGCTCAGGCTGTGGGACGGGTAGGTGTGGCCCCGTCGATTTCCGACAGGATTTTGCATTTTGCCACCAAACTGTGCCACATGTGGCACCCAAACAAAGTTTTGGAAGAGATCTTGTGTAAACGCTGGAAACATTTTCCTAAGAAAAGCAGAGAGAGAGAGAGGAGAGAGACAAACAAAATCGTTTGTTGAACTTTTCAAAAGCAGCGTACAAAAACAGAAAGACACAAAAAAACTTATGAACGAAACTAATCAATCCTCGGGCAGCGAGCAGCAATACGTACATATGTACATATGCCACGTATGTATGTATGTTTGAGGGCCGCCCATCTGCCTGATGAACTGCCAACATCTGTGGCAGACTGCGACCACCGCCAACTAAGTAAGAACAAAATAAATAATCATAATAAATAAACGAGCCACGAAAAATCTCACAGTTGCATGTGAACAACAAAAAGATGCAACAAGCAATGCAAAGAGGAGGCGGGGCGTACCACAAAATCGCTGGAGTACCATGTGATGGGCCAACGAAAATTACTGCTTAGAATAATTGGGAATGTGCTAAGGAAGGCGCAAAAACATACCGCCAGGTGTCAGAAGAGCTAATGCTGAAAACCTAATAAGAATTACCGAAAGAAGAAAAAATCAAAAAATCTGATCTCTGTGCTGGTCAATAATGGTTAAGTACTGAGATTCTTTCAAAAAGTCAGATCGAGAATGGACTTGCGATCGAGTTGACAGATAAAAAAGAATATTACTAAGAAAAATATAGTGGAAAGTTAACTTCGGCTCGGCCGAAGTTTTGTATACCCTTGCAGTTTGTTTTTCTAAATAAGACTACTTTTCAGACCTTACTTTTCTGTGGGAGCTATACTATATAGATGTCCGATTTCGACAAAATTTAGTGGAATCTTGGAAAAGCATAACAAACTTACATGTGCATTTTTGAAGGCGATTCCATTTAAAACAAAAAAGTTTTTCTCACTAGAACTTCTTTTTTGACCGATCATTCATACTGCAGCTATATGCTATAGTCATCTGATTTCTATAAAACGTTGTAGAAATGTGTTAACGTATATAAAATAATAATATGCCAATAAAAAGGACGTTTTCATTAAAAACAAAAAACGAACTAGTTTTTCGACCGATCGTTCCTACGGGAGCTATATGCTATAGTCATCCGATTTCAACCAAACTTTGTAGAATTGTGAAAAAGTATATCAAATAAGTGTAAGCCAATGATAAGGACGTTTTCATTAAAAACAAAAAAGTTTTTCTCACTAGATCTAATTTTTCGACCGTTCGTTCCTATGGGAGCTATATGCTATAATCATCCGATTTCGACCAAACTTTGTAGAATTGTGTAAAAGTATATAAAGTAAGTGTATGCCAATGATAAGGACGTTTTCATCAAAAACAAAAAAGTTTTTCTCACTAGAACTAGTTTTTCGACCGATCGTTCCTATGGCAGCTATATGCTCTAGTCATCCGATCCGGCCGGTTCCGACAAATCTGCAGCGTATTTGTACCAAAAGACTTTGTGCAAAGTTTGGTGAGGATAGCTTTAAAACTGACGGAGGAGATAGCATAGAAACAGACAGACGGACAGACGGACGGACGGACAGACGGACAAGGCTAAATGAACTCAGCTCGTCATGCTGATCAAGAATATATATACTTTATGTGGTCGGAGATGCTTCCTTCAATGCGTTACAAACATCCGCACAATTGTATAATACCCTCTGCAAGGGTATAAAAATATTGTCAAAGAGTGACAGAAAAACCAACTTGCTCGATGTGCTTGTTTATGAGTTTAAATGAGCTGCCTCATTGAAACAGCTGTTCAAGCAATTCTTGTCACAAACGTGCCAACTACTGTCACAGAAAGTATGTGACTCCAAGTGAGTACTTGTGTTCACATTGAAAAGTAATCATTCCTGTGATGCAAGATTTCTGTGACAAGGCATCCGATGTTCACATTGCGCTGACACTGAAATGTGACACTCTGTGACGCTGTGTAAACCCAGCATAATGCCCTGTCCTCACTACAGCTGCATTTGGCATTTTCACATTTTGCCAAAATGTACATTTTCGCCAATTGACGAATTTTTCAACACTACATTAGGGCGCGCCAAATGGCAGAAGGTTGGAACCTGCAATGAATCTATTCTTTCTTAAACTTATCAATAATAGCTCAATGAATTGCACAAAGTTAAGACTACCAATGTAATTGCAATTGGTGTGAAGAGGCTTGGTTAATTGTAATCAAAGAACATATACTCTCAAAATGCAAATGCAGAAGCAACACAATGAAAACAGCAATCTGCATTTTCAGTGATGACGATAACTTCATAACATAACATAACAATTTTTAAAAATTTGGAGTACAATTTTATTTAATAAAGCATGCTTTGAGCTCCCATGGTACCAAGTAGGCTTTGCTTTCGAATTTCAACTTGGTAGCTGTTAGCGGCGACGACAATTTCATTTCTCGTTTGATTCTGGTGCTGTGCACATCAGATATTCTTTTTCTTTTAATTTATTAAGCTGATTTATTCCAATTCCCTAATTAAATGCAGTTTGGCATTAGTATCCTTTTGCTTAGTTTTTACATTTTCTAAGCCTCGTCTTCGCACGAATTTCGACGGCGCTTGGCTGGCGAAATTACCAAGATTGGATCACTCTTTACCGGAGTCCGAACAGAACTACCGAAAAACTTTCAAAGAGAGTACATAATGTGTTATTGGGCAAAGATATGTTTAACTATCTTTGTGTGTGCTTTTTTGGCAAGCTTTTCACGGATTTGTCACATGGCCCAAGCCGCAGCAAAAGGCAAACGTGCTGCTTTCTCGAGTGTCTGTTCCGTAGTTGAGTCTCCTTTCTGTTGGTGTTTTGATGTTGTGCAGCATTTTTAATGCATAGCGCTTGTTGTAGCGATCATCGTGAGTGAATGGTCGAGAGCGCACAGTTGTGCTTTATTTCATGCCGGCATCTTAGCCGACTCGACTAAGCGCCCGCGTGAAAGTACTGTAAGTCACAGGATCAGCAATACGTTTCGTGCAGATTCAAAAAACGTAAAATTTAACATATGGGCATTCACTTTTACTAAAATGTAGCATCTAAACTCCGATCCGAAAGCAGCTAAAAAATCACCCTTTGTATTACCCTGCTAGATACTAGACTAGTGGCGTACGCAGGATTATTTTAGGGGGCGTGGGAGAATTTAGAAATTTGTATACCCATGTAGAGCGTATTTAAAAGTTCTCCGGATGTTTGTATCGCATAAAAGGAAGCATCTCCGACCACAAAAAGTATATATATTCCTGATCAGCATGACGAGCTGAGTTGATTTAGCCCTGTCCGTCTGTTTCTATGCTAACTCCTCCGTCAGTTTTAAATCTATCCTCACCAAACTTTACACGAAGTCTTTTGGTATACGCTGCACATTTGACGGAACCGGCCGGATCGGCTGACCATAGCATATAGCTGTCATAGGAACGATCGGTCGAAAAACTAGTTTTAGTGAGAAAAACTTTTTTGTTTTCCATGGAAACGCCTCCAAACTTCGTATTTCTTAGTTTAAAAAGCTTTTCCATGATTTCACTAAGTTTGGTCGAAATCGGACATATATATCTCCCTTAGAAAAGTGTGGCCGGTTGGCTCTTTGAATAAACTTTACACCCGGTCACCACTCTCTGCTGTTGGCGCCAGCTTTGTAGTAATTAGTGATGAAAAGCCTCTCAAACTGCCGTTCGGATTCGGTGTTAAACAGTAGGTCCCTTTCTCTTGTGCGAAAATTAGAAGCGCACTTTCAGAGATTGAGAAGCAGTCAAAACTCATGGGCTTAGCGGTAAATGAGGAAAAGACGAAGTTCCTACTTTCGGCGCGCAGTGAGCCTACGCGTCTTGGACAATCTGTTGCAATGGGAGAGTACAACTTTAACGTTGTAAAGGACTTTGTCTACCTCGGAACGATGATTACCAGCGACAACAATATCAGTCTGGAGATCCGAAGAAGAATAACTCTTGCAAACCGAAGTTACTAAGGGCTTAGTAAGGAGTTCAAGAGCAGAGCCCTCTCTGCTGCGCAGAAGCATGGACACAGTGTCAACGGATGAGGCGGCAATTGGCGTGTTCGAGAGAAAAGTTCTTCGGAGGATTTATGGACCTGTAAAAGTTGGCGATGAGTTCCGCACCCGTGTGAACCACGAACTGTATGAGCTCTATGGGGACATTGATCTAGTCAAGCGCATAAAACAACAGCGGCTGCGCTGACTTGGACATTTTACTCGTATGGATGAAGAAGCTCCAGTAAAAAAAAGTGTACAGGCGGAAGGCAAAGGATTTCAAGGATTTCTCACGCAAGAGGAAAACTGTGCTCACAAACAGCGGAGTAAAATGGACCATAGGCATTTTTTTGCCATAACACTTACTTGAAATTTTTTTAACTCCAGTTTCGGACTCAGCGCGTGATTTTACATAAGGAATGACATCAAATTGAAGAGGATGAAAAATGCTGTGTGATTATTGTGATGTGACTAGTGTGATTGGAGTTCCTTTACAAGAAATGGAACTGATGAATCGCCACGAAACGCAAACTCTTTTATATGTTAACACTTGAAGCATTTTCGCCAAAACAACTTTGATTCATTTTTAACTTTTAGAACACTATGAATGATTCTTTTCTAAACTGATTATTGATTACTGATATTACTTAGGACATTACAATAGGTTGAATTAATGGTGCAGTAAATTCAATATTTGACATTGGGATCGGTCTCCTTTGTGTGGTTTAAAGCGTACAATTGTTATGTCCGCATATGATGTAGATATCTCTTGTTATCAACCAATGATGATACATCTGATGGCTGCTCGATTTGTCTGATATCCAATGACAGCTTTATTGCCTGCACAAATGCAGCCGTGTTATCAGCTTCATTCATTTGTATTTGTTCCTCAATTGCCTGTTCATCATGCTGCGGCAGCTGATCTCAGTTATCACAGATATCAGGTATCCAACCGAAACGAGCCGGTCAAGGCATTTATATTAGCCGAAAGATTTTTTTTAACTGTATAGGAAACGGACAATCAACCTTAATAAAACTGTAACCGAAATATAGCTATGGCTCGAAATAGACAGCCTGATAGAAACCGAAAATCTTTTCGGCTTGTTCTCCTGATAACTTGCTGGATGTTGTCAATTACAAAGTTTGTATCCACGATTCAATCATCATCATCTTTACTTTCAACTAAATCGATGAGTTCGAGTTACTGTTTATCCGACAACGCATCCAATTTCCAATTTTTTTTATGAAAATGCTTCGGATGTATCATCTGTCCTACAAATTATAAACACAATACAAATTAAAGCTGCAAGCAATGCTTTTTATATGCTTTTTATACGGGGACACTTCGGTACATGCAAGCCGGCAAGACCGTCTGGAGACGGTCTTCGAATTTTCGATTACAATGCAGAAATTTTATTTCATTTCAACTTTAGCAGACAACTCAATTTGAATATATTAATATTAAAATTAAGTCGATCGGTAAATTCCTATTTTTTTCCAAATAATAAGTTATGCTATTTTTATCATTCCTCACACTTGATTGATGACAGCACTTAATCTCGTGGTTTGAGTTCTCTCAACTGAATATCAAAATGTTAAGCAAACAATACATAAAACGGTAATATTGAATTTGAAGAAAATAGAAATATCGGATAGATATCTGGAGGTAATAAATGGAAGACCGTCTAAGGACGGTCTTGCCTGTTGAAGGGTTAAGTTGGATAATAAACGATAAACAACAAGGACTTTAACGCAGAAAATATAAGAGTCTCTTTAAAGGCTATTTGCTCCACAGCCAAATCTTGTCTTTGGAAAAGAAGAGGGCTGCATAAAATCTAAGAGTTGGAGCAGAGAATGTCAACAATATCCAGACATTTTCCGTTTTGCCTCACTTTACTGTTTTAGCAGTCCTGGCATAGGCTTTAGGACTTTTACCCAAAACAATGCCACTTTTTTATATCAAGTGCAAAAACATTGTACCAATTTGGTTAAGAAAGCTTTGGCATGCAATAAGAAAACGCATCATCCAGACCGCAATCTAACAGCAAAACACCACGAAGCCAAGACTCAATAGCCAAACGATCGCTCACACGCAATGTATGTACAACAAGAAAAAGACTTCACTAACAACAAAACCCCAAACCCAAAAAACCCAAACGAAAACAACTTAAATTACCAGCACGGCGTCAATTTTCATTAGAAACAAGCAGCCAGTCAGCCAGCTAGCCAACCAGGCAGGCAGAGCCCAGCAGCAGCCGCACGATCCGATGCCAAGATGCCGATGCCGAGCCGATCCACAAGAAGCGATACAACTACTACGACCGGATTGAGGCAGACAGGCAAGCAAACACCAACAAACCGCAGAGAGCTAAGTTTCAGCTTACCGAAGACTGAAGACTGGGGCAGGTATTGGCAAAGCTTCGATCTGTCTTTCGTTTTGGTAACGAGTTTCATTCGCACACAGGAGGAGGAGCAGGCCCAGGGAGACGGAGAATAAGCGATTTGCTCCATAAATCTCACTAAGGGTTAATGCCATGGTAAAATTTATCTGCGTGAGATGAGCTTCAATTTGCCCACAGAGTGTGTGCCTGAGTGTGCGTGTGTGTGTACGGTGATCTTGCGGTTTTTTTGGGAGCGGCTCTTCTCTCTAGCCTGCAGGCAATTTGTCAGGCTTGAAGCCCCCAAAACACAGTTGCATCTGGGCTTATTGATTTATCGCCTACTTGGAGACAATTTTGGCCAGCTTAAAGGGTAGCCTGGGCGTGGGCTTTGCGCCAAATCTTCCGAGCCCACGCCCGGCTAATATGATTTCTGATTTTTTTTTTGAGTGCCATCTCCGGCTCTTCTAGCTTTTGCCGCCTGTCCAATTGGTAATAAATCAAGACGCCCACACGCTGTTCGCTTCACTTCGCCTCTTCTTATGACAAGACACCGAGAGAAAGAGAGATCTGCTGGGGTCTACGTACCATGTATGATTGCAATGGCAACACTTTGGTTCCACCAGTCTCATTAGTTCTCCCCCTGCCCGCCGAAAATTATGTTGCAAGTTTTGGCTTGCAAATGTTGCTTCCTCTATCTTTTGTATCTTTCAAGATACACTCGACAGCTGCACACACTGGGCACTAGCTGGTAGTTTCCCACACCAGGCCAAAATGGGCAATTTTTGTTGTCTATAAATACGCACGCCTTCGCCTTCTCGAAAAGAAAATCAATTGAATTTTCACGCATGTTTATGGCTCATCGTACCAAGGCATTGCAGTGCGGCAAGTAATTGGAAGCGACCGTGGTAATTGCCTAAATGGAACCACCTTACGGGAAACATGCATTGAAATAAATTGAAAGAATGTAATAGACTCACATCTATATGTCACTAAAACTAAGCCGAGCCCCTTCCCAAACCAACCCCAAATCGAATCTCTTCTAATGAAAAAGGCTTACCACTTTTGGCATCCCCGAACTGAGCCATAAACCGAACTAACTCATTAATTAAGAAGGGTCCGTTCTTTCTGATGTCCGAAGCCAACAGCTTTGCACATTTTTCGGCTCGTATCGGCGTTAAACCGAAGATACCTTTCTCTTGTGCTACAAGCCAAGAAATTAAGAGGAAGCTCGGCTTTGTCGCTTTGGACTGTTTGAACCCAAAAGAAGGCACGGTTCAAGAAAATGATTTACATATATAAAATGATAAAAAAAAAGCAAGGTCAACATCTTGTTCAGGTATACACTGTACTACTTAAATCCCATGCATCTTGTCTATATCTTTGGCAAGTGTCTAGGCATTTCCTTGTCAAGTTCTCTGTATGTGTGCGTGAGTCTGTTTTGGCTTCATTTGTTTATGCCTAGGCCTATGGGTGGGTACGCCAAAACAGCAAAAAATAAGAAACTATTTGCATGTTGGATACATAGAAAATACAGCACATATTTTATATGTTCGCCCCAGTTGAGAACTAGCTACAACAAATAGACTGCCACCAACAACAATAACCATAAACTGCCTCTCCCTCCCGACTCACGCTCTTAGTCCTCGACTCTTTGGCGTCTGTTGACCCCATTTCGGCGAAATTTTTGTTCGTTTTTGGCTCACTTTTCTACCAGAACAACGAGGAAGCACATGTTGTACCAGCGCTTACGCACTACAACAACAAGATGTTTCATAAATCAGCCTACACAGTGACTGATAAGAGCTGGATGAAAGCTGTGCAGAACTGGCATAACTCTCTTGTTACCTGAAAATTATTTTATAATATTTGATTCTACATATGTAAATATTTGCCCAAGGTGTGAAACAATGGGAATCCAAGTCGGATTCTCAGTCGATCGGTAAGACCCACACGTAGCCGCTTATCAGCAGGGCTCATGTAGTACCATACCTAGAATTGTAATTTGCATTTTGTGTACAACAGAATCTCATTTGCAAAACAAATAGACAAGGCGAAAACAAATGCAACAAGTAAGAGCGTTGGAGTCGAGTGCCCCGACTCTAAGATACCCTGCACCCATGATTTTGTGAGTTTTCATTAATTGGCTAGCCTAATATATACACACATATCCCAGCTAATAGCAGTAGGTTATCCGACGCAGCCCCTGGGGACGATGTTGCACCCTCGGCTCTAAAAATCAAATTTCATTCCTGTATAAATTCGGTGTTTTTAATCGGATCCTATTTTGCGTTTTACAATGCGTTAACATTAGGCCTCAGCTAATGCATATTAAGTCAGAAGAGTGGAGGGGAAACTGCCAGTAATTTTGGCTTCTGAGAGATCATAATAACCTTTTTACCCGTTTTTACTGGTTACAGGGTATAAAAATGCGGCAATCTAATGCAGTAAAAATGCAACGCAAAAACAATAGTCAAGGTCTCATCATGGCAATTTTAATGGGTCTGTTATCGCCAATGCAATGCAAGGGAAAGCTCGTAAACATTCGTATCCATTAAGCCTAATCACACACGATTCCAATTTATACGTGCCTCTTGAAATGGAGAAGTCAAGCTTAATTAATATTTTAAGCCTCAAATATTACAAAAGAAAAATGTCGTCCCTGCACGACAATATTTAACAGCATCTCCGACCCCATAAAGTATATATATTCTTGATCGGCGTCAACATCCGAGTCGATATAGCCATATCCGTCTGTCCTTTCGTCTGTTTGTTTGGACAAACAGATCTCAGAGATGCTAAGTAATGGAGGTTCGACATGTAAAGAACATATACTTTTTATACTTCTAGTATGAGATCAGATGGAAGATAGTCGAATTATAAAGAAAACAAACTGCACCAGCCGCAACGGCGATGGGCAGCACACTTCACACACCTTGACACTTTGTGTGCATCCAAGTTAAAATTGTTCAGATATATACAAACTTTTGCAGGTACAGTTTTGTTATAGGCCTGACCTAGTTTCTTACTTGTTTTTGGTAGTACTTTGCGGAACTAGGCTCAAATGCATCATATTTTATGAGATGTAGCCCATCAAAACGTTAGATGCGGGATTGAACCAATTTAGAGCAATATGAAAGAAGTGGCCAGAGTGGCTCAGCGGTTAGTGTGCGCGACTGCTGAGCATGAGGTCGTGGGTTCGATCCCGCCTCGGAACATCTAATGAAAAGTTTTTTCTTTGAACAAAACTTTACACCCGGCCACACCTCTTGCTGTTGGCGCCAGCATTGCAGTAATTAGCCATGAAAAGCCTCTCAAAAACTGCCGTTCGGATTCGGCGTTAAACTGTAGGTCCCTTTCTCTTGTGCTAAAATTAGAAGCGCACAAGCCATGAGATTGAGAGAGGCTCGGCTTTGGCCCCTTGGGGCTGTTGTCATCTTGACAAGCCGATTTTACTTTTTACTTTTTATGAAAGAAGGTGCACAACTGATGTAGCTTATCAAGGTGGGCCTTTGCAGCCGGCCATGGATTTGTAAAAACTCCCATCAACTGGAGATGTCCTTGCAATGCTATTTTATAACTCAACGCGTAGTTATTTTTCAGTAAAATAGACCAAGGGATTGCTGGTCACTTCTAAATACTTGAGTGAAGTTATATTATAGTTTATTTCAAAGAGAATTCATTATTGTGTAAAGTTCATCACTGTGACTTAAAAAAATTAAATATTTTAAAAATAAATAGAGGTTTGGCATACCATAGGACTTAGATTAGTTTAAGCTCCACCATAATACAGGATACACGAAAATTTCTCAGTTAAAATTTTTGTCGCATTAAATACTGCATAATTATACAAAAGTGCCGATAAGTTTCCAGAAAACAAAAGCATTTAAGATATAAATATGAGATCATTAGAGGTGACGAATCATGGAACTTTACTTATAAGTCGACATCAAAATTAAAACGGGTCAAATTCATTAAAAGTTATTCCCAGATAAACAACTTTTTAGAAAATGTTCCCAGAATTTTTAATGCTGAACACGTCATGCATTTCCATAATCATTTCTGATTAATCAGCAAAATTGGTATAGTGCTATTACCCAAGAACGAATACAAATCTACAATTTTTGTATCCTTAAGTAACAGAAAATTTACAGTATAAAAAGTTTTCAAATTGGGGACGTTAAGCTACCCTGTAGTCTGTACCCTTCAAAGCTCGACTATAATATATTCTGTACCTCTGAAGTGCTGCCCATCACCGTTGCGACCGGTGATGCCCATGATTGTTTGTTTTCCTTATAACTCGACTATCGTTCAACCGATCTTTACCATTCCTTTGGCGGATCGATAAATAATTCTAATTACTTAATATGACCAGAAGGAGCGAACCTTCTATATATAAAACTGTGGGAGATATGACGTTTTTTCCAATGTGCGGGGGCGTGGAAAAAATTGAAAATAAGCTTTATCTGCCTGCAAGTAAAAGAAGCATATGTCCCATACATGTCAATCCTCTATTACTAACCATCTCTGAGATCTGTTAGTTCATACGGACAGACAGACGGACATGGCTATATCGACTCGGCTGTTGATGCTGATCAAGAATATACATACTTAATAGGGACGGAGATTTTTCCTTCTGTCTGTTACATACTTTTGCACAATCTTATTAAGGGTATCAGGAGAATAATGAAATGTATGTAAAAGGCAGGAAGAGACATTTTCAACACAGTACATTTAGTTTATTATTGGTCATTTATTAAGATTTATTATTGGTCAAACCCAAGCCTGTGGAGGTTGGAGCAGACTAGATTGATTCTCAACATAGACGCCCGGACAAGGAGGATGTGGGAGGATCAAGCGAGAGGGAGTTCAGGGAGACAAAGTTACAAACAATTAACATATAACCAAAATGGAAAGAATTAATTTCAGGACGATACCGGCTCCTATATCGGTACAGAATTATGCAAATTTCCAAAGCAAGAGTAGAGATGCTCTACCTAAACTACCGGCCACACCTGCAAAATCGCTATAATGAATGCTCTCTGTGCAACTTAAGAGAACGATGGGATATAATACATTTCTTGGAGAAATGTCCAATTTTACAAGAGACCAGGGCAGTATGTTTCGGAACACCTTATTTGAACGAGCTGGAATGCATCAACTTGCTGAACAGAAGCAACTGGAATAGCCAAAAATACAGGCAACAGATAATCGAAGAAAGTTTTTAGGGAGATAAAGGCCCCGTTAAAGTAAATTTTGTCATTGGAATTTTCTTGTCTAGCTAAGTCAACATTCAGTTAATATTTGCCAATAAGTCTGAATGTTAAAAAGTTAACTTCGGCTCGGCCGAGGTTTTGTATACCCTTGCAGTTTGTTTTTCTAAATAAGACAACTTTTCGGACCTTACTGTTCTATGGGAGCTGTACTATTGTCCGATTTTGACCAAATTTGTTGGATAAAAATAGTAAACCCAGAAATACGAAGTTTGGAGGCGTTTCAATTGAAAACAAAAAAGTTTTGCTCACTAAAACTAGTTTCTCGACCGATCGTTCCTATGACAGCTATATGCTATTGTCATCCGATCCGGCCGGTGCCGACAAATGTGCAGCGTATATGTACCAAAAGTCTTCGTGTAAAATTTGGTAAAGAAAGCTTTCAAAGTGACGGAGGAGATAGCATAGAAACACAGACGGACGGACAGGGCTAAATCAACTCAGCTCGTCGTGCTGATCAAGAATTTATATACTTTATGAGGTCGGAGATGCTTCCTTCAATGCGTTACAAATGCTGGGGCATAATCGTGATGCAGAATCCACCATTTGATGTTTCACAATTCCAATCGTTTGAGCCGTATTGCTTCACGCAATAATGCATAACTTGCATAACTTCATTGCAGTATTCCTTATTAACTGTACGACCTCTTGGCAGGAACTCATGATGCACAACACCATTGTAATCAAAGAAAACTGGGAACAAAACCTTCAAATTTGATCCTACTTGGCATGCTTTTTTCGGTCTTGGCTCATCTGGCCGCTTCCATTGGGATGATTGGGCCTTGGTTTCGATGTCATAACCATATACCCACGTTTCGTCACCAGTTATGACCCGATTGAGCAAACCCGGATCGTCGATGACGTCATTCAACAATTCCTGAGCGATATTAATGCGACGTTACTTTTGTTCAAAATTTAGTCAAAAATCGAAGACCACACAAAAACGTGACTAACCTTTTCAGTTTCCCAAAACAAACTACTAATCGAATTTGGCGACTAATGCAAACATATGATAAACTTATGTGTCCGAATATAACAAAAACAAAATATAGATATTCGAATGTACACAGCCCGCGAAAATTCAAATTTCACCTTATCCTTTGAACACACCTCGTATTTAAGCCAAAAAGATGAAACACTGTATCAAAAGAAAATGGAAGAATCGGCATTGAGTTCATTGGTCAACGTCAACAGCAGAGTTGATATGGCGGTATCCGTCTGATTATAGATTATAAAAGATAGTACCAAAAAGTATACATAGTTTTGTACACCAAAATATCAGCTGAGTCGATATAGCCATGTCAGTCTGTCCGCCCATTCGTCTGTAGGAACGTACAACTCAGAGACTAAAAGAGCTAGAGTAAGCGAATATAAAATAAAGAATCCTATTGTAAGTATGTACGCAGATCAAATTTGTCTAAAATTTTTCACACGCCTTCCCGTTCCGCAATAAAATATGTTGAATAACTCCTACAGTTTTAAAGATAGAGATATAAAATTAGACAAAGCATATTAATATACTCAATATCTATAATTTCGGAAATTTTCATAAAAATCGTGCATTAAATGGCGGAGAATGTCACCTTCTGTCAACGACAGACTGTCATAATTTTGGTGTTAATAAAATCATTACATACTTTTCTGTGTTTCCTGAAGGAACACAACTTTTCTATATATATTTGGGATCAGCATGCGCTGTCTGCTTACAAAACGGGAATATGTTAGGGGAGGCTAATAAACAAAAGCATTAAGAGTGAACCACAACTAATAGACGTTTTTAAGGTCTAGTCTAGCAACCTTCTTTTTATACTTTGTACCAGAGGTACACAGAGTATAAAAAGTTTGTGCAAAAGTATGTAACAGCCATATGGAAGCATCTCCGATCTTATAATGTACATATATTCTTGATCAGCATCAGCAGCGGAGTCGATATAGCCATGTCCGTCAGTCCGTCCGTATGAACAAACAGATCTCAGAGATGGTTAGTAATAGAGGTTTGACATGTATAAGACAAAAACTTTTTATACTTCCAGGCAGATGAAGTTTATTTGCAATTTTGGCCACGCCCCATCCCGCCCCCGCAATTTGAAAAATCGTCATATCTGCCACAGTTTTATAGATAAGGTTCGTTCTTTCTGGATATAAGTAGTAATCGGGATTCTTTATCGATCCGCCAAAGGAATGATAAAGATCGGATAAACTAGTTAAAGGTGATGGGCAGCACTTCACAGGAACAGAGTATGTTATAGTCGAGCTGGACCGACTTTCTTTCTTGTTCCTATTATGCATATGGCATTGCACGAGTCCTATATCTCCAGTCTTATGAAGTAGCTGCCATTCACTGCCTCCTAATCTTCTCACCCTATTTGAAGCTCGAGCAGAGGTGTTAGGACTGGTTTACAGTACTTAACTACAAAACCGAGACCTACTTTTTGGTCAGGGCTCAGTGTTTCCCCCACCAAACTTGGGTTGACCGCACACACAGCGCGTGATATGCACGTTCAAGTGGACAGACACTGACAAGCATGACGGACATGACGTCCGTTTGTCAGCGAATCAAAAAAAAATAAAAACCAAGCTCAAAATTCATACATTGCACGCTCACATGAAGACTTCAGACTTCGACGGAACTGTGGTGAACGTGTAAATGGGTTTTTGATTGCAAGCGGCGAGCTTTCAAGCCACCAGCAATTTATGACAGGGGCAAAGGGGGAGCTGCTTACTTAGCCTTGATCATGACCAACCAATATTCCATTCCAAAAACGCAGATGACAAATGCGTCTTGAAGAGCAGAAAGGTATGTATATGTTTTATTAAAGGGTGACCTACTTAACAAGCATTTGAGCAGGCACACATGCGCATCAAAGTCAACGAGAGTACGTCCCTTGGCATGCATCGCATCAGTTTAGTTCATATAGTTCATAGACCACCAGACTGGCATAGTGGTCCATCTGTTTGTTACACGCCAATAGCAAATTTTCAACCGCCTGTCCAAGTTTCTCAATCTACTGCACTTCCTTACCATACATTTCGCTGTGGGCGGGGATAATCTCCTGCACGCGATACTTGAAAGTATTTGATGGCAATAGGGCCACCAATTGCATCTGTTTCGAACGGGTTCACTTGGATTCGGTCTCTTGAATCAAAAGAACCTCAATCGATCGAGCTCAAGAGTGAAACATTTGATATTAAAGCGTTGCTTGGATACATATGCGATAATGGGGCAATGGCCCTCGACCATGCACAAACCAAGATCTACTTGGCGTAGACTTGAGCTCTCTCTCACGTTCCGCCAATTCGCGATCTTTGCAGGCCAATTGCACTTGAGCATTAACCATGTCTGTGTGCTATGGTTCTCATCGACCGATTAACGATTATTGGATAACTAACCGGTTTACCCTTTAAAACTATAGCGTACTCAAACAACCTCCACTCGGTGAATGTAGAAACTTTCATGCGAATCTATCGCTAACTGGCTGCTAACATTTTTTTTTGTAGTTTAGTGTAAAAAAACAATAGTAAAACAATTTTTAAAACTATGGTTGAAATAGGGGCCATAATGGTTACAATTCTGCGTCGATTGCACTTTGCTTCATCAAAATCGGTTCAGAACTACGGGCGCAATCAGTGCCGCCAGCTCGAAAGACGTGGTTTCGAGATAAACGCGTTTAAAGTTTGCAGTTGCTAGGCAAATCGGGTCACTTTGGGTCATTAAAAGGGCTATATCTTCTAAAGCAGCGGTGTGCATGAAATTTCTTTTTGGGAGCAGTCCAACAGCAACAAACAACAAAAGCAACCACCAGCCAGACACATCCTTCATGTATTTGTTTTTGCAGGCGCCTCTGTCGCCACGATACGCAATAGATTTGTTGTTGTTTTCGCTTCTAATTCGACTGCCTTGAGTGAGATGACGAGGCAATTTTTAATGCGTCTGCGTTTCGCCGCCTGCTCTTGGAAGCAATCGGAGCAAAAAGAGCACGGCCGTGCCCACCGATGTTCTAAAGTATTTCGAATTCCAAAAAATCCTTTTAGGACGATATTCTCAAATATCCAAGCTATAAAAATAAGCAAAAAAAAATTTAAAAAAATGTTTGCCAAGCAGCAATACCCCCTTAAGGAACCAGGCAAAAGTTCGCTCTTGCTTGAACCCTCTTGATGCTGGCAATGGTGGTTAGTCCAGTCGTGACTCTTCTTGAAGCATCAACACGATGTCATTTGCAGTACCAAAGATTCTTTTTACTTCACCGTACTGGCTTTCATTAATCTCACAAGCTAGCTAGGTATAGATAACGGCCC
The DNA here is from genome assembly GCA_018904265.1 of Lordiphosa collinella. Classification (NCBI taxonomy): domain Eukaryota; kingdom Metazoa; phylum Arthropoda; class Insecta; order Diptera; family Drosophilidae; genus Lordiphosa; species Lordiphosa collinella. The sequence continues at coordinate 58,457 of JAEIFV010000165.1, read as the reverse complement.
TCAGCCTCCGGTATCTAACAAGGGTGAAACTTCGTATAACTTATTGGCTCGCGGTGTAGTACACCTAATTGGCACTGCTTATCTTAAGGTATATACATATATACATATGCGTATTTAAATGCACGCTCATCAAGTCCCGTTTAGACAGACTTCTGTTTAGTGAACCGAGCGCTCTTTTTGACAACTGGATTCAAGTTAAATTGCGGGTGGGCGGAATATGTATTATTGCCAGTTAGCGAAACTCTTATTTAATGGTCTTGACCCACAAACAAGACGACTAAGCTTCCTCATATTGAGTTCCCCCCATCCTCCCCCATCAAGGCGGCGGGCTTGGCTCCGCTGTGTCTGCCGTCTATGGCTTGGCATGTCACTACCAAGTCTGTGGTTTTGCTGTGCTGTTGATGCCATTTTTGTGCGGTTGTTGGCCTAGCTAAGATGCGACAAATGGCGTTGGCACCTTTAACGGAGCCCAACCTACCAAACCCAGACGACACATATCCGGCCGGCACAAACTGCTATCAGCAACTTTAGTCAGAGGGATGCAGAGATAATATTGTTTGTAAAAAATAAATATTCATTACTGAGTGCAAAAATAACACAATGAAACGGATTGTTGGCACATTATATCAGAAAAAGGGTAGGCATATTTGAACAGTCGTCTGCTTATCGAGCACTGTAAATTCAACAGAAACTGGTAATGCTTAAACATTCGGCTCTGATATCTTTGCGACCATAAAGGGTGCCTTTGTCACATGGTAAACGTTTACCTCATTAAAAACACGTAATATAAAACTGCAATATATTAAAAATAAAGACATGACCAAACTCGACGGATTCTCCCTATTTTGGGTCCTAGGATTCGAACCGCATCTTTTCTTTTTTGACGATGGTTTCATACTAACTTTTTTTTATAAGTTTATCATAAAGATTGCTGTTTACTTTTGACAGACTCCAACCTTTGAAGTGTCAGTTTTGTTTCTGTTAAACTATCTTGATATTTGATCTTCAGCACTCTTTAAGGCTAAAAGTTTTGGAAACTCTCCAATCCTCGATATTAAAGTTTTTGGGGACTTTTGGGTCAATTCGTAGGATGAATCGAAAATATACTTCTTTAATTGAAATTTTTTGCTCATACAAAATGGGAATGACCCACAGCGAAATGAAACTACAGTGATAACTCAAAAAAGTACTGATGCAATTCGATTCCCAGGACCCAAAATACTGGAAAACCGTCGAGTTTGGGCATGTTTTTTTCGACTTGCACGGTTTAATCGGCCCACTAAGTCGCTTGGTGGCCGGGTGGCTCAGCGGCTAGTGTGCGCGACCGCTGTGCAAGAGGTCGTGGGTTCGATCCCGCCTCGGAACATCTAATGAACAAGTTTTTTCTTTGAATAAACTTTACACCCGGTCACCCCTCTCTGCTGTTGGCGCCAGCTTTGTAGTAATTAGCCATGAAAAGCTTCTCAAGCTGCCGTTCGGATTCGGCGTTAAACTGTGTAGGTCCCTTTCTCTTGTGCGAAAATTAGAAGCGCACAAGCCAAGAGACTGAGAGAGGCTCGGCTTTGTCCCTTTGGGGCTGTGCCAACGTGACAAGCCTTGGGGCTGTGTCAACTAGACAAGCCATTTTACTTTACTTTACTAAGTCGCTTGAGTAAGATCTCAAGATGAGTATGTGTGATCCTATATCAAGTAAAACACTAAGTTAAAGTAAGTATAATCGACCTTAAGTCGAATGGTTTCTTTTTCTGGAAACAAAAACAAAAATATTAAAATCAAGCACAGAACTTGTGACTAGCCACTACCGCAACTTAAAGTAAATTTTTTGTTCTGCTCACGGTTGATTACTTCGATCTAGTTTGCGAGTGATTGACATCGAAATATCCGTTTATTTCGCGAGTTGAATTTTTAGGTTATATAATCGTACTTGTAGTAGACTCTCAAGCTCGAGGGAAATTACTTGATTATTGCACTTTACACCTTCGGACGTACAAATAAACCTTATCTATTTCTCTTAAGCAGGAACTAAGAGTATAATAAAACTATCGCCGCAGTTTTATAACAAAGAGCGAATAAGATGAACCAGCTTGACTTTCACGCTTACGGCCCATCATTTTCAAAAACAGTTAGTAGTCAAGCCGCAACCAAATTTGTCAAAGAGTAATATACTATTTTCCTACTGTAGTAGCAGCTGAAAGCTCAAAAATCTTGTATTTTGAGTTATGTATGACAGTCTTCAATCTTTATGTTTTGATAATATATCATCAGACGTGTGGGAACAAGAGTATGCAATGATACAATGCGATAAGTTGCCAAGGTCTTGAGCTCGATTCTAAGACTAAGCAAAGCTGACAAAAAATATTGTTTAGTTAGTTGTCTAAAATGTTCCCAGTTAAGTTGCTCTTTCCCATATCTCAATCAAGCTTTCATCTCAGATTATGTACCCAGCGGCGCAGAGCTGAATGAGGTTGGTCCACAACATGCATTACACTAGGCGTCCACGTAATGGGTCATTCTCGCTACGTTTTGTATACACACTTGTAACTTGAAATTTTGTATGACAAAAATTCGAATAGTTTTTGTGCATATAACAGTTGTGTCATACTTGTGACATTAAGGGCGGGGTTTGCCAGTTTGACACCTTTTTGAACTTTTTATACTCTTGAAAAGTGTATTATAATGTTGCCCAGAAGTTTGGAACGCATAGAAGGAATCGTCTCCGACCACATAAACAATATATATTTGTTGATCAGCACGACGAGCTGAGTCGATTGAGCTTTGTCCGTCCGTCTGATTGTCTATCTGTTTCTATTCAAACTAGTCCCTCAGTTTTGGAGCTACCGATCTGAATTTTTGCACAGGATCATCTTTTAGCTGCACACTGCACATATGTGGCCGGAGTGGCTCAGCGGTTAGTGTGCGCGACTGCTGAGCTTGAGGTCGTGGGTTCGATCCCGCCTCGAAACATCTAATGAAAAGTTTTTTTCTTTGAATAAAACTTTACACCCGGCCACACCTCTTGCTGTTGGCGCCAGCATTGCAGTAATTAGCCATGAAAAGCCTCTCAAAAACTGCCGTTCGGATTCGGCGTTAAACTGTGTAGGTCCCTTTCTCTTGTGCGAAAATTAGGAGCGCACAAGCCAAGAGATTGAGAGAGGCTCGGCTTTGGCCCCTTGGGGCTGTTGTCATCTTGACAAGCCGATTTTACTTTTACTTTTTACATATGTCGGAACCGCGAAAATCGGATGGTCCCTTCTTGTAGCTACCATGCTAATCTATCTATTCTGCATATCTATCTATTCTGAAAAGATCAATAAGATCGGACATAAAACACCGAAGTTATATACGAATCAATTTTGCTTGTGGGAGAGAGGGGGGTCTTGCATTGTCAGTTACCGCTTGCGCGCGTGCGTGTGTGCGTATGTTGGAGTGTGTATGTGTGAGCGTATGTATGTGTATGAAAACACAAGAAGTCAAGGAAACAGGGTATTTATAGTTGGGGCACTCGACTACAGCTCCCTTACTTGTTAAAGTTATATTTTCGCAAATCTATTTCAGGTTATTTACGCAGGCGTGTACACTGCATCAAAGTTACAACTTAAACATAGTTGCGTGAATGACACGATGAAAAGATTGTTTGTAACTGAGCAAACAAATTAAGAGCTGATTAAACAGTTTATACTCAGTCATATCTCTTTTTATGTAGCTTGACATTAGATATACATACTTTATTTAGCTTACACAGTATACTAGATTTTTTTATGACATTTCTATAAAACTAGAATCGTCATTAAAGAGAGTTATAAGAGAACAGTCACGATAGACTGTTGTATATATTTGCACTATTAATTTTGGTTGTTTATGTTCATATATAGTCAATAAGAATGAACCACATCAATAAAGATAATTTTTCTTTGAAATGCAGTATGTACCCTTAGTAAATCCATAAATTTTTGAACTCTCTGGGGTGCCCATGGTAAGAAGAATTCCGTTTTTATACCCTGTTCCCATTAAAAAAGGGGAAAAGGGGGATCATGAAGTTGTGCAAAAGTATGTAACAGGTAGAAGGAAGCATTTGCGACCCTATAAAGTATATATATTCTTGATCAGCATCAACAGCCGAGTCGATTTAGCCCTGTCCGTCTGTCCGTCCGTCTGTCCGTATGAACGCGTCGATCTCAGAGACTATAAGAGCTAGAGCCACAAATTTTTGCATGTAGATAGGTGTATACCCGATTCAAAAAGAGTTTGTTTCAGATTTGGAAAATTCCTCCCCCTCCCCCCTTTAAGCGCAAAAAACTGCCAGAGCCACAATTTTTTAGATAGACCTTCCAAACCAAACCTTTCCTTCTTTACATATATCAAGTAAGGCCCAATATCTATCTATTCTGAAAAGATCACTAAGATCGGACTATAAACCCCGAAGTTATACACGAATCAATTTTGCTTGTGGGAGAGAGGGGGGTCTTGCATTGTCAGTTATCGCGCGCGGCCGCATGCCATGCGTTTGTGTGTATGTTGGAGTGTGTGTATGTGTGAGTGTGTGTGTATGTAAAGGAAACCACACGAAATCAAGGGAACAGGGTATTTTGTAGTCGGGGCACTCAACTGCAGCTCCCTTACTTGTTGAGTTATTCAATTTTGAAAGCAAAAATATGCCATCCTTTCGTTTAAATACTTAAGCATAAATAAACAGCTCTTTCGTGCTTACTTGTTTTATTATTGTTAAGCGAACCGAAACCCAGAGCCTTAAACTTCAAAATAAAATTTTATATTTTTATACCCTTGCAAAGGGTATTATTAAATTGTCCGGATGTTTGTAACGCATAGAAGGAAGCATCTCCGACCACATAAAGTATATATATTCTTGTCCGTCCGTCTGTGCGGCTGTCCGTCCGTCTGTCTGTATCTATGCTATCTCCTCCGTCAGTTGTAAAGCTATCCTCACCAAACTTTGCACGAAGTCTTCTGGTACAAATACGCTGCACATTTGTCGGAACCGGCCGGATCGGATGACTATAGCATATATCTGCCATAGGAACAATCGGTTGAAAAACTAGTTCTAGTGAGAAAAACTTTTTTGTTTTTTATGAAAACGTTCTTATCATTGGCATACTCTTTTTTTTATATACTTTTGCACAATTCTCCAAAGTTTGGTCGAAATCGGATGACTATAGCATATAGCTCCAATAGGAACGATCGGTCGAAAAACTAGTTCGAGTGAAGAAAACTTTTTTTGTTTTTAATGAAAACACCCTTTTTTTATTGGCATACACTTATTTTATATACTTTGGACACATTTCAACAAAGTTTTATTAAAATCGGATGACTATAGCATATAGCTGCAGTATGAATAATCGGTCGAAAAAGAAGTTCTAGTGAGAAAAACTTTTTGTTTTAAATGGGATAGCCTCCAAATTTCCCAATTAACAGTGTATTATGCTTTACCACGATTTCACCAAGTTTAATCGAAATCAGATCTCTTTATAGTATACATCCCCTAAAAAAGTAATTTGAACCCCCCACTTTGACGGCTGATAACTTTTTCAACAGTCCTCATATCGAAGCAAAAAAACTTTTTTTTTTTGGTTTTTTCGTCTGTGCCGAATATTAAATACACTTGAAACTTTTGTGACCACTATCTTAATTTTGTGACCAATGTCTTAATTTATAAGCTTAATGTCTTGTGTCATTGAAATATTAAATATTAAATAAAAAACTAAAAAAGAAAAAATTTGTATGTCAGTTACAAGAAGTGACCTTCCGATTTGTTTGCGTAGAAACAGACTGACGGACGGACGGATAGACGAACAGACGGACGGACAAAGCTCAATCGACTCAGCTCATCATGATCAAGAATATATATACTTTATGTGGTCGGATATGATTCCTTCCATGCGTTCCAAACTTCTTGGCAAAATTATAATTCATCTTTCAAGTGTATAAAACCAGAATTGGAAAATTAGTAGATACGAGGTGTGTTCAAAAAGTATCGCGAATTTTGAATTTTCGCGGGTTACGTATATTCGAATTTCGATTTTTTTGTGGCGTTATGTTGATACACATGTCTCTCACTTATGCCGACAAGCTCGGCCATTTTGAATGTTCACTTAATTGTTGACAGCTGCTTCGCTTGCACGTGTTTTGGATCGTCTTCGATTTTTACCTGTTCAAAAAAATGGACCTATACCTAATTTTGTGTGAAAAACGAAATTAAGTGCGCGGATGCATTCCGAATGTTGACTGTGGCATACGGAGAAGCTACTTTGGACCGAAGCAACGTTTATCGGTGGTACAAAATGTTCTCAGAAGGCCGAGAAGATGTGAACGACAAGATCGAAAAAAGCGCGCCAAGTTCGGTCGAATGTGAAAGTTTTGCTGACAGTTTTCTTCGATTGCAGGGGCGTGGTGCATCATGAGTTCTTGCCACAGGGAAGAACGGTCAATAAGGAATATTACCTGCAAGTTATGCGCAATTTGCGCGAAGCAATCCGCCAGAAACGCCTGGATTTGTGGAAGAACAAAAATTGGCTTTTGCACCACGTTAACGCCCCTGCTCACACATCGTTGCTTGTGCGCGACTTTTTGGCCAAAAACAACACACGAATGATGCCGCAGCCACCGTATTCCCCAGATCTGGCCCCCTGTGACTTTTTCTTGTTCCCTAAACTGAAGAGGCCCATGAAAGGACGACGTTACGCTACGCTTCACGAGATAAAGACGACATCGAAGGAGGAGCTGAACAAGATAAAAAAAATGATTTTTTGAAGTGCTTCGAAGATTGAAAAAACCGTTGGCACAAGTGTATAATATCTCATGGGGATTACTTTGAAGGGGACAAAATAGATATTCATGAATAAAAAAATAATTTTTGAAAAAACACAAAATTCGCGATACTTTTTGAACACACCTCGTATAGGTATTTTCATTATGTCGAACATGACCTTCGTGGACATTTAAAGTAAAAAAAAGTCAAAATAAAACGCAATTTTCATTCGTTTTTTAATTTATTACATGGCTCTTGGCCAAGCACTTTAATTAGTGCTAAAGTGAAAAGCAAGTGAAATCCTGTTCCAAAAATATTGGCAAAAAAGGAAGCGATTTGAACGTGACAAAAACAGAAATGGTTTTCGAGCTCATCTTTATAAAGAAAAAGTTTTGCAAAACATGACACAATTCTGAAACCCAAATATTTTTAAAATCTTAATGAATTGTCGTATGAAATGTATTTTGTTTGATTTGAAAATCTTCCGTATTAAAAAAAAAAATTATCTGTGTCAAAACGTGACATGTCGAAGGTGACGTTTTTTCCATCAAGATATTTAGGTGTTTTCTGTTTAATGCAAAGCAAGAACTTACAGTTAATTGCAACCACATAGTATGTTATGGTTTCTTATGCAACGTTTTTTTACTCCTTGTACCCTTAGAACAATTTTAGACAAACAAATCTCAAAAATATCGAAATGAATAATACATAAATGTAAGATTGGCTAATTTTATTTTATTCTAATTTTTTTCCTGGAAAAATATAATGAAACTGAATGCTTTTAACTACAGGGTGGTCCATTTAGTGTTTGGAATTTGAACTATTCATAATTTGACTCTAAAAAAGTCAAATGTCATTCGGAAAGCGACTAATATTTAGTAAAAACTTTGACATTTACGAAATAAGTCGCTATTCGCTTGAAGAAAGTTGGGAAACATTTAAAACATGTTTTCAAAGAGGTAAGTCCTCGACTCGAACTGTGCGAAATTTGAAATAAAAAAATGTTTCGAAAACTCAATTTGTGGATCAATTTGTGAAGCGAGTTCGTGAAACTGGAATGTTGGTGGATAAACCAACCAGTGCACGTACTCGTCCGCTGCGCTCGACCGAAACCATTGCTGCGGTTGCTGAAAATGTGCGTGAACAACCATCGACGTCAACTCGCGCTACCGCGCAATGTTAAGTGATTGGTTTTTCGAGGAAACCGAAGCGGAAAACTTGACCGATATTTGGTTTCAACAAGACGGCGCTACGTGCCACACAGCGCACGCCACAAGCGATCTTATGCGCCCTATCTTCGAAAATCTAATAAGCAGCAAATATGGAAATGTGAATTGGCCGCCAAGAAGCTGTGAAATGACACCGGGGAGCGTTCAAGGACAAATGTTATGCAAACAATCCTGAAACAATTGATGAGTTGAAGAACGAGATTCGAGTTGCTATTGCTGACATACGTGCCGAAACAATTGAAAATACTCTCAAAAATTGGGTGGATCGAATGGGCTACTTTCAAGTCAGCCGTGGTGGTCATTTGACCGAATTTGTTTACCATAAATAAATGACACGGAAAGGTTTTCCAATAAATGTTCAACCTTTGAAAAATATCGAGCCATTTTTTTTTATAGCAAAAATAAATTCCAAATTTTTAAACGGACCACCCTGTACTTTTAATTTTTTGGTCCCGGTGGACCTTTCTTTATGATAAGGTGGTAAATGAATATCAAACAAAAAACAACGGTTTGTAGCTGATGGTTTAGTTTGACAAAATTGCTATAAATCAAGTACAATTTTACTTTAAACGCCAATTTCGAGACCATTGGCATAACTTATACCTCATGTCTGAAATTTCTCAGTTGCATTCATATAAGTATAAACTATCCTAGACGCTTTATAAAATTATTCAATTAATGCTTAGTATTGCTTACAAAAATTCTACAACCGTAGAACGCCGCCAAATTGGGGTTTCCGCAATATCTTGAAAACCAAAACTAAGGAATGACATTGACTTGTCAACTCGTATTCAGCATGCGTAGACAAGCAGGAATTAGTTTAAGATGCTCAGGATACTCACAAATGGTCTTAAGTTATGCAATTCCGATTCGGCCCAAATAAGATCGAATTTGAAAGCAGGAACAGGCAAGAATGGCATATAAACACTAACTGCGGCTCAGTTGGCCTTCAAGCCAAGTTGTTAGCCGAACCGGTGGTTTAAGCCCTCTCTGAACCACTGAATCGAACCAGATTCAATTTACAAGCGATTTGCATGCATGGCCACATATTCCTCCAGAATTAAGAAAAATATTAGCTGCTTCAACTACCGCCTTGTCGCAGGCCTTGCGTATAATGAGCTGGGCCTACGTGTTAAGTGACATCAACAGGCAAACCTTTCAGGAGCTCTATTATCTATTGATTGATGAACTTTTGAACTAAGATCGATAGAGCTATGGAACTTGAAGAACTTAACAAGCTTCAGCCTGAGCTAAGTAGATTAGTTCAAAGATTAGGTCAATTGATTTAGGTCAGAACTAAACTACACAACATTTCTTTGCTCTCCAAAATATATTTTGGTTAACAAACTATACATTTTTAAGTCCATGAATCTTCGACCCTTTTGCGGAGATGACACAAGCAATCGTGATTTGGCTACTGTGATCAGTAGATTCCGACTTGCTTCTATTCATTATTTCAGCTTAAAACACTAAACTTCGGCATAAAACACCCTGATAGTATAACATCATACTTATAAATAATCAATATGCAAACAAGTTTCGCATTTTAGCCACACAAATTGCAATGTTTTAAGAATAATAATCAATGTCAGTCAATTAAGCTGAAATCGAAATCGAGTTGGAAACCCGTTTCACTGTTAGCCAGCCCGCTTGATCGGTCGCTGACTCGCTCACTCACTTACCAGGTTGTGTTGTTGGTGCCATCCCCAATAATGTGGGTGGCCACTGAATAGCCGAAATACGAATCGGCGTTTCCGTATTTAATTAAGGGTAAACGCTGCTCCAGATTAAAGCTGTCCACGGACTGGGGTGCCCAGTAGAGCAGCAGCACTAGTGTTAGCCAGCTAGCGAGGATACTTCCACCCAGTACGTAGCGGGACGATGATGCTGCAGTTGCTGCTGCTGCATGGCGTCTGCATTGATTCTGCTTAACTGGCATTGCCATTTTGTTGATGGTGTGTTTGTTGTTGTGCACCTGGCACAGGGCAACAAGTGATTGACTAGGAGGATTCCAGCACAATCTCTACTGGCTACAATCTCGCTTAACCTTCACCAACAGCGGCGGCCGCATCAAGTCTCAGCAGGAGATTAGCGGCAAGGGCAACGCGGCGCTTCGCTGAACTCAACAGGTAGTTTCTGTGCGATTTAACACGCTGTTGTTGTTTGTTGTTGTTGTCGTTATTTCGACCTTTTACACATGAATTTCAAAGCACCAGAAAAAAATATAAAAAAACTTCACTATCGCAAGCAATACAAAAATGAGGTGTATTACGTAAAGATATACACAAGGCACACCAACACACTTAGACCATTTTGATAAACTTTCATAATTATTAACAAAAATATAACGATTATTTTTCTACTTTTCGCAGCCGCAGCAGCAACAACCAACGAAACACAACGAACATCAGCGCACACGTCCGCAACGAACGAAATCTACAACAAGAATGAAATGTTGCCACCGAGTTCGCAGACAGCAGGCATGAACAGCAGTTCGGACAGCTGGCTCGATGTTGCAAGCCAACATGTATGTGGTGTGTGGACAGTACAAAAAAAGGGAACTTGAATCAATCACAACCCTTAGCCGAGTCCTGACTTTCCCTTCGCTTTCCCAACCATTTATGCTTACCATTTACAAAAAAATTTAAATCAAAGAATACGCAGAATGCGACTTATTCTCAGAAACCACAAAAAGGGGTTTCTTACTTGAAATTTTTGTCAACGAAATTTTGTCACAATATTTGTTACTTTACTGAGCCTACTTACTCTACGAGACTCGAATTCCTTGGGGATATTCAGAGGCTCTGTCATTAATCTTAAATTTAAAACTCGTTTCTACGGCTCAAAGTCTTAAATTTTGTCCGACCTTATACTTGAATTGTTAATATTTCTTGTTTACGAACCGGTAGGGCTGAAAGCTTAAAAAATTTGATCTTACCGTAACAATTTTAATTAGGACTTACACCCTGATAATTTACTGAGGTCCTCGATGTTGAGTGCTCGAACCAAAATTTGCCAGTGGTACATTTTTCGAAAATTTTGTGTTGAACATTGGTTTGTCTTCCGTTTTGCCCAGCTTAAATAGAAACTCAAACAATATCTTTAATAGATTTAATTTTATACCCTTGCAGAGGGTCTTATAAAATTGTCCGGATGTTTGTAACGCATAGAAGGAAGCATCTCCGACCACATAAAGTATACGAGGTGTGTTCAAAAAGTATCGCGAATTTTGAATTTTCGCGGGTTACGTATATTCGAATTTCGATTTTTTTTGTGGCGTTATGTTGGTACTCATGTCTCTCACTTATGCCGACAAGCTCGGCCATTTTGAATGTTCACTTAATTGTTGACAGCTGCTTTGCTTGCACGTGTTTTGGATCGTCTTCGATTTTTACCTATTCAAAAAAATGGATCAAAGAACCTGTTTCAAATTTTGTGTGAAAAACGAAATTAAGTGCGCGGATGCATTCCGAATGTTGACTGTGGCATACGGAGAAGCTACCTTGGACCGAAGCAACGTTTATCGGTGGTACAAAATGTTCTCAGAAGGCCGAGAAGATGTGAACGACGAAGAGCGTGCCGGACGCCCGAGCACTTCAACAACAGACGAAAAAATTAATGAAGTGGAGAAAATGGTATTGGCCAATCGTCGAATCACCGTTAGAGAAGTTGCTGAGGACCTAAACATATCGATTGGCTCGTGCCATTCGATTTTTATCAATGATTTGGGCATGAGACGGGTCGCCGCGAAATTCGTACTAAAATTGCTCAATTGCGACCAAAAACAGCATCGCATGAACATTGCTAATGAGATGTTAAACTCTGTCCGCGACGACCCAAATTTGCTCCAGAGGGTCATAACTGGTGACGAATCGTGGGTTTATGGTTAAGACGTGGAAACCAAAGCTCAATCATCTCAATGGAAGCTGCCGCACGAACCAAGACCGAAAAAAGCGCGCCGAGTTCGGTCGAATGTGAAAGTTTTGCTGACAGTTTTCTTCGATTGCAGGGGCGTGGTGCATCAAGAGTTCTTGCCACAGGGAAGAACGGTCAATAAGGAATATTACCTGCAAGTTATGCGCAATTTGCGCGAAGCAATCCGCCAGAAACGCCCGGATTTGTGGAAGAACAAAAATTGGCTTTTGCACCACGATAACGCCCCTGCTCACACATCGTTGCTTGTGCGCGACTTTTTGGCCAAAAACAACACACTTATGATGCCGCAGCCACCGTATTCCCCAGATCTGGCCCCCTGTGACTTTTTCTTGTTCCCTAAACTGTAGAGGCCCATGAAAGGACGACGTTACGCTACGCTTGACGAGATAAAGACGGCATCGAAGGAGGAGCTGAACAAGATAAAAGAAATGATTTTTTGAAGTGCTTCGAAGATTGGAAAAACCGTTGGCACAAGTGTATAATATTTCATGGGGATTACTTTGAAGGGGACAAAATAGATATTCATGAATAAATAAATAATTTTTGAAAAAACACAAAATTCGCGATACTTTTTGAACACACCTCGTATATATTCTTGTCCGTCCGTCTGTGCGGCTGTCCGTCCGTCTGTCTGTATCTATGCTATCTCCTCCGTCAGTTGTAAAGCTATCTTCACCAAACTTTGCACGAAGTCTTTTGGTTCGTATACGCTGCACATTTGTCGGAACCGGCCGGATCGGATGACTATAGCATATAGCTTCCATAGGAACGATTGGTCCAAAAACTAGTTCGAGTGAGAAAAACTTTTTTCTTTTTAATAGGAACGTATTTATCATTGGCATATATTTGTTTTATATACTTTAACACAATTCTACAAAGTTTTGTTAAAATCGGATGACTATAGCACATAGCTGCAGTACGAATGATTGGTCGAAAATTAAGTTCTAGTGAGAAAAACTTTTTTGTTTTAAATGGGATCGCCTCCAAATTTCGAAACTGTTAGTTTGTTATGCTTTTCCATGATTCCACTAAGTTTGGTCGAAATCGGACATCTATATAGTATAGCTTTCATAGAAAGTGAGCGTTAAAGTGATATTTAAAGCGCATTTAGCAAAATACATGTTGTGGGTATGTTATAATTTGATAGTGGTATCATAAATGAGCTGAAAGTTTCATGAATAATTCGCGGAATCGTTCATTTTTTATTAAAAGAATTTTAATAAAAAGAATTTAATTTTTATTCTATTTAAAAGCTATCTTAAAAATTCAACATGTCACAATATTTCAACATAAAATTTCCGAAAAAAAAAACATTTCTTTACTTTGACCTCGAAGGCATCGTAAACTATCTCTATAAATATAAAAGAGATTGTCCTCGCTGATTCACTTACTAACTCACTGATTGGCAATCATCGCAAAGCCTAAACGGTAAAAGTGGGTGAAAGTGCGTACTAAGACGGAGTTTTGGAAAATTCCACCCGGATAAGCGTTCGAAAAGTTTGCTTGGGGAAAATTTTATTTTTCATCCGATTGACTTGAATCTCGGTTTTTTATCAAAGTATGCAAAATAATTGGTCACGTGTTTTCCCGATTTCGGTAAATCCACCCACAAGGAAAATGGCGGAAAAATTCGAAATGCACAAATTTATTTTTCATCTGATTGACTTGAAATTCGGTTTATAAGGATAGTAAGTGAAATAAATTGAGATGTGATTTTCCGATGCTGGAGAATTTTATCCAATTTTCATCCGATTGTCTTCAAACTCCGATTGTTAGCATAGTAAAGGGTGATATTTTAGCTATTATATTTTTGGCAACACTGGTTTAAACAGCTCACGCACGTTTCGTGTTTTGTTTTACTGTCAAACATCTTCAGTTTGGTTTATAATTTAGCCATGAATCGTCTTACAAACGAACAGCGCTTGCAAATTATTGAATTTTATTATCAAAATGCGTGCTCTGTTAAGAAAGTTCATCGCGCGCTTCTTCCATTTTATGGTCAGTTTAATCGACCCACTGAAGCGGCTATTCGGGCTATTGTGACTAAATTTCGCACCAAATTTATATTGTTGGACATTAAACCACCAACACGCTTACGTAGAGTGCGAACTGAACTGAACTGAATATCGCAACTGTATCAGCCAGTTTTAATGATGACCATCAATTATCGATTCGTCGCCGTTCGCAGCAATTGGGCCTCTTTTACTCAACAACGTGGAAGGATTTAGGTGTGAAGCCTTTCAAAATACAGCTGGTGCAAGAACTGAAGCCGAACGACCTACCGCAACGTAGAATTTTTGGTGAATGGGCTCTTGGAAAGTTGGCCGAAGATCCACTTTTTTACCGAAAAATTGTGTTCAGCGACGAAGCTCATTTTTGGCTCAATGGGTACGTAAATAAGCAGAATTGTCGATTTTGGAGTGAATATTAGCCAGAAGCATTGCAAGAGCTACCAATGCATCCAGAAAATGCACAGTTTGGTGCGGTTTATGGGCTGGTGGCATCATTGGACCGTACTTCTTCAAAGATGATGCGAATCGTAACGTAACTGTGAATGGTGAGCGCTACGGTGATATGATATCCAACTTTTTTTTGCCCAAAATGCAAGAGCTTGACTTGCATGACATGTGGTTTCAACAAGACGGTGCCACATGCCACACAGCATGCGCAACAATGGACTTATTGAGAGGCGAGTTTGGTGAACATTTTATTTCACGTTCGGGACCGGTCAATTGGCCGCCTAGATCGTGCGATTTAACGCCTTTAGACTATTTTTTGTGGGGCTATGTGAAAGCTCATGTCTATACAGACAAGCCCGCTTCAATTGACGCATTGGAAGATAACATTGAAGCATTTATTCGTGAGATACCGGCCGAAATGTTGGAAAGAGTATGCCAAAATTAGACTAAGCGGATGGACCATTTGAGGCGCAGTCACGGTCAACATTTGCATGAAATAATCTTCAAGCATTAAATTATAGGGACCGTACTATCGATTCAAATAAAGATTTCATGCATTTTTCTGAATTTTATGTGTTTATTTTTTAAACTTTCCTATAGCTTTTAAAAAATCACCCTATAGTTTATTTACAATTTAGGCCACTGCCCATCCCGTCCCCACAATAACAAATTTTGTATAACTCTTACAATTTTGAAGATATCAAGATCATATTTTGCAATGTAGTGTACGGGCCCATTATCCACAATCTCTGAAATTCGCATAAAGATGGGATAATATATGGCAGAGTAATAAAGGTTATAAAAACGTTGCATACTTTTTGGCGATATATGTGTTGTTTGCTTACATAATGTTGAAATGGTAACATTAATGTTAATGCTCTGTTAATCAACATAAGGAAGGGCTATTAAGCAGTTATTGCCCTAAGTAACGGGTATATCGAAGTCGGGCAGGACCGACTTTAACTTACGCTCTCGTTTTTTGTCTAGACAAATGTACAAAAATACGTAAATGCATGCACATATTTATCAGTACATTTTATATGCATTATAAAATAAGTATGCACAATATACACACATGCATAAAAAGCCGCCCATTCACACACAAATCAAAATTATTTCGCGGAACTCTATATTATTTATACTTCCGTTTACCGGTTTAGGTTTGCATTTCAGCCAAGCATCTCTAGGCTTTGCTTTCAAATGCGTCTTTATGTTTGTCGAATTGCAACTGGTCTTAAAAAATTTTTTACACAATTTGCACTGTGATTTTTGTGCATCCACTCTTATAAAATACTTTTTAAGCAGTTTTTTTGTTCGACAAAAAACTCAAGAAACAGTTGATCGCAGCAGTGTGACCGAACGCTGCAAGCAAAATATCCCATAGTTCATTTTTTGAACTATAGTTCATTATTTGAACTATAGTTCATTATTTGAACTATAGTTCATAATTTGAACTATAGTTCATTATTTGAACTATAGTTCATTATTTGAACTATAGTTCATTATTTGAACTATAGTTCATTATTTGAACGATAGTTCATTATTTGAACTATAGTTCATTATTTGAACTATAGTTCATTATTTGAACGATAGTTCATTATTTGAACTATAGTTCATTATTTGAATTACCTCAGTAAAAGAATTATATGTGATAAAAAAAATTGTAACTTTAAAAAAGTACACGGATAGGTATAAATATTTTTGGTATGCAGTTTTATTGCGTATGGTAATAGACAAATGACAAGACAAGACAAGTTTCAGAACTTTCATTTCAATACATTAAAAACTTAAACTAAAATAATTATATGTGATATATCATTTTTTTCTTAAATTAAAGGTTTTATTCAGTTCAACTATTGAAACCCATTGTTATTTAGTTTACTTAATAATCAATAGACTAAATTATTCAATAATACTGAACTTTGTAGAAATGGCATGGAATTAACCAATGATTTTAGGTGGGATGTGCTAGTTTATGCCCGTTCTTGCTCTATTGTCAATTTTAAGGCAGGTTCTCACCTTGTGGGGGATATATGCCTTATCGTGTAGATATATGTTTTAAAAATTTACTCCAGAAATTTCAGATCAAAATCTGAAAAATTACAAAAGTTACAGCCCGTTACATAGAACAGTGTCGAGCACCGGGCGAGCAAATCCAAAACTTTAAGCGCAATTTTCTGTGAACCACATTTTCTGACCTAACGGAAGTGATTGAAGGCGCTGGAATGAACCAGTCGTCACCCTTTTTATTTTAAATGTTCCTTAGGATTTTTTTTAATAAGCGAACCAGGATCAGTCAAAAATATTGAAAATTGTTTATTTAAAAAAATAATAAGTGAATAAAACAATGCGAAAATCGTGATTTTTTTCAAAACCTTATAACGTTTGTAATTTTGATTTTTTTTCATGATCGTAGTTCATTCAATAGATAATAAGGTACAGAAAATTGTGTTCCCAAAATAAATGTTTGTTCATATCCAGCGTTGTATCTTTAACAGTTTTTTCAAAAAAATTCCTAAAAAAAGTCCACTTTTTCGGGTCCACAAGGTGAGAACCTGCCTTAAGCTCTTCTGCTGTCGCGAGCCGCCGGCAATCCTTGAACACTTCGGCAGATAGGATACCCCAGAGATACACAGTTCGGATTGAGGTCGGGAATCAATGCTGGCCACTTTAAGACTGGTACATTTCTGTCATTAATTAACTCTATTTTCTGCTTTGCGCTGTTAATTGACGCATTATTCTTCTGAAAGGTCCAATCATCACCATATAACTGACTGCCAAACTCCACTAACTTGTCGTCCAATAGCTGATGATGAATCTGAGGAATGCAGCCCTTTATCTAGGGAGGATGACGAAGTGGCAAGCAGTGCTCAAGATGAAGATCCGAAATGCTGCCAACTTTGCGGAGCGGTGAAATGCTGCCAACTCAGTGTGGTTGGCAGTACCACTATAAAAAATGAACTATAGTTCATAAAACGAACAATAGTTCATAAAATGAACAATAGTTCATAAAATGAAATATAGTTCACAAATGATTAGTTCATGGAAAAATGAACTAATGAACTAGGTCATCAAAATTAACTAAAATTTAAAGCTTTAAGGCCCAGGCGGACTGACGACGTAACGAGAAGTTTCATACAAAAATTGTGAGGAGAAACAGGCGTAACGCTTTCCTTGCACTTTACGTTTTCCCCCGTTGGAGTCAAAACGTACTTTTGCGCTTAACAGCGCTTAACAGAGCTTAACATCTCATACGTGGACTCAATGGTAATAGGCTGTGGGCCTTATTTTGCGTTGCTCTGCTGGTGCAATATTATTGCCACCAGATGTTACGCGCTGTTATTCTACTTGAATTCTGCAGGCTGCTCTGCCGTCAGCAGCAACTTATTGTGCGGCGAATTCAACATCCGTCTGTCTCGCTCTCACTCATTTCGTATCCCATAAGTCCAAAATTGTCATTAGAAATTGAACGTGTCATCCCAGCCTTATCATACTTTAGATTCCTTCCAAGGGCAACGTTAACTTCGGCTTGACTCGGCTGTTGATGCTGATCAAGAATATATATACTTTTTAGCAGCGATATTCAAGAAGAGCGAGGCCAAAAAGTGAGAGTGTATTGGTATGCGATATTTAAGCGACCGATGTTATTACGGGCTCAATAAGGAGTTCAAGAGCAGAGACCTCTCTCGGAAAACGAAAATTGCGCTATACAAGTCGCTTATCATCCCAGTCCTGCTATACGGCGCAGAAGCATGGACAATGACAAAAGAGGATGAGGCGGTAATTGGCGTGTTCGAGAGAAAAGTTCTTCGGAGGATTTATGGACCTCTAAACGTTGGCGGCGAATTTCGCATCCGAATGAATCGCGAACTGTATGAGCTCTATGGGGACACTGACCTAGTCAAGCGCATAAAACAACAGCGTTTGCGCTGGATAGGACATGTTACCCGTATGGATGATAACGCTCCAGCAAAGCGTCTGTACAATCGGCATGCGATAGAGTTGGGAGGCACTCCCCCGCCTGGTCGACCAAAGCGGAGATGGCGTGACCAGGTGCAGGGAGACATTGCGAAACTGGGAGTGTCCTTCTGGTGGAATGTCGCTCGGGACAGAGGCGAGTGGCGGGCATTAGTGGCAGCGGCCGAGACCGTAAAACGGTTGTGATGGCCAAAGAAGAAGAAGAAGATTTAAGCGACACAACCCAGCTTTGAACTGCCCCCAACGAGGGCTGGGCAGCGAATGAAGGCAAAGAGAGCTCTGCTTACGCTCATATGCCCGACTTCGGCATGCGCTCGTCTAGTATGCGTGTAAATAGCCGATTGCGCTCTGCCCCTCAGGGGCTATGGAGGAACATCGCTGCTTTATAGGGTCGCAAATGCCTTCAGGTAATGGCCTTGTGGAACAACCATTGCAGTCCATATGTTTGGTTGGCTTTAGAAAGGCCGTAAGGTAAGTGGCAAGTGTATGTATAAGGATCCTGCGTGTATTCAACCTGAATTTCCAGATGGTGCCGGCGCTTGAGGATCATGCAAATATACCAATTGAAAAAAAGAAAGAGCAGGAGAACATCCAGGCGCAAGAGGCAAATGCAAACAGTCTTGCAAACAGGCACAGAGGTTTACTTGATCGGGCAGAATCAGAATTAGAATTGGATGCCGCTTGCAGATCAGATCCACTTGGCAAGAACTTGCATAAGATTTCGCGAGAGTAAATATTCGCGTAAATAAAAACAAAAACATTAAAACAGTAATTCCCAAGAAAATACGAAAAAAATAAAAGTTGGCTGGCGGTCTGCTCTCTAGGAGGTCGCACCGCCGAATGAACGAAATTCAACTTTACATGAGACGCCTTGACTTCTGACTCGTTACATTTTAAACGGTTACTGTAACGAGTTGAGTAATCAGTTATCGGTAGCTATTAGGGATGGGAGACTGGGAAATGTAACGAGATGGTGACATGTCCAATTTCTACGGACAATTTCTTTGACCAATATAAGTGGTATTCCTGAAAGTGATTTGCTTTCGATTTTGATTTCGTGAAAGCAAATCAAAAACAGTTGACGGAACGACCCTGACTTGACTTTGATTTGCTTTCGTTTGCAGAACAGTTGGCGCCAATTTAAACAATGGCGCGTAAACAAAAAGTTTCGAATGAAATTGTGAAAACTAGTTTTCTAAGCTTCTTAAGTAAGTTTGTGGGCAGAAAATGTTGTCTAGAATGTTTGTTACTTTACAAAGATTAATTCAATTAATTATATATTTAATTATGGTCAAGCGAAGTGATTTATGCCATTTGACAGAATTTAAGAGGAAAAGACACAGCAAAATTGTAGAAGAATTTAAGGAGAAATATACAAAAATGTAATCCCAAACATATTTGCCTACGTCAAGCAAACGTTCCAAAAGCTCGAGTACTTATGACTCCGTCCACTCTAGACCGCTGGTCCTCTTAATACAATAGGGTATGTTTAACAAATCAGTCGTAAATGTGAAAAAGTGTAATTTTGGTTAAAAAAAACTTAGTATCGAGCAATTTCGAGATTTTTGTCTTAAAAATATGCGGTCAAACCAGCAAACTGTAAATTATAAAAAAGAAAACTGGAAGGCAATGCAAAGCGCTGGAAGAATGTTATGACGCCAAGCGTTTCCGAAAGGCCCGGTGCCCCATTGTGGATCGGCTGACCTGCCCGCTGATGTTGTAGGGACGCAGCAATGGCAAGAAGCTGAGTTTCTGTCGCACTGTCAAGCACTCGCTCGGGATGATTCATAATGGATATGTCGCTCTTGCGTCGCGTTAACCATGCCATCTGGCTGCTGTGCACTGGAGCACGTGGGGTTCCCTTCAGGAACATCAATATCATGTACGAGTTCTTGGCCGATAAGCTGATCAATGCTGCAAAGGGTTCCTCCAACTCGTACGCCATCAATTCGAAAATCAGAAGAAGAAACCCACAATTCTACTGACATGTTTACAAAAAATTTAAAATAACTTTAACAATTCCGTAGCTTAGCTGGGAGTCGGAAAGCCCTAAGATTTAAAAACATAAAAAAAATACAATCAATAAAACTCTTTCTGTTACAAGACCTAAAGAGCCGCCATCACCTACACCAAACATTGTTTTAATTTTCCTTATTGATACAGCTATTTTGCATACTATTTCTTAAAGGGCAAAGTCAATTTTTCGCTTATACAAAGCTTGTTGCACTCTTTATATTCCCTTGTCAAGTTTTGGCACTCAAATAATAGCTCCTCTAAACATCTGGTATATAGCCAATTTACACTAGGGCATAAAGGCTGCCTTTACTGAAAATTGCCTTAAGGCAGCCGGTAAAGTGTGCCTTCCTGTTACAAAAAAGTGACAGTTTTGGTAAAAATTAGTTCGGCCGAAATTACGTGAGGTTTTTACAAACAAAGTTGGCCCTGAAAATTACTACAGTGAATCAAAAGGGTTCGCTCAGTAGCTCGTGTGTGGTAAATTTACGCTTTATCATTTTACGAGAGCTAGTGAATACCCTAATAGTTAATTAATTTACTCAAGTCGTGAGCAGCTGATGCACGAAATCCGAAGCAAATCAAAATCGAAAGCAAATCACTTTCAGGAATACCACTATTGTTGGGCAAATTGGACGAACACGTCAAATTCAGCGCATACTTAAAAGAAGTAACAACAAAATGCTGAACAACAAAATTCGGACCAAAACTGCGACTATACATATTTTTTCCGAGTTTTAGAAAGGACGAATTCCAATCGAATAGTTTCGGTTAGAACACAATGAAAAATGAGCTGGCTTCCGTAAAAGATCGTAGGATCGGGAGTAGTCCCGAACAACTTCAAACATCTTCAAAAGCTTCGGAAGAATTCGACGACTTTGCCCCCAATCCATTACTTAATTTTATAATATCTGCGCCTGAAAAATCGTAGAACTAATTGGTAATATTTATTTAACAGCTGGGACATAGTTTAATACGATGATTTCATAGCACAGTAAGCGTTCTTTATAAGCAACCTCTACATACGCAACTTTCTATTGTAGCAACCTCTGTATTAGCAACTTTTTTGATTCCAAAATTTCTGTACAATCAACCATGGTTTAATTTTTCTATTAATGTTCATTGTTTCGTAAAAATAGAGAAGAAAAACTGAGTTTCAATTTCTTCAAAAACAAAATTATCAATTTTAAATGAAGTCCAAGATGGGAAGCCACCAAAAAAACTTCAACATCCATAAGTCGACTTTGGCGAGGATAAAAAATAATAAAGAAACTTGGAACAGTTAGCACCAAAAACATAACTTAGTCCAAGCAAAAATCAAGCTAATAAAGCCATTAAAAATCCTGAAATTGATGATCAACTATACGCTTGGTTTTCACAACGAAGGGAAGCAAACGAATTGGCTTCACATGAGATACTCAAACTCAAAGCTTTAGAGTTAAGAAGGTCACTCAATGGACACGAAGAACTTTCAGCCAGTGATGACTGGCTTAATAAATTCAAAAAACGTCACAGCATAAAAATTTGGAAGGTTTCCGGTGAAAAACTGTCCTGCAATGCTGTGGTGCTGCTACATTTACAAGCGAATTCAAAAGGATTATTGCCGTAAATGGGGTTTTACCGGAACAGATCTACAATTGTGACGAAACAGCTCTGGTTTGCAAGGGTTTGCACTAGAAAACAAACGCCACAGCTTTCGAAAAAAAAGCTGCTGGACGGAAAACCATGAAGGAAAGGGTCACCATTATGCCTGTTGTAAAAGCAACAGGGACGCATAAGCTTAATTTGATGATGATTGGAAAATCAAAAAATCCTCGGTGTTTTAAAAATGTAAATTTACCACTGTATTACAAATTATCCAAAAATGCTTGGCAAGCCTCTGCGCTTTTTAAGGAGTGGTACAACGATTTGTTTATCCCTGAAGTTTCTCGTCACTTAGAATCTAAAGGCTTACCAGTAAAATCAATTTTATTGGTTGATAATGCCACCTACCATGGGACAGCAAACACTTTTTCCGATAAGGAAAACTTTGCGGCTATTTTTTCCCACCCAACAATACACCCTTGACTTGACCTTGACCTTGACCCACCACTTGATCAAAATGTCATAAAATCTCTTGAGTAGCGATTACGAAAACACCTTCTGTCTGTAAACGGTCATAACGGCATGGTTAAAAGAAGTTGTCTTTTTGATAGTTGAAGCCGAGATGAAGTCCCACGATCCGTTGTCATGAGTTCATTTAAACATCTGTTTTCATCGATGGTCGAAATAGAGTTTAATATACCATATCATTTTGTGGTTGAGGACGATATCCCCCTGTACAATTCGGTAATCGAAAAGGATTTAACTGAGAACGAAATAATGGAATGGGCGACTGTTAGTAGCGAGAGAATCTTTTTTTTGAAATAGAAGAAGGTGCAATAGCAAATGACGAGAGCATCGGGAACAACGAAGATCATATGGAAGAAGAGAGAAGAGTCAGCATTGATAACGTGATAGATTCCTTCAACGTGGCGGTAGAAAGGGCACAGGAAAATAACCTAACAAGCAATGAGATATTGTTTTTGCACGAATCAGAGAAAAATCAGTTCTTAGAATGCTTTGAAGTTTCTCTTGTATGCTCTTACTCTTATAATTAAAATTGTAAATTACATTTAAAATTAAATTCATCCTGACCAAACCAAAACTACATTATATTCTTTTGCAAGTATTTTAATTTCAAATCAGATTATTCCTCGTAGCTTCGCTCCTACCGGGTGTTCCACGACGGTCTGATGTTTGTATCACATAAAGGAAACACATCCGACCACATAAAATATAAGTGGTATTCCTAAAAGTGATTTGTTTCGATTTTGATTTCGTGAAAATTCATTATGTAATTGACTATGGCCAGGCGAAGTGACTTATGCCATTTGGAAGAACTTAAGAGGAAGAGGCAGGACAAATTTGTATAAGAATTTGTGACTTCCAACTTTCTGGGAAAATTATGCACATATGTAATACCGAACTTATAAGTCCAAGTCAAGCACAGCTTGCAAAATCTCGAACACTAATAACTCCGTTCAACGCTGGTCTATTTACATAATAGGCTCATAAGCATTCTAAAATGCGATCAATAAATATTCTTTTAGTTATTCCAATTGGAAATGCATTAAAATGTACACCTCTGTTCATCATCATATTTAAGTAATAGCAGAATTTAGATAAAATCAAATCGAAATCAGCCTCGAAGCTGCTTTCCTGAAATCAACAACTTTCCTTACTTTTTCTGGGTACACTGCACATTTTAAATAGAGCAGTCGTGAGCAGCTGATGCACGAAATCTAAAGCAAATCATTATTTTTTAAAGCGCCGGACGCCGAGTTTGCTTCTCTGAAAGTCGATGTTGCATGGCATGCGTGTGTATGAGGGAGACGGCTGTATGTCGGCAATAAAACTCGAGCCCATTCCTTTCACTTACTATGGGCAGCGGTGCCTTCGTACCGCTTAACATGGGTGGAGAGAGCAACAGCGCAACCAAAATGCTTGCAACATATGTAACAAGTAAGAAAGTCGGTCAAGCCCGACTATAACATACTCTGTATCTGTGAAGTGCTGCCCATCACCGTTGCTACCGGTGCTGCCCATAATTGTTTGATTTCCTTATAACTCGACTATCGTTCATCCTATCTTTACAATTCCTTTGACGTATCAATAAAGAATCCCGATTACCAAAAATGTTCAGAACGTACGAACCTTCTATCTATAAAACTGTGGTAGACATGACGTTTTTTTCGATATTGCGGGGGCGGGAGGGGTCGTGGCCAACATTGAAAATAAACTTGATCTGCCTGCAAGTAAATATAAGAAGTTTTTCTCCCATACATGTCGAACCTCTATCTCTTACCAGCTCTGAGATCCGTTTGCTCATACGGACAGACGGAAATGTTTGCTCAAACTTATTATACTCTTTGTACCTCTAGCACAGAGTATAACAAGTAAGGGAGCTGTAGACGAGTGCCCCGACTACAAAATACCCTGTTCCCTTGACTTCTTGTGTTTTCATACACATATAAACACACTCACACATACACACACACACTCTAACATACGCACACACGCACGCGCAAGCGCGGTAACTGACAATGCAAGGCCCCCCTTCTCTCCCACGAGCAAAATTGATTCGTATATAACTTCGGTGTTTTTTGTCCGATCTTATTGATCTTTTCAGAATAGATAAATATTGGGTCTTACTTGATATATATAAAGTTTAAAAATTTGTGGCTCTGACAGACTTTTGCGCTTAAAGGGGGGAGGCGGAGGAATTTTCCAAATCTGAAAAAAACTAGATTTGAATCTGGTATACACCTACCTACATGCAAAAATTTGTGGCTCTATCTCTTATAGTCTCTAAAGTCGACGCGTTCATACGGAGAGACGGACGGACAGACGGACATGGCTAAATCGACTCGGCTGTTGATGCTGATCAAGAATATATGTACTTTATAGCGTCGCAAATGCTTTCTTCTACCTTCTACCCATTTTCAATGGGAACTGGGTATAAAAACGGTGCTGTTAAGCGCTGTCGAGCGGTTCAATTTTTTTCCCAATAAACAAATCAAATAATTCAAAAATAGGGGAAAGTTAACTTCGGCTCGGCCGAAGTTTTGTATACCCTTGCAGCTTCCATTGAAAACAAAAAAGTTTTTCTAACTAAGACTACTTTTTGGACCTTACTTTTCTATCAGATCTATACTATATAGATGTCTGATTTCGACCAAACTTGGTGAAATCTTGGAAAAGCATAATACACTGTTAATTACGAGGCGTTTATTTGGAGGCGATCCCATTTAAAACTAAAAAGTTTTTCTCACTAGAACTTCTTTTTCGACCGATCATTCATACTGCAGCTATATGCTATAGTTATCCGATTTTGATAAAACCTTGTAGAAATATGTCAAAGTATATGAAATAAGAATATGCCAATAAAAAGGCCGTTTTCATTAAAAACAAAAAAGTTTTTCTCACTAGAACTTCTTTTTCGACCGATCATTCATACTGCAGCTATATGCTATAGTTATCCGATTTTGATGAAACCTTGTAGAAATATGTCAAAGTATATGAAATAAGAATATGGCAATAAAAAGGACGTTTTCATTAAAAACAAAAAAGTTTTTCTCACTAGAACTAGTTTTTCGACCGATCGTTCCTATCGGAGCTATATGTTATAGTCATCCGATTTCGACCCAACTTTGTAGAATTGTGTAAAAGTATATAAAATAAGTGTATGCCAATAAAAAGGACGTTTTCATTAAAAAAAAAAAGTTTTTCTCACTAGAACTAGTTTTTCGACCGATCGTTCCTATGGCAGCTATTGTTATAGTCATCCGATTTCGACCCAACTTTGTAGAATTGTGTAAAAGTATATAAAATAAGTGTCTGCCAATGATAAGGACGTTTTCATTAAAAACAAAAAAGTTTTTCTCACTAGAACTAGTTTTTCGACCGATCGTTCATATGGCAGCTATATGCTATAGTCATCCGATTTCGACCAAACTTAGTGAAATCATGGGAAAGGATAGTAAACTAAGAAATACGTACTTTGGAGGCGTTTCCATTAAAAACAAAAAAAGTTTTTCTCACTAAAACTAGTTTTTTGACCGATCGTTCCTATGGCAGCTATATGCTATAGTCATCCGATCCGGCCGGTTCCGACAAATGTGCAGCGTATATGTACCAGAAGACTTCGTGCAAACTTTGGTGAGGATAGCTTTAAAACTGACGGAGGAGATAGCATAGAAACAGACAGACGGACAGACGGACAAGGCTAAATCAACTCAGCTCGTCATGCTGATCAAGAATATATATACTTTATGTGGTCGGAGATGCTTCCTTCAATGCGTTACAAACATCACAATTTTATAATACCCTTTGCAAGGGTATAATAATCTGCATTGTGCCTTAATCGGGGGTGTTATAGAAATCTCTACAGATTTTCGTATAAACGGTTTCATATCAAACTACAACTGCTTGCTTTCACTTGTGAAGTTTTTCCAAAATGCAAGGCTACTAGTTTGGTTGACAAAAGTTGAGAGATTTGAAATCGCTCAACGCCAAGTTGATTTAAGGCGTACGGTTTTCATTCCCTATAATCTAGTAGGCGACATTATTCTTGACACTTTACATATAAGCTCCTCCTAGCTTAGTTCAAAATCGTTTATACGAAAATCTCTAGAGATTTCTGGGACACCCACTAATAACACAAGTTAACAAATGATTAATGATTTTCTCATCCTCGACAAATTTATGTCAGTCCTTTTGTAAAATCACGCGCTGAATGCGAATCTGGAGTTCAAAAATGTTTAAGTAGATCAGATTTCGAGATAATCCCAAATTATCGTTTTAGCATTTTTGAAAAATATCCCAATTATGAAATGATTTATGAAAAATTTTTATATACCAAATTAAAGCTAATAAAATTATCTTTCAATCATTGTTACGTTGTTTTATTGTCAAACTTGTAGTGTGGTGGCTATTTTCAGTTTCAACGTTAATAACACCGTTATTATAACTAACAAAAAACTGTTAAAAATTTCTTTCTCTTCTGGATGATGTAAACTATTAGGAGTAGTAGTATTTATTTGACAATACAAAGGCTTTGTTTATAACCAACAGCCATAGCTTATCAATATTGTACATATTTTATTAGTGTACTTCTACTAATAGTAGTAGATATTTATTTTATATAACCTGTGGCTTGGTTTTTAACCGTGAGCCAAAACATATGAGGTTTTACATTGTTTACAATAATAGAAAAAAGACTAAGAATAATTTAATACAGAAACAAACATGGTATTCGGTTTAAGCATTGACAAAGAAAAACTTAAGGAAACATATATAAAACTAGCTGAATACCCGGCGTCGCCAGGGTCCTTATGATTCTTATGAAAGAGACTGTACTCAAGCTAGTGTTGGCTGCAAGTCGCCATAACCATTTAACCATCTTCATTAATAATGGGTGGTCACTAAAAATATTTGATTGGATACAAATTTGTTTCACGAAAAGTAGATTATTTTAAATACTCATTGATTTTGCATATTTGACATATTTACATACTATATCTTCGACCTAAAAGCGTATTCAAGAATTTTTCGACCTATTTAGACCTATTTTGGAATATGTCATATGCTTTCACATATTCCTAGAGTCAATATATGCTCCCAAGTAGGCCTTTGCAATATAACTTTGCTAATTAAATCGGTCATTTTTGTGGCCTTCATAAAGCTGGAAGTAAGGATGCCAAATCAAAAATGAAACCACTGATGAAGCCGGGAAGTTTATAGCCAATCTTATAGTTGTAAGTCTCAATGATTTAACTCCCACAAGACCATATCTAGTTGCTAGTAAGGAGATAGAAAACGTTAACAGTGGTGCAATTTCAAGATTTGTAAATAATGCCCTGAGGAATTTGTGGCCGAATGACATTGAAGAAAAAGTACTTATGCTACTAACGGATGCAGCTGCATATATGATTTAGGCTGGAAAGCATCTAAAAGTATCCCAACATGATTCATGTTACTTGTTTGGCTCACGCGCTCCACAGGATTGCGGAGACTGTGCGTGACCTTTTTTAGCATATGCTTTTACCTAAAAAAAGCATATTTCGGATATGATCATCTTAAAAAATTGCCAATATTTATATTAGTCAAACGCCAAAATTTCTAATTTTTTGGACCACCAACAAAAAAACCTGAAATCCGATGTCTATTCACTATAATCTAAACCAGCGATGTCCAAAATTTGAAAAGGCAGCCACGCGTGTTTGGCAGGTTTGGTGATTGTGTGTGAGTTTGGACACCACTGATCTAAACTCATGAATATTTTGCAAATTTTGTGACTTTTTTGACCGTTTGGTTTATGCCACCTATTTACCCATCTACAATTGCCGTCTATCAAATCTTCACAATAATCCATGCTCAAATCAAAAACTTGCAAATTTCGCTATATTTTGGACCGTCCATTTACCAACGCCGGCATTGTAATAAAAGCACTAAGCGCTTTCATAAATACTCATAAGGTTATTTTGCAAATTTCGCGAGCGTTGCCCAAAGTTGCATGGCAATCGGATGAACGGTGTAGTTTTCGAATTTTCGCGGTTTTTTGACTATTTCCAGCACATTTCTTCAAATCACAATCCTTCGCTGGCAAGCGTCCAAACATTCTCCAAAGTTTCATAACAATCGAACATTTTGCAAATTTCGCGGTGTCTTCTACTTTAAGCCTGCTTATAACCTCGATTTCCGAAAGTGAAGGCTTGTTGAAGTACAAACTTAGTAGTTCGCCCAGGATTGGACAGTCCCCCATCAGGCGCGCCACGTTCTCCGTTACACGGAGTTTGCAGAGTGTGCAGTCAGTGTTTGAGGAGTTTACATGCGGCCTGTAGTTAAGATTGAGCATTTCACACCGAGCGCGGCATATCGTAGAGATCGTTTGGATTCCAAAACGGTCCTGGAAGTAGTTCAGAGTTCCAAGGTTGTGGTTCAGTTTTTTGTGGATGACTCAGGACACTTAAGGACGCCAGGTGCAGAAAATGTTCTCTTTCCCGGAACTTGATGTTTTCCAGGATCAGTTTATGAGAGGCTTCCGAAGACTCTGGACAGTTAAGATTGATATCAATGTTACAAGTAGAAGCAGTGGCAATCCATTTCTCGAACACCTGAGTTTTGCTGGCTAACATCATATCTGCTACAATTTTGGGCAGTCTTTCGTTGGGCAAATCAAAGATCTTACGGATGTATTTGAAGTGGGTTTGGAGGCGAAATATGTGAAGCGAAAGCAGGCCGGTTTCAATGTGGATGGCATAATTGGGAGTTGTACTTGGAAGTTTAAATATACGTTTAATAAACATCTTTTGAAGTCTCTCAACCTTATCATACCGGCAACACCCCCATTATTGCGACGCGTAGCACATCACAGATCTAACCGCAGCACAGTGGCCAATTTTGGCAGGCAATAAATGCTTTTTTATTATTTTTTTTTTTATACCCTTGCAGAGGGTATTATAAAATTGTCCGGAAGTTTGTAACGCATAGAAGGAAGCATCTAAAGTATATATATTCTTGATCAGCACGACGAACTGAGTTCATTTAGCCTTGTCCGTCTGTCCGTCTGTCTGTTTCTATGCTATCTCCTCCGTCAGTTTTAAAGCTATCCTCAACAAACTTTGCACGAAGTCTTCTGGTACATATACGCTGCACATTTGTCGGAACCGGCCGGATCGGATGACTATAGCGTATAGCTGCCATAGGAACGATCGGTCAAAAAACTAGTTTTAGTGAGAAAAACTTTTTTGTCTTTAATGGAAACGCCTCCAAAGTACGTATTTCTTAGTTTACTATCCTTTCCCATGATTTCACTAAGTTTGGTCGAAATCGGATGACTATAGTTCTATAGTTCGGATGACTAGTTCTAGTGAGACAAACTTTTTTGTTTTTAATGAAAACGTCCTTATCATTGGCATACACTTATTTTATATACTTTTACACAATTCTACAAAGTTGGGTCGAAATCGGATGACTATAACAATAGCTGCCATAGGAACGATCGGTTGAAAAACTAGTTCTAGTGAGAAAAACTTTTTTGTTTTTAATGAAAACGTCCTTTTTATTGGCATAGTCTTATTTCATATACTTTGACATATTTCTACAAGGTTTCATCAAAATCGGATAACTATAGCATATAGCTGCAGTATGAATGATCGGTCGAAAAAGAAGTTCTAGTGAGAAAAACTTTTTAGTTTTAAATGGGATCGCCTCCAAATAAACGCCTCGTAATTAACAGTGTATTATGCTTTTCCAAGATTTCACCAAGTTTGGTCGAAATCAGACTTCTATATAGTATAGATCCGATAGAAAAGTAAGGTCCAAAAAGTAGTCTTAGTTAAAAAACTTTTTTTGTTTTCAATGGAAGCTGCAAGGGTATACAAAACTTCGGCCGAGCCGAAGTTAACTTTCCCCTATTTTTTTATACCCTTGCAAAGGGTATTATAAAATTTTCCGGATGTTTGTAACGCATAGAAGGAAGCATCTCCGACCACATAAAGTATATATATTCTTGATCAGCACGACGAGCTGAGTTGATTTAGCCCTGTCCGTCTGTCCGTCCGTCCGTCTATCTCCTCCGTCAGTTTTAAAGCTATCCTCACCAAACTTTGCACGAAGTCTTTTGGTACAAATACGCTGCACATTTGTCGGAACCGGCCGGATCGGATGACTATAGCATATAGCTGCCATAGGAACGATCGGTTGAAAAACTAGTCTTAAAGAGAAAAACTTTTTTGTTTTTAATGGAAACGCCTCCAAAGTACGTATTTCTTAGCTTACTATCCCTTCCCATGATTTCACTAAGTTTGGTCGAAATCGGATGACTATAGCATATAGCTGCCATAGGAACGATCGGTCGAAAAACTAGTTCTAGTGAGAAAAACTTTTTTGTTTTTAATGAAATCGTCCTTATCATTTGCATACTCTTATTTTTTATACTTTTACACAATTCTTTAAAGTTTGGTCGAAATCGGATGACTATAGCATAAGGCTCCCATAGGAACGATCGGTCGAAAAACTAGTTTGAGTGAAGATTGGCTTACAATTAATTTATATACTTTTACACAATTCTTTAAAGTTTGGTCGAAATCGGATGACTATAGCATATAGCTCCCATAGGAACGATCGGTCGAAAAACTAGTTTGAGTGAAGAAAACTTTTTTTTTTTTAATGAAAACGTCCTTTTTATTGGCATACACTTATTTTATATTCTTTGGACACATTTCTACAAAGTTTTATCAAAATCGGATGACTATAGCATATAGCTGCAGTATGAATGATCGGTCGAAAAACAAGTTCTAGTGAGAAAAACTTTTGGTTTTAAATCGGATTGCCTCCAAATTTCGTAATTAACAGTGTATTTTGCTTTTCCATGATTTCACCAAGTTTAATCGAAATCAGACATCTTTATAGTATAGATCCCCTAGAAAAGTAATGTCCAAAAAGTAGTCTTAGAAAAGCTTTTTTGTTTTCAATGGAAGCTGCAAGGGTATACAAAACTTCGGCCGAGCCGAAGTTAACTTTCCTCTATTTTTATACCCTTGCAAAGGGTATTATAAAATTGTCCGGATGTTTGTAACGCATAGAAGGAAGCATCTCCGACCACATAAAGTAATATATATATATTCTTGATCAGCACGACGAGCTGAGTTGATTTAGCCCTGTCCGTCTGTCCGTCGGTTTCTATGCTATCTCCTCCGTCAGTTTTAAAGCTATCCTCACCAAACTTTGCACGAAGTCTTTTGGTACAAATACGCTGCACATTTGTCGGAACCGGCCGGATCGTATCACTATAGCAAATAGCTGCCATAGGAACGATCGGATGAAAAACTAGTCTTAAAGAGAAAAACTTTTTTGTTTTTAATGGAAATGCCTCCAAAGTACGTATTACTTAGTTTACTATCCCTTTGCATGATTTCACTAAGCTTGGTCGAAATCAGATGACTATAGCATATAGCTGCCATAGGAACGATCGGTCGAAAAACTTGTTCTAGTGAAAAAAATTTGTTTGTTTTTAGTGAAAACGTCCTTTTTATTAGCATACACTTATTTTATATACTTTTACACAATTCTACAAAGTTGGGTCGAAATCGGATGACTATAGCATATAGCTTCCATTGGAACGATCGGTCGAAAAACTAGTTCTAGTGAGAAAAACTTTTTTGTTTTTAGTGAAAACGACCTTATCATTGGCATATTCTTATTTTATATACTTTAACACATTTCTACAAAATTTTATCAAAATCGGATGACTATAGCATATAGCTGCAGTATGAATGATCGGTCGTAAAAGAAGTTCTAGTGAGAAAAACTTTTTGTTTTAAAAACTAGTTTTAGTAAGAAAAACTTTTTTGTTCTTAATGGAAACGTCCCTTAAGTTGGCATATATTTAATTTATATACTCTTACACGATTCTACGATTTTTAATGGAAACGCCTGTCAAGGTACACTCCCAGTTACCTGTGTTCTTGAAGATGAGCTAGAAATTGATCTTCCATGAAGACTCCGGGGCAGTCGTCTCCCCTTAGCGTGAGGGTGACATTGGCACACTCGCTTGATTTATTGATTTACATGTACTGCTGTAGGATGTCCGAGGCGTTGTAGACACAGGGATGTCTGGCCAAAATGGCTGTGTCGTCGGCGAAAGTGGCAAGGAAAGGTTCTGTGCGTCATGCCAGGGAATGTTACTTCCTGTGGGCATGTCCTTGGTCGAAAGTGTATACAGCGTGGGCCCAAGATGCTAGCCTGCGGCACTCCTGCTAGTATGTGTTTTCTGGTCGATTCAGCTCCATCAAGAACGACGGAGAATGTCCTGCCGGCTCTTTATTTTGCTCTTTATCTTGCACAGCAAACCATCGTGCCAATCTCGATCGAACGCTTGCTTAATATCAACGAATACTGCCACGTCATGCATTGCATGGAACCCTTCCAGGATAAAGTTAGTTACCCTGTTTAACTGCTCTGAAGTTCCGTGCGACCTTCTAAAACCAAATTTAAATTCGATCGCATTTCTTGTGTCACAAAATTTTTTCTTGCCTAATCTCAGTTTTGCTGCATTTGTTCCATAATTTCTGGAATCAAATCCTCTAGATTCAGAACTTCCAATAATTGCCCTCTGAATCTTAATCTTAGAAATTCAATTAACGGTAGTAAATTGTGGCATGTTAGGTATGTCGCATATCAAAAGTGAACATTTCGAAAATATCACTAGTTTACAGCCAGAAATACCCCATTCTATTAAAACTTTTTTTTAGTGTAGTTTCATAAGTAAGGTAATGTTGAAGAAATCTTAGGAGTTGTAACGCTTTGAAGGTAGCATCTCCGAAAACATAAAGTATATATATTCTTGATCAGCACGACGAGCTGAGTTGATTTAGCCCTGTCCGTCTGTTCGTCCGTCCGTCTGTCGGTCTGTCCTTCTGTCCGTCTGTCAGTTTCTATGCTATCTCCTCCGTCAGTTTGAAAACTATCTTCACCAAACTTTGCACGAGGTCTTTTGGTACATATAAGCTGCACATATGTCGGAACCGGTCGGATCGGAAGACTATAGCATATAGCTTTCATAGGAACGATCGGTCGAAAAAGAAGTTCTAGTGAGAAAAACTTTTTTTAAAAAAATTTACATATTAGTTATTAGTTACATGACTCTACTAAATTTGGTCGAAATCGGATATCTACATGTATATAGTATAACTCCAATATAAGAGTAAGGTCCAAAAAGCCGTACCGAAGTTAACTTCCCCTGCTTTTTAAGTTTAAATTATGCCTTGTAAGCTTCGGGCAGAATAAGTACACACTTTGTATACATATGTAAGACAACATTTCAAAATTACCGCCACCAACCAGCCACCTATCGATAACATCGTGAGAAACCCTGTCCTAGTCCTCCCCGAAAAGTATGCTACACGTTTTTTGTCAGTCAGATGCGCGCGCGCCTGAACAAATCGATGAACTTGATTGTGAATTCTGAAGCCTGAGGTGAGAGCGTCGTTTACCTACACAAAAACTTGGTGCAATTTGCTAACGGTACGAAAAATTTAAACCACATTATTTCTTAACTGAGTGAAGAGAGAAAGAAAAATTCCAATAAGTATTAAATATAAAAACTTGCAAATACAGCCATTTCAGTCGTTCGTTTGTTCAAGGGCAAATAGTTGCATCGCTTGAATCGATAATCTTGGGGAGGCTGTAAACAGAAGCCCCCAACTCCCTTAATTGGAGAAGTGTTAAATTCCTTTACAGAGCGCAGCAGCTGGTGCAGGAGTCGAAGTAGCCATGGGTTATGTGAGTTAAATATTAATGTGAAAGATTTCAAGGCTAATGCATGATGAGATTTACTGTTACAGCGTTTGAAGGCCACCAAGTGTCCCACGGATGAGTTGTCGTTGACGAATCGTGCCATAGTAAATGTGGGCGACTTTCCCGATGAAGTGAAGTAAGTGAAACTATGTGGAGCAGACTTGAGTCATAAAGCTCTTATACTCGACACACTTTATTTAGACTTAGTATAAGAACAATATAAGAGCTACATGACTTTAGTGTAAAGGAACGAAATGCGCTGAGTTATGCCTTCCTAAACCTCCTTCTTCGCTAGGTATGCGGACATCTCGCCTGCTGCGGGTCAGCATTTCATTTTTGCTTTGGAGAAGACCGTGGAGGTGCCCAGCGGCTATGTGGGCTTCTCCTTGGTTCAGCGTAAGTGGGCCATGCTCTCCATTAACCAGGAACTGGAGGTGCGACCCTATCGTTTTGATGCTAGCTCTGATGTTATCACCAGTGTGTCCTTTGAGACAGATTTCTTGCAAAAGAAGACGTAAGTGCTTACAAAAGAAAACGAGGAGTTATGTAACCACCCGACGTTGTCCTCCTTTCCCCATCTTAGCGTCTCGACTGAGGCCTATGACTCGGATCAAATGGCCAAGGAGTTTATCATGCAATTCGCTGGAATGGCTTTGACCGTGGGTCAGTCCTTGGTCTTCAATTTCAAGGACAAGAAGCTATTGGGCCTAGTTGTTAAGGCACTGGACGCCATCGATCCCAAGACCCTTGGCGAAGGTAAGGAGCCAACCATGCGTAATGTACGTTTTGGCCGTATACTAGGCAACACGGCGGTGCAGTTCGAGAAGGCCGAAAATAGCTCATTGAATCTGCAGGGCAAGTCCAAGGGCAAAATTGTGCGTCAGTCTATCATCAATCCCGACTGGGATTTCGGCAAGATGGGCATCGGTGGCCTAGACAAGGAATTCAACGCCATTTTCCGACGAGCCTTCGCCTCACGTGTCTTTCCACCGGAGCTGGTGGAGCAGCTGGGCTGCAAGCATGTGAAGGGTATTCTTCTGTATGGACCGCCTGGTACGGGCAAAACCTTGATGGCTCGTCAGATAGGCACTATGCTGAATGCCCGCGAGCCCAAGATTGTGAATGGACCGCAGATTCTGGACAAATATGTGGGCGAGTCGGAGGCGAATGTGCGTCGCCTGTTCGCCGATGCTGAGGAGGAAGAGAAACGATTGGGTCCGAACAGCGGCTTGCATATCATCATCTTCGACGAGATCGATGCCATCTGCAAACAGCGTGGCTCGGTGGCTGGAAACAGTGGTGTCCATGATACCGTGGTCAATCAGCTGCTAACTAAAATCGATGGAGTGGACCAGTTGAACAATATCTTGGTCATTGGCATGACCAATCGCCGGGACATGATCGACGAGGCTTTGCTGCGTCCCGGCCGCTTAGAGGTGCAAATGGAGATCAGTCTGCCCAATGAGCAGGGACGCGTCCAGATCCTTAACATCCATACCAAACGCATGCGCGAATTTAAAAAGATCCACGATGATGTTGATAATAAGGAAATAGCTGCGTTGACCAAAAACTTCAGCGGCGCAGAGCTGGAGGGTCTGGTGCGTGCCGCCCAGTCCAGTGCCATGAATCGTCTGATCAAGGCCGATGCCAAGGTCACGGTGGATCCCGAGGCCATGGAGAAGTTAAAGGTGAATCGCGATGACTTCCTGCATTCGTTGGAGAATGACATAAAGCCTGCCTTTGGCACAGCCCAGGAGATATTGGATAACATGCTGGCCCGTGGTGTGGTCAACTGGGGTCTGCCGGTAAGTAGTCTGCTGGAGGATGGCATGCTCTATGTACAGCAGGCCAGGGCACCGGAATCAAGTGGTCTAGTCTCGGTACTCATAGCAGGTGCCCCCAATTCGGGCAAGACTGCGCTGGCCGCCCAGCTGGCCAAAATGTCGGACTTTCCATTCGTCAAGGTATGTTCGCCCGAGGATATGGTGGGCTATACAGAGTCTGCCAAGTGTCTGCAAATTCGCAAGATATTTGACGATGCCTACCGCTCGACGCTTAGTTGCATTGTTGTGGACAATGTGGAGCGTTTGCTGGACTATGGATCGATTGGACCGCGCTATTCAAACCTCACGCTGCAGGCTTTGCTGGTGCTGTTAAAGAAACAACCGCCCAAGGGACGCAAGCTCTTGATTCTGTGCACCTCAAGCAGACGGTGAGTTTAAGTATACATTTATGAGAAAATATTCCTCTTCTTAGGTAAAAGACAGCAGCATTCCCGAACTGTGGTTCTGATATGGATTGCTGATATGGATTGCTATCTTCTTTTCGTTTAAAGTGACGTAAAAGTAGAAGTGCAAACAAGATTTAAGACTTAAATTCTTTTATATTTTAGTACTAGCTGAATGCCCGGCGTCGGCCGGGTTCTTATGATTCTTAAGAGAGCGATTATATTCAATCTAGTGCAGGCTGCATGTCGGTATAAACATTTTGGACCGTGCGATCTTTTTCTCTATATACACGTCTTCATGATAATCTTAAATCATGATTTTTTTTCAAATTGTGGCTTTTTTTGACCATTTGAATAATACTTCCTATTTACCCGTCTACAATTGCCGTCTATCAAATCTTCACAATAATCCAGGCTCAAATCACAAATTTGCAAATTACGCAATATTTTGGACCGTGTAATCTACAGCTTCCATTTACCAACGCCGGCATTGTAATATAAGCACTAAGCGCTTTCATAAATACTCTTATTTTGCAAATTTCGCGATTCTTGGACCTTAGAAACCTTCAATCGGATGAACGGTATAGTTTTTGATATTTCGCGGTTCGAGGTTCTTGGACCATTTTCCGCCCATTTCTTCTACTTGGAAACCTTTCCGGGCAATCGTCGAACCACTGTCCAAAGATTTACCGAAACCGCAAATTTATTAATTTTCGCGGTTTTTGGACAATTTTCTGCAAATTTCTTCAACTTAGAAACCCTTCCGAGCAAGCGTTCAATTCATTCCCCAAAGTTTGATTGCAATCGGTTGACGGTTATAATTTGCGAAGTTCTCGATTTTTGGACCTTAGAAACCTACGCGGCCAAGCGTATAACCATTGACCAAAATTTCATCGCAATCGGATGAACGGTATAGTTTTTGAATTATCGCGGTTTTTTTACTATTTCCCGCCCATTTCTTCAAATCAGAATTCTTCACGCGCAAGCGTCCAAACATTCTCCAAAGTTTTATAACAAACGAACATTTTGCAAATTTCGCGGTTTCTTCTACTTGGAAACCTTCCCGGGCAAGCGTCGATCAATTTCCGAAAGTTTTAGCGAAAATGTGAATTTTGCAATTTTCGCGGTTTTTGGACCGTTTTCCGCAAATTTTTTCAGCTTAGAAACCTTCCCTGGCAAGCGTTCAGCCATTCCCAAATTTCCATTGAAATCGGATGAATGGTATAATTTTGCAAATTTCGCGGTTTTCGGACCATTTCACAAACATGACACCTAGCCTATGACACTTTCCTGATCGACATGAACATACTGTGAAAAATTCATTAAGATCGGGTTAGCGGTTTAGACGCCCATAAGGGACAAACATACAAACATACTTTCACTTTTATATAGATGTATAGATTTGCATCAGAAATGTCCACTTTAGCAAATAGTTCGCAGTCATAAGCAGTTTGAGCAGTTAAAATTGAATCTTAAGGAACTTAATTAATATTAATTGAAATTTTGAAGTATTTTAAGGCTGTAACGAAACATTCTTTTTGTCTTTCGACTTTTGGTCAACAACGAAATAACTCTAAAAAGAATGAATCTTCAATTCGGGCAAGTGTTTGATGAAGGGCGTAGCCAGGGTCGAAGATTTTGCTTAGGAAAATTCACGTTTTCATTTATATTTTTATTTTTTCGACATTGTTTTGAAGGGTGATTCTCATTTCATATCGAACGCATCTTTATTTTACTATTTAATGCAAAAATATATCGTAAGAGGAATTTTTAAGAAACATTTTGACAGAGCTGCCCCTACTTTTTTGGATAGCTGGCTACGCTCTTGTGTTTGATTGTAAAAACTGAGCACTTGGAGTGGGGCTTCGAGTGTTTAGTGGGAAGATATAGCAGAAATTAGCGTTCCACTCAATTTACCCAAATTATTCAACGAATTTAAAAGAAGCGATTCTTAAGATGTAAGTTCTTTTTGAGTTTTAAGAGGCTTGTAAACCTGGTTGAAAGTTGAAATAAAATTTTAGAATTAAGGGAGAAAGACGCGAGAAATAGTAATCACTAAAAACTGGTACATCTCTATCTGTCTAACTATCTCCCTCTCTGACTTTGTACTTTTAGCGATGTTCTTGAGGAAATGGAAATGCTAACCGCTTTCACATCAGTGCTACATGTACCAAATCTCTCCAGTCCCGATCATGTTGTGAGCGTTCTCGAGCATACGGATCTCTTTAGTAAGGGCGAAGTCCAGGCCATAGGAAAGAAGATGGCCGGCAAGCGGTAAGTTCACTGCACACATTAACCGTTTACCTTCACAGAACTCTGCTCTTCTGCTTGTAGCGTTTTCATTGGTATCAAGAAACTATTGGGTCTAATTGATATGGCCCGTCAGACGGAGCCCTCGCAGCGGGCCATAAAGTTCCTCTCCAAGATGGAAGAGGAGGGGGGCCTGGATATGGTTGCCCGGAAATAGGGCGTCAAATAAAACCCTCGCAAATCGTATGCAATCTCAATTATTAGTCTCTAAGTACAAATAAAAATTATTCCGGCTATTAGGAAAATGTTATTCCACATACTCGTATTCCTCCGCTACGTATTAGGCTTCGCGATTACCACACACAGATGTTTCCTGTGCCCCACAGAGCACAATCAAAGCTACATAAAACAGTCAACAGAAAGAAATGTGAGAAGTGAGACCTGTGACCTGATTTGGCATAGCGGATAACAAGTTATAATATAATAATACTAAATAAATATGTATAAATAATAAAATACACGTTTTTTCTGGCCCTTTAATATTGTTAGTAACTGAAAATTCTTTTCTTGTTAAATTTAAGATTTGCTTCAGAATAGAACACCAAAAATTATAGCAATATCGATCCCGGT
Source organism: Lordiphosa collinella (assembly GCA_018904265.1). Taxonomy (NCBI): domain Eukaryota; kingdom Metazoa; phylum Arthropoda; class Insecta; order Diptera; family Drosophilidae; genus Lordiphosa; species Lordiphosa collinella. The sequence goes on along the minus strand of JAEIFV010000165.1, from coordinate 19,091 downwards.
AAAAGGGAATCGTTAATTCAAATTATTGTTATTCGCCAATGTTACATATATACATATAAAATTAAATAAATATAAATATATATACTTAACACTTACTATATCTAAAATAAAGAAAACGATATAAAAAAAGATCCAGGACACGCATTGAACTAATACTTTTAAAATCACAAGGTCGAGAAATACCCCAACCTGAAAAGGCTCGGTGGAGGAGGAAACAATGCCTCACAAAAACTTATTTAACTACAGCTACGGGAGAAAAATGGGCCTATACCTAAATCAGATTCAACATTACAGTTGAAAAAGTGCTTGTTAGTCGCCTCAAGGTCAAGGATTGATTGTTATTCAGTAATCAGCGAAATCAACAAACATTTTCTACATATGGGCAGCTTTGGATTCTCACACAGCTGTTTCGATGAATTCCCATTCATCTCATCAGTAAGTTTCAAGCGCTGATAACAACAAGCCGTTTCCAAAAATCTATTTATTTAGGCTGGGTGGCGAGTTTAAACTTGAGAATTCTATAATACGTAATTTTTCAATTAATTCTACTTATAGCTTTTATTTTTAGCCCAGTTAACCTAACTGACGGGTAAGTCGAAGGCTACTTGGCATTTTAATAACTCATCGCTACTGCACTCGAGAATCTCTAGTAGAGATGAGAGCGTGAAGGTCAGAAATGTACATTAAACATGCGCTAAATTGTGCTTGATGACCATTAATAAACCTTCAGAATAGTGAAGAGATAAACTGGTTAAATGGTTAATACAAATTAAACACAAACAAATTCAACACAATACAATTATAGCCCAAAATAATTCAACACAATTTCCATATTAACAAAAAAAATAAGGGAAAGTTAACTTCGGCTCGGCCGAAGTTTTGTATACCCTTGCAGCTTCCATTGGAAACAACAAAATTTTCTAACTAAGACTACTTTTTGGACCTTACTTTTCTATGGGATCTATACTATATAGATTTCAGATTTCGACCAATAAAAAGTTTTTCTCACTAGAACTTCTTTTTCGACCGATCATTCATACTGCAGCTATATGCTATAGTCATCCGATTTTGATTAAACTTTGTAGAAATGAGTTAAAGTATATAAAATAAGAATATGCTAATAAAAATGACGTTTTCATTGAAAACAAACAAGTTTTCCTCACTCGAACTTGTTTTTCGACCGATCGTTCCTATGGGAGCTATATGCTATAGTCATCCGATTTCGACCAAACTTTGTAGAATTGAATTGTGTAAAAGTATATAAAATAAGTGTATGCCAATGATAAGGACGTTTCATTAAAAACAAAAAAGTTTTTCTCACTAGAACTAGTTTTTCGACCGATCGTTAATATGGGAGCTATATGCTATAGTCATCCGATTTCGACCAACCTTTGTAGAATTGTGTAGAAGTATATAGATTAAGTGTATGCCAATGATAAGGACGTTTTCATTAAAAACAAAAAAGTTTTTCTCACTAGAACTAGTTTTTCGACCGATCGTTCCTATGGGAGCTATATGCTATAGTCATCCGATTTCGACCAAACTTAGTGAAATCATGAGAAGGGATAGTAGACTAAGAAATACGTACTTTGGAGGCGTTTCCATTAAAAATCAAAATGATTTTCTCACTAAGACTAGTTTTTCGAGCGATCGTTCCTGTGACAGCTATATGCTATAATCATCCGGTCCGGCCGGTTCCGACAAAAGACTTCGTGCAAAGTTTGGTGAGGATAGCTTTAAAACTGACGGAGGAGATAGCATAGAAACAGACAGTCAGACGGACAAGTCTGAATCAACTCAGCTCGTCATGCTGATCAAGAATATATATACTTTATGTAGTCGGAGATGCTTCCTTCAATGCGTTACAAACATCCGGACAATTTTATAATACCCTCTGCAAGGGTATAAAAATATTTTATCAAGCACCAGTTGATCGTCGCCAATACAATTTTAACACTAGAAAATTAAGCACAACTTCAATTTTAATACGAAAATTATTTTATGACAATTAAATTTAACATCGCCAAATTGAATCAGTTGTGACTTTCTACACAACATTCTACCGACTGTAATATCTGTACCAGCGTACATTTGTAGGCACTGCACCAGTAGCGAAAACTGCGCTGCTGTAGCTAACATTCTATTGTTTATAACTTGACTATCGTTCATCCGATCTTTACCAATCTTTATGAACCTTCGATGTTTGATTTGATTTAATATGATTTTTCCCGAAATGAGGGAGTGATTCAGACGATGCAAATATAAAATTTTTACCTGCAGCCTGTGTTACTCTTTTATCCTTGGATGGGGCTTGTAGTAACACTGCTCGACAGCATTTTCCCCCAATTCATCAACCAATTTTTCTAAAGTATTTTGGCCCGCTGACCACGAAAATCGACATGAAAAAAATCTGTCAAATCCTTATCGAGATATTATCGATAAACTCTTTTTTCGATTTTCACAAAAGTCGCATTCACTTAAACTCTCATAACTTTTTTGTTTCTGCACCTATTGAACCTAGCCAAAAGATTCGTTTTCAGTCCGAAATGTGATAGGGTAAGGACTTTTAGAGCTACTGGCCCAAATGTAGAAAAAAATAACTACTTTTTTTAAAATTTCAAAATTTATCGAAATTTTAGTGCTTGTAAATGCAAATGGATAAGCAAAATTTATGTTTTTTAAAATTCGAATTTAAAGTACTAAATTAACTTAAAGAAAAGCCTTCAAACAAAAAAATCGGACATGAAATGGCTTTTAAATACATTTTTTGGTGAAACTAGACAAAACAATAATTTTTATTCAGATGCCGCTGATGCGGTTTTTATACTCAAGCTAGTCTCTCAGTTTTAAAGCTATCGTGCTGAAATTTTGAACAAGGTTTTTCTATATGCCTATATCTCATAGCTCCCATAGGATCGATTGGTCAGAAAAGTAGTTTTAGTGAGAAAAATATTTTTGTTTTCAATGGAAACGTCTCCAAACTTTGTAATTATTGGTTTCCTATGCCATTTCTATAATTCTTCTACGATTGATGAAAATCACAAATCTGAATGGTATAGCACCCATACAAAAGATAGCTCTAAAAAATAGTCTTAGATAGAACAACTTTTTTTTGGTTTTAATGGTGCCGCTTTAAATTTAATAGTTGTTTGTTTTATATGCTTTTACCACCTTATTGTACAAAGTTTTATCAAAATCGGATGACTATGCTATAAATGCTAAGTAGCTGTCATAGGTACTATCGGTCGGAAAATCGGTCTTAGTGACAAAAACTTTTTTGATTTCAACGTTAGCGCTACCAAACTCAGACATTATTAATTGTATACGCTTTCAAATAGATTTGCAAAATAATATCAATATCGGATTACTAAATCCCATGCCAGTCATAGAACCGATTAGTCGGAAATGGGTCTATGTGAAAACACTTGTATTTTTTAGATTTTAGCGATCTCTAACTCTGTCACTATGAGTAATAGTCCATTTAGAAATTGGATTTTAATGGTCCATTTACAAATTGGAATTTAATTTTGCTATAAAAAAAACGGATCGGCATTCATAAATCAGTAATCGAAAATCGGATTTATATGCTATATAAGCCCAATGCTCGCAGTGCTCGAAGACCTTTTACACAAGAAGCAATCTAAGTCAACACAACTAAGTACTCATACTCGTGAGACAGAAACTCTTCTAGTTTTCCCACTGCTCGAAGACCTTTCGCAATAATCACAATCTGGAGCGACACCAACGTTCATATACTGGCGAGCGACCCCACTCATTCCCAGAATGCTCAATGTGTTTTGGCCGAAAGAGCTTTCTAAATAAACAGCTACTTACTTATACCGGAGAGCAACCCTTCAACTGCCCGCAGTGCTCGAAATCCTTACTCAAAAAAGACGCTCTGAAGAGGCATATCCGTACGCATACTGGAGAGCGACCTTTCCAATCTTCTCACTGCTCTAAGGCATTTGCCAGCCATACGATCTAAAGAAGCACTATGAGTTCCCAGAATTGCATGAGATTTCAAAAGTAGGTACTTTCTGTAAAATAATACGAAATGTAAAAATCGATTTTAATTTTACTTTAAATGTCAAACGACTGAAACTTTTATGTTGAATATTGTTTCTTTATATGACAAAGGAATAAAATGATTTGGACTTATCTCAGAATTTGCTTTCACAATATTTAAAAAATTTTATTTCTACCGGTACTTACCGGTATACCGAAATAAAAAACTGGGTTTCGTTCTGAAACCGAAAACCGAAATACATAAATTAAAAACCGAAATAGAACCTTTTACCGAAACATTCATTTCGGTTCGTACCGGAACCGAAACTCGTTTCGGTATTAATCCCTGATTTTTATACCCTGTTCCCATTGAAAATGGGAAAAGGGGGATCATGAAGTTGTGCAAAAGTATTTAACAGGTAGAAGGAAGCATTTGCGACCCTATAAAGTATATATATTCTTGATCAGCATCAACAGCCGAGTCGATTTAGCCATGTCCGTCTGTCCGTCCGTCTGTCCGTATGAACGCGTGTTTCTCAGAGACTATAAGAGCTAGAGCCACAAATTTTTGCATGTAGATAGGTGTATACCCGATTCAATACGAGTTTGTTTCAGATTTGGAAAATTTTTCCCCCTCCCCCCTTTAAGCGCAAAAAACTGTCAGAGCCACAATTTTTAAGATAGACCTTCCAAACTTTACATATATCAAGTAAGGCCCAATATCTATCTATTCTGAAAAGATCAATAAGATCGGACAATAAACACCGAAGTTATATACGAATCAATTTTGCTTGTGGGAGAGAGGGGGGTCTTGGATTGTCAATTATCGCGCGCGGCCGCATGCTATGCGTATGTGCGTATGTTAGAGTGTGTGTGTGTATGTGTGAGTGTGTGTATATGTTTATGAAAAGACAAGAAGTCAAGGGAACAGGGTATTTTGTAGTCGGGCCACTCGACTACAGCTCCCTTACTTGTTAGTCATCGATTTGTGCTGGTGAACACGCCCATTTTGTTCACTCAATCACGGAGAACTGAGCCCTTATTCTGAGTCCAGTCACGCGCCCATCTCTATTCAAATTTCAACTCGTTTTGATTGTTGTTGTTTGTTATCTGTTTTCATTCCGGCTACGTGGTTTAGCTACTCAAACTCAATTATTTTCAGTCTGACCGCAGGCCAGCCAGTAACAAAATTTCGTCCGGCAGAGAAATTAATATATTTTTGTTATCTTACTACATACATACACACATACAATGGCAACGCCACAACAACAATTGGCCTACATCGAACGGTTTTTGGTGTATGACATCTTTAAATACTTTGGCAAGGATGCGGAGTTAGTGTCTCATAGTGTGGAAAACTCTCAAGGTCTAGATGGCTTCATGTCGGCCCTTTACACCATACAACTGGAGCTAAAATTGGGTGACGAGGGAAGGCTGCAGCGGGAAACGGTGCTGGTCAAGTTAATGAAGGGCACACCAGAGTTTCGAGAGTCGAGCAAATCCTATACACAATTTGCCAACGAAGTGTTTGCCTACGCGGAGCTTCTGCCTGCCTTCGAGCATGTGTTGCGCAGCAGCCACCTTAATACGGACCTGGTCCAGGGATGGGTACCGCGTGCCTATGAGGCAAAGTTTGGATTGATTGAGAGTAAGTGTGGGGTGGGCGGGCGTAGTGGGTGGTAATTACCCAGCGAGTCACAGCTGAAAATATTAATTAAAATCGTGTATTTTTTAGGCCGATCGCTTCCAATTTGGCGTGCAAAATTTAATTGTGTAAGATGAATGAATTGACTGGTTGCTTAACAACCAAACAATATTACATGCACACATATAATTGTTACAGTCAAGGCAATCACGAAAGGTTATTATTTTGTTGCGAGTGATCCTCGGGTCACTATATTTTCGACCATCCTGGAACGTGGCAAACAATCGAGCTTCTTAAAGAATAAATCTTTGACTTGATCAGCCTCGAATAGCCAATGCAGGGAATCTTTCAATATTTATATTTTGGCCTCTCTTTTGCTGCCTCCCAGGATAACATTAATTTGGTAGGCTTCTATGGAGTGAGACCATGTCGGTGTGAGCCTTGTTTTTGGCCTCAGCGCATGTGGTTGCTGTCACCGTGCCATTTCCCAAAAGTTGTTGCACCTTGGGGAGCTCAGTCCTCAGATTGTAGCGCACTGCTTTGGGTCTCCTTGACATGCGTTCCATGGTGCAGTCGTGGTTTGGATGAGACAGCAGGTGGCTTCTGATAAGATGTTGTTGGGTGAAGAGCTGGTTGTGGTTGCGGACAGGGAGGATCTCGGTTTCCTCGTGGAGATGGTCCGGGTGTGTCATCAATTGACAACCTGTAGCTACTCGCAGCGCAGCGTCTTGGGCTAGGTGGAGGTTTCGTCATTGGGTGGCACTTAAGGATGGGGACCATATCGGGGCAGCATAGTTGAACACGGATCTCCCTATGGCCATGTAGGTGTACGAGATCGTCTCTTTCTCCCTCCCCCAGGTGCTACCTGATATCGCTTTTAGGACCTTGTTTCGGCTCCTAACCTTTTTGATCACGTCCTCTGAATGTTTGGAGAACGTCAACATGGAGTCAAAGATGACGCCAAGGATCTTAGAATGGTTGATGGTAGGTAACCTGTGTCCAGCAACGTGGATGTCCAGTTGTGCTTTCATTTCTTTGGTCCATGTTTTAAGGAGAGTTCCCGAGGATTTCGTGGCCGATAGGCTGAGGTTCCGGTTGGCGAAAAAGTCCGCCAGGATAGGGAGGTAGGCGTTGATGTTTCTCTCTAATAGTAGATATATCGTACAGTCATCAGCATACGTCACCAGTTTTACTTCTGGGAGCGGATCTGGTATCCCCGATATTTATTTATTTATTTGGGGCCCTCCTAGCTTAATTATGCGAGTTCGAGACTGCTTTCCACGGAACTCGACTTTAGCTTGTCTTCCAGAGAGGTAGATTAACATCCACCTCCTGATGTGGTTCGGAAGGCTGCTTAGATAAAGGTCCTGTAGCAGGATGGAGTGATTGACCATGTCAAAGGCCTTTGACAGGTCAAGGGCTACGAGAATGAACCTTTCGTGGGGTCTCACGCTGTTTAGGCCTGCAGCAATGGGGGTCGCTAGCTAGCATAGGGCTGAGGTGGTGCTATGGCCTGCCTTAAATTCGTGCTGGTGTCAAGCTGGTTTGAGATGCGCTTTCAGGGTCTGGAGTAAAAGGGCTTCTAAGATTTTTATCACAGGCGAAAGTGGGGTGATCGGGCGGTATGAGGCTCCTTGTTGCGCTGGCTTCCCGGATTTGAGTCTTATCCTCGCTTACCGCCGAGCCCATGAGTTTTGATTGCTTCTCTACCCTGAAAACGCCCTGCTTACTGTCCGTTCGTCTTTTTCGTATCGCCTAACAGTCAAGTGGTCAAGTGGAAGTGATACTTTTTAGCTAAACTTCGTTAATGGATATTAATTAACGCCTTAAAATGAATCACAAAACTTATTAAGTTATGAAGCTATGTATTCTCTACAGTAAAGAACCTTGTGATATACGACACTTTCCGTTTTGTTCACAGGCGCAACACAATCCTGTCCAGAAGCATTAGCATTACTTTTGAAGATGCATTATTTTTTAAATGATAGTTCAAACAATTTTTAATTGGCATTATAAATTTCAATTTTGAATTGGACCCGGAGTATAGAAAAAACGCAATCTACAGTAAATTCGAAGAAACTTTTCCTAAGAATCCACGGGTCTAAAATTAATTTCGAGCCAGCGGTTTTCAACGTGAAAATTTATATATATGGAAATGCTAAAATATGTGACATATAATAAAAACATCTGTTGAAAGTGATGAAAAAATGGTTTGCATCGATCTCGAAACAACTTATTTGAAAAAAGAAATATTTTTTTCTTTAATTATGGCCACATTTCAAAAACCCAGAAAACAAAAAGGAGTTTTTAGCTGGTAAATAGCCTCAAAGCATATAAATTACCACAACCAGCATAGAAATTGTGACCATACCACTGCTGGAAATGTTAAAACGTCTGAAATTCACTTACAGTCCTGTTCCGGTTTTCACATATTTCTTCGATTTCAAATGAAAACAAAATCGAACGATTTGGTTTTAGCTGTTCTGGTATTCGAACGATTTGCAATTCGAGTGTTTCATTTCCAAATTGTTTCCGTTGACTACACTTTCACCTTAATCAACTGGTGAATCAAAACAATCCAATAAATAATCACTCAAAATAGTTGATAGTAGTTGAATATAGGCGTTTAAAATGTCGTTTCAATTTTTAAGGGCATTTTGTTAACATTTTCCCAGCGTTTCATAAACAAGTGAAAACCAGAACAGCTTGAACAAAATATGTGAATTCGATTTGGATGGCACGTGGCAAAATCGAAGCTGTTCTTATAATGATTAATTTTTTTATTTAAAATAATTTTTAAGGGAATGTAAAATTGCAAAAAGTATCTAAAACACTAAACATTGGCACAAAATTAACTTTAAGCCATTAATTTGACGCCTCTATGTGCAAAATCGCATTTACTTTTGAATTCATCGGCTCCAAGCAATGTGAATTCAAATCGAGTAAATCTATTGAATTGCGAAGACCGGAACAGGTAGCCAAATCGAATTCGAGCAAATTTAGTGAAAGTGAAAACCGGAACAGGCCTGTTAGACCTATTAAATTCCATTGGTCAGATTCTCATTTTTCTGCCAAAATATAAGTTGTTTGCTTAACATGATTATCATTTGCTGTCAAGCAATAAGCGTGTGCTCAATTTTTGTTATTGCATTTTTTCTTAAAGATATTCTTAAGTCCAATTTAATTTTTGAGTATGGTTGATTTATTCCAAAGTATTAATTCCGAATCTAGTTTAGATCATATGCCAAATCAAAGCTATAGTGTTTTTGGAATGCCGAGCGATTAAAGCGAGCTTAATCTACCAACCGCGGGCGATGTTCTAAGGTACTATTTTCTTTTGAGCGATGCATCGAAAAGTCAAAGTAAAATGTTTTCATATGGGCATTTTACCACGGCAGTTGCTGATAGATTGATTGGTTTATGGCAAAAGTTGAATATTGCGCTGAACTATAAACGAAGTGTTGTGAAAAAGCTTAATGCTTTTATCAATAAATTCAAAAAAGAAATCAAAGATAAACTTACATCTAAAAGTTACAAGGACTTCTTAAAGACAAAAAACGACTTATTTTATATAGGCAAGTGTTAGTGCGATCTCCAAACGCGTTCTTGTTCCTAATTTAAGAAAAAAATATTGCTTTTTTCAAATAAGTTGTTTTGAGAACGATGCAAACCAGTTTTTCATCACTTTCAACTGCATTTCCATATATAAAAATTTTCCCGTTAAAAACCGCTGGCTCGAAATTGATTTTAGACTCATGGTTTCTTGGGAAAAGTTTCTTAGAATTTACCGTAAATTGCGTTTTTGCTATACTGCCGGCTGGTAAACAAGAAAGAAAGTCGGTCAAGCCCGACTATAACATACTCTGTACCTGTGAAGTGCTGCCCATTACCGTTGCGACCGGTTCTGCCCATAATTGTTTGTTTTCATTATAACTCGACAACCGTTCATCCGATCTCTACCATTCCTTTGGCCGATCGATTATTAATCCTAATTACTAAATGTGTCCAGAAGGAACGAACCTTCTATCTATATAACTGTGGGTGATATGACGTTTTTTCCAATTTGCGGGAGCGGGAGGGGGCGTGGCCAAAACCAAAAATAAACTTGATCTGCCTGCAAGTATAAGAAGCATAAGTCCCATACATGTCAAACCTCTATCTCTTACCATCTCTGAGATCTGTGCGTTCATACGGACAGACAGACGGACATGGCTTTTGCACAAACTTATTATACTCTATGTACCTTTGGTACAGAGTATAAAAATTTGACCCACCCTAATGATCTTGGTTTTTTATTATTGGTCATCCATGTTTTTTTTAATGGCGGTTCAGAATTTTCATAACCATGGCTGTGTAGTTAAGTGTGTCCATTTGGATAAATGTTTACTTAGAGGTAAACCGCACCAAAAATTCTGAAATTATTTTTCCTCGAGCGCCCGTGAATTATAATGAATTTACAAGCAGAAATTAATTGGCAGTCGACCATGGTTCTTTTTTAATTGAATTTCAAAGTTGTAATTTTTGCCCATACAAATACGTTCTCAATCACATATGGGCATTTCCACAGAAAGGTCCCCTGAGACCAAAAAATTAAAAGTACTTAAAAACACTTTTTTCGATCATGTTTCGGGAAACAATTAAATTAAACTAGTTTAAGCCAATCTTAAATTTACTCATATTCCATTTGGAGATTTTCAAATGCAAGGTCGAGCAATCAACATTTTTCTCATTTTTATCATTCTTTTGCCGGTTTTTTTCCTAAAAAAGTACCTATAGATTTCATTAAATTTTGCTCTCTAAAGTCATTTTAAGGGTACAAAGTGTAAATAAAGATTGCTAAAGAAACTATAACAAACTATTTAAGTGCAATTAACAGTAAGTTTTTTCTTTGCATTATAAAAGAAACCACAAAAGTAATCATAGAGAAAAATTTCTCACATAACGTATGTCACGTAACGTATCATAATCAGTCAAATATAAAAAACACCAACATTTATTTTTCAACGAATCAGCTTTAAATATATAGTCACATGATTGCAGATCGTATTAAAATTAGTTGTATTAAGAAACTCGAACGGGTTTCGCAGTTTTTTTAAATTTTATGTAGGTTAAATAAACGCACTTACATATTCTGTCACATAACGTATTCCTCTTTGTCTGCCAGTATCTTGGGACCTTCTCTTTCTACAATTCCCAGATAATACATTAAAAATAGGGCTACTGAAATGCTATTCAAAAACCAATATGGACAAATTTATTTTTAAAATTTTCTTTGCTTTTCATTATGATGAAGGTTAATAAATACGTACGACTGTCGCGTGCGTGCTGTGGAAATGCCCATACCGTACTAAAAATCTTATTTTCTTATGACTAAGGCGAACATTTGCTTGAATTTCAGTGCGAGAGTGAGGAAAACATGACATCTATTGAGGTAAAATTAAAGGCGCGTTTTTTTAACGTTAGGCATACTCCACATAAGCCCAGAAGGGCGTTTTTTTAAAGTGGTGTCCCCTAAGAAAGTGCCTAGTCCACTGTCATCTTTCCCATGCACTTCCTCTTTCTCGTCCTATGAATTAAAATTTTATGTTCATAATTCGCGGTCCATCGAGGAATATTTTATAATAATGAAATAAAAAATTTTTTCTCTGAAATTCGCTGAGGAATTGGCCAGATACCCAAGGTAGAGGTTCTTTTTCCGACCAAAGCGGGGAATGTCTCCTTTCAGGTCTCTCCACAACCGCTGATTGTTTTGGGTATGGGCGCCGGAAGACGGGTCAACAAAATTTTGTGAATGATTCACTGTTTGGTGCTGGAATCCCTCTGGACTTAGACAATTGTATGCCCTTCAGCAGTCTGACATTATAGTTTTCCCATTTGCTACTCGCTCTTCGACGAGCACTGCAAAGAAATCCCCAGTGCCACGGTCCACTCCTCCAAACACCCACTGCCCTTCTACAAGACGACTGCAATTGAACTTCCGTCGTCCAATTTTGGTTTCGTCAATTTCCACGATATGGCCGGGACCTCCCAACTTTTCAGATCTTGCTCTTATCGCCCAACCCAGGTAATCTTCCCGGAGGAAATTTCGAAAATCAATTACGGTGCGTCGGGACCATTTTAATTCGTCTGCAATGAAGACTACTTCGTTTTTAATGCGAACTACATCCCACATTATAAAGCGCAGAATTTCTTCAACGCTGAGTCTTGATGCGAAAAAGAAACTGTTCTTCCGGACACTATGCACGAAATTGCACTGAATCTTTTTCTTTGCGTTTCCACATTCCGGCAACAAAGCGGTGCACCTGAATCGGCCTCGATTCGCTTCAAAAGTGCACAGCAAATTGCAATTCGGACATATTTTTTCTCTTACCAACACATTGTGGTCCCATAAAAACTCTCTTATGCCGTCCGGGCTTAGCGAAAGGAAATTACTTACAGAATACCGACAAACTGTGCAGCTCATTATAACAAATAGTCCGCTTTCAATGGCAATCAAATTACAAAATGGGATTTTTTTGCAAAAAATATTGACGTATATTTGAAAAGCATATGTGATCGAGCAAATATTTGTATGGGAAATAAATTAAAACTTTGAAATTCAATTAAAAAAGAACCATGGTCGACCGCCAATTAATTTCAGCACGTAAATTTTTCATAATTCGCGGTTCATCGAGAATTTTTTTCATAATTTTTGATGCGGTTTACCTCTAAGTAGACATTTACCGCCATTTGTGGCCTTGAAAATCAGTTTCTTGAGTTTTTAGCGGTCTTGCGGAATTGCTCTTATGCATTAATTCTGGCTTGACATTCCACTCGATCGGCAGCAAAGTTTGTCTACCTATTTGCAATATTAATATTTTTTATCGTCTTTGGTATCTTTTCGCGATTTTGTAATATGCCAGTCTCTGTAAAATGGCTTGATACATCCTTTATGCTGTATCTATCAGGCCTGTTCCGGTTTTCACTTTCACTAAATTTGCTCGAATTCGATTTGGCTACCTGTTCCGGTCTTCACAATTCGATAGATTTACTCGATTTGAATTCACATTGCTTGGAGCCGATGAATTCAAAAGTAAATGCGATTTTGCACATAGAGGCGTCAAATTAATGGCTTAAAGTTAATTTTGTGCCAATGTTTAGTGTTTTAGATACTTTTTGCAATTTTACATTCCCTTAAAAATTATTTTAAATAAAAAAATTAATCATTATAAGAACAGCTTCGATTTTGCCACGTGCCATCCAAATCGAATTCACATATTTTGTTCAAGCTGTTCTGGTTTTCACTTGTTTATGAAACGCTGGGAAAATGTTAACAAAATGCCCTTAAAAATTGAAACGACATTTTAAACGCCTATATTCAACTACTATCAACTATTTTGAGTGATTATTTATTGGATTGTTTTGATTCACCAGTTGATTAAGGTGAAAGTGTAGTCAACGGAAACAATTTGGAAATGAAACACTCGAATTGCAAATCGTTCGAATACCAGAACAGCTAAAACCAAATCGTTCGATTTTGTTGTCATTTAAAATCGAAGAAATATGTGAAAACCGGAACAGGCCTGTATGTTTTTATTCCCTTGCAGAGGGTATTATAAAATTGTCCGGATGTTTGTAACGCAATGAAGGAAGCATCTCCGACCACATAAAGTATATATATTCTTGATCAGCACGAAGAGCTGAATTGATTAAGCCATGTCCGTCTGTCCTTCTGTTTCTATGCTATCTCCTCCGTCAGTTTTAAAGCTATCTTGACCAAACAAATACGCTGCACATTTTTCGGAACCGGCCGGATCGGATGACTATAGCATATAGCTGTTATAGGAACGATCGGTCGCCTCCAAACTTCGTATTTTTTAGTTTGTTATGCTTTGCGGGTGTGGCTCAGCGGCTAGTGTGTGCGATCGCTGTGCAAGACGTCGTGGGTTCGATCACGCCTCAGAACATCAAATGAAAAGTTTTTCTTTAAATAATCTTAAACACCCGGTCACCCTCACTGCTGTTGTCGCCAGCTTTGAAGCCATTAGCCATGAAGAAGCTTCTCAAACTACCGTTCGGATTCGGCGTTAAACTGTAGGTTCCTTCCTCTTATGCGAAAATTAAAAGCACACAAGCCAAGAGATTAGGAAATGCTCGGCTTTGGCTTTTTCGGGGCTGTGTTAAGCCATTTTACATTTTATATGTTTTCTAAGTTTGGTCGAAATCGGACATGTATATAGTGTAGATGCCATAGAAAATTGGAGTCTGAAAAGTAGTCTTAGTTAGAAAAACTTGTTTGTTTTCAATGGAAATGATCTTTAAATTGGCATTTATTTATTTGGTATGTTTGCACACAATTCTACAAAGTTTTGTCAAAATCGGATGACTTTAGCATTAGCACATAGATGCAGTACGAAATTTCGGTCGAAAAAGAAGTTCTAGTGAGAAAAATTGTTTTGTTTTAAATGGAATCGCCTTTAAATTTCGTAATTGTTAGTTTGTTATGCTTTTCCAAGAATCCACTAAGTTTGGTCGAAATCTGACATCTATATTGTATTGCTCCCTTAGAAAAGTAAGGTCCGAAAAGTAGTTTTAGAAAAATTTGTTTGTTTTCAATGGAGGTTGCAAGGGTATACAAAGCTTCCCCTATTTGTATACCCTTGAATAGGGTATATTTAAATTGTCCGGATGTTTGTAACGCAAAGAAGGAATCATTTCCGACCACATAAAGTATATATATTCTTGACCAGCATGACGAGCTGAGTTGATTTAGCCATGTCCGTCGGTCCGTCTGTCCGTCTGTTTCTATGCGATTTCCTCCGTCAGTTTAAAAGCTATCTTCACGAAACTTTCCCCGAAGTCTTGTAGTACCAATACGCTGCACAAGTATGAAAACCGGACGGATCGGACAACTATAGCATATAGCTGCCATAGAAACGATCGTTCGAAAAACTAGTTCTAGTGAAAAAAATTTATTTGTTTTGAATGGAATCGGCATCAGACTTCGTATTTATAAGTTTTCTATGCTTTTTCATGATTTCACTAAGTTTGGTCGAAACCGGAAGACTGTATAGTACAGCTGCCATAGAAAAGATATGTTTGAAATACAGTCTTAGTAGGCGTCCTGAATATTTGTATGAGCTTCAAGGATTTATAAACTTCAGCCGAGACGAAGTTAGCTGCTAATGCAACAAATGTGACATTTTTATACCCTTGCAGAGGGTATTATAAAATTGTCCAGATGTTAGTAACGCATAGAAGGAAGCATCTCCGACAGCTCGCAAAAAAATGTTAACACCTTTTTCAATGCGACCAGCCTCAGTAAAAAACAGAAACAAAGCAGCACAAGCTGACTCCAATTGAGCGGAACAATTTTTCTCGCACCTAATGTGATTTCGGTTGAGCAAAACAAACGTGTCGGTCATCCGACAACCTCCGACAGCAACTGTTTTGAGAGAGCGCTCACTAAACAACTGTCTGCAAATGAGCAGAACACAATAAGTGTCTACGAAAAGTGTTTTATTAATATGTTTCTGTTTTGTGCGTTTGGTAGGCTGTTTGTATGTGTGACGCTCGTTATACAAAGACACACACGAGTGCAACTCACAACCACAAATACATAAACACTTCGGAAGTATGCTCTCGGCAAAAGTGTCAGTGAAAGACAGAAGAAAACAGGAACGAAAAAAGTTGTCTTTGTTCTGAGCTTAACAGAATTGAGCAAAAGCAGAACTGAAACTGTCTTTCGCTCCCTGTTTTCGTTGTGTCCGTTACCAATCTGTTTTTTGCCGACACGTTGAAAGTGTTGAGAGTTTCTTGCGAGCTCTGGTTTTAAGCGATATACCGAAATTTGTCTGTAGTACATATATGAATCGACTTCGTCTCCATTTTCAGATAAAGTTTTAGTTTTGCCCAAGCTGCATTCCTGATTTATTTGCACTTGGATAGAAATGGATAAAATTCTTTATAAAATGCCTACAATTAACCCAATTTTATAAAGTCCTCCAAAACGATATTCTTAGGCTGTTTTTAGTTTATCGGTTCCAAAAATATCGTTTCTCGGTACAAAAAAAAATAATAATTCGATTGCGGTCCCAGTTGTGGTTCTGAGGTCCAATGGGTTCTTTTCGGCATACAGTTCCGGTTCTGGTTCCGGTTTGATTCCCTGGATAAAACATGTCTAAGATATGAACATATTAATTTTATCTCCTACTTCTCTTTTTTTATATTTCAGGTCTAAGTGATGATCGTGAATCTGTGTTGGCCTTAAAGGATCTTAAAGGCGATGGCTTTGAACTAGGACCACGTCTTATTTTGCGCCGCGATCATTTGGAGGCCATGTGCGCCTTGATAGGTCCTTATCATGCACTTGGCTATGCCACACGCATACTTCAGCCTCAGGTCCATGAAAGATTGCGCTCTGGTGTGATAACTATGCCATTTGTGACGCCGCCCGGAGCTCCTGCTGGCGTCTTTGATGTGCTATACCGCATAGCCTTTGACCGATTTTTTGAGTTCTATGATCGTAAGAAGGAAGGACTGACGACGGATGAGGGGTTTAGAACTGCTTTGGAGCGCCTAAGAGCGAAGTACTTTGACCAGCCCGTTCAACTGCTGGAGCACATACGTACCTCCTCCTTTGATGACGATCAAGCTGATAAGCATTTCTGTACCTTCCTGCACGGCGATTTCAATCGAAACAACGTGCTATTCCACTACGGCGCTGATGACGTAGTGGACAACATCAAGATGATTGACTTTCAGGAGCTGCGTTACAGCACCACAGCCATTGATCTGAGTTTCTTCATGTATATTAACACCCCATCTGCCGAGCGGGATACCATCTTCCCTGAATTGCTGCGTCACTACCACAAGCATATGTATGAGACTCTGGAGTTGGTATTGCAACGAAACAGGGACTCGCTTACCGAGGACAAGCTCCAGCAGCACTTAGACTACTATAGCTATGAACGTTTTTTTGCTCACTTCAAGCGTTACGCCTTCTATGGTGTTTTGATCTGCATGCATTTCATGCCCTGGCTTCTCGCTAGTGAAGAAGATTGCGGCAGGTTATCCCATTTGTTTGAGAGCGATATGCATGGTCCGGACTTCTATCGGCTGTCACTTGTCATTGCGGGCGATGCGGCTAATCAAGAGATATTCAAAACTGTGCGTCATGCCTACGAACAAGGCTACATGGATGAGCTGTAGAGAGAAAGACTGTTAACAGGACTATATAAATGTTATAAGGCCTCTTCTGTTCCAAATTCCGAACGGAACACCTGTTTCCAAATCCAATTTGGTTATACACAAAAACATATTTTTAAAAATATTTTTCAGTATTTGTTTACATGAATAAAACACGCAATTCGATTTTAAGAATGTATTACATTTTCAATATATGTCTCATCTCCCACATAGCTGTTATGTGACTGATAAACTTAGAATTTACACTGCTATTTGTTAGTTTATGTGACGGATAGTGCTATATAGAAGATGTGAAATCGGCCCGAAGTATATAATTTTAACCATTTATTTACTGCACAAGTTTTGAAAAAGACAAATTATGTCGAGTTGCGGAACTTGGAGCAGCAATCTAATCGATTTGTAAATCGATTCGTTTTTGGAATTGGGAACTGTTGTATACATATCTTTGTTAATAATACGGGTGATTGAGTTTTGTGATCAACGAGCCCTGACAAAACCTTTAGATTTAGGAATTCAACATATTGACAAAAGTTTTCTTATGTGATAACAGTTTGTACTCAGAAATGCAAACGCGGTGGAATGCAACTCCAGTACCACCCCAAAGTGGATAAAAAGATAAGTTTGGAAAATAACTAAAATTGTGTTTTCTTGATGTAGGAAAATAATAAGAAAACTCAAAATGATAAAAATACCAGTGTTTGAAGTGCTTACTAAATAGCAGCCAAAAAAATTCTGTGCTCTTGCTCCTGCTCTGAATATGAAAATAGCAGAGCACTATAGCCTTGCTCCGTGCTGTCAATTTCCTCAGCACTATACTATCAAAATACTATTTGGAGCATAGCATAGCAAACAAAATTGGAGCAATCGGAGCAAAGCAGGCATAGTGCTCCCAATAGTGCTACGCATGATGAAATTAGTATAAGGTGGTCCCGTCCGTAAAATCTCTCCCTTAATGTATGTTGACAAATGAGTGTGAGCCTACTAATTTCATGAGAGTGAGTGAAACGGTAACATTTTCTGTGTTTAACCCTTAGACTGGCAGTGGGGTACACTTGCAGCCTACTGTAACTTATTGATCTTTTCAGAATAGATAGATATTGGGCCTTACTTGATATATATAAAGTCTCGAGGGTCTAACTTTAAAATTGTGGCTTTGACAGTTTTTTGCGCTTAAAGGGGGGAGGGGGAAAAATACATGCAAAAATTTGTGGCTCTATCTCTTATAGTCTCTGAGATCGACGCGCTCAGGATGTGTTGATCGACTGGTCTATTAACTGTCGACCGGCAACCTTGGTAGGTGTTGTTGTCTTCAGCTTTAAGTGTGGAAACCATTCAAGGGTATTAATACTGAGGAAGTTAGCTTTTCATATTCGTTTTGTGTTTTAAATACGAGAAGGGTCGCAGAAACGCAAGACGTGTATTTGCTAGTATTAAATAAATTTTAAGCAACACTAAGAATCGTTATGTTTGGCCAATAATTTTATTTTAAATGCATCGCCATACGTGCCCTGGGTAATGTTATCATTCATCTTCGTCTTCTTCGATCACAGCTAAATTCTCAATTCCAGAGAGGTGGAGCCCTTATGGCTATTAGCGTCGACGAAGGCTGGATGCAGGCCATAGTCTCGATGGGTCAGGTATGCCATGCTTCAAATAGTATTTTGTTAGTAGTTTTTTGTAAGCTATTTTTATAGTGCTGAGAAAATTGACGGCACGGAGCAAAGCTATAGTGCTCCAGATTGAATTTTGTGCTCAGGCTACTGCTCTGCTCCTATCACATTCAGAGCAGGAGCAAAATACCAAAACTACGAAAAAGCATAGCATTTTCAAATCCTGAAAAATACAATAAATAGCTTCGAAGTTTTTCTTGGATCTGCCAGCCTAGTCCTCGACCCAAGAATTTTAGTTTTTGGCGGCTGCAGGCAATCGCAGCTTTGCAAAACGAGAGCGTAAGTCGGTCCTGCCCGACTTCGATATACCCGTTACTCAGTGCAATTACTGTTTAATAGCCTTTCCTTTTGTTAATTAACAGAGCATTAACATTAATGTGACCATTTCAACATTATGTAAGCAAACAACGCATGTAGCGCCAAAAAGTATGCAACGTATTGTAGTATGTTCACATATCGAATGCACACTGTACCCAGTTATGCATTCATATTATTCCAAACACATTGTAGCAACTGGCCACAATATTTATATACAAATCCAAGTCCCAAGCAGTTCCTCAAGTATACTGTAATATGACCCTTAC